>CM065720.1:11706256-11713756 GCA_033310375.1 Conus canariensis
GCTGTGTAGCCAACCCCATTTATACTACTGCTGCTGCTGCTGCTGCAACTACTACTGCCATTGTTATTACTGCTACTGCTGTTGCTACTACTGCTGCTGCTGCTGCTGTTACTACTACTACTACTACTACTACTACGGAGGGGGTATCTTCTCTGTAGACCTGCCGTTACGTTCTTCGGACAGCCTGTGAAAATCTGTCGTAAATTGAGGTTGGATATATCTAACACTCTCCCCACCCCAACTACCTCCACGACTCATTACTTGCCAGCCTCTCTCTATCTTCTCCCCCCCCCCCTCCTTTAATCCCTAGCCATATTAATTTTATGCGCCAGTGTATGCATAGACGTGTCTTGCCTAAGGGCTTTCATCTGAAGTTTTCCCCCCATTCCCCTCATCCTACCCTGGCTGCCAGAACTCAACGCCTTGTTCGCTCCACTGGTTTTCGTCTGATGTCGGAGACCATCCAGTTTTACAGTCACCGCATCATGCATTTAACTTACTCTATACAACGAATGCGCTCCCAGCTTCACAGTTTGGTTGACAGTGGCGTGGCTGTGTTCATCATCAGAACTACACAGAAAGCAAATCGTGATCTTTACCAGACCTTGACAGCTACTAAGGGTAGGAAACTGGCTGTTCTTCTGTCATCAAAGGCTTCTTCATCTTCGTCGGCTGCTGCCCCTGATCCTAATCCTCTCCTGGTTGTCACCATCCCCCCAGACCTTGAACTACCTGATGAGCAACGGAGGATCCTTGCCAGAGGCATGAAGTTTGTGCCCCTCAAACCGTCCACCAACAGGGCCTGCACGCTCTTTCAATGCCAGCGGTTTTTCCGACGCCTGCGCCTTGCTGCTCATTTTGGTGAAGCATCCTTATCTGCACCTGACCCAGCAGTTGATGATGACATTGCTGTACTTTTCCACAAGCCTCCCAGCACCTGGACTCCCAGCCCTGGAGCTTTCCCAGCCTTGGACTACTACATTGACGTCTGCACCCGGCAGATCACCCAGCTGCGGCCCAAGCCTCTTCGCCACTCCAATCTTTCCAGAGAGGAACAGAAGGCCTTACAAGATCTTAAGGACAGGAGAGACATCGTTGTGAAACCTGCAGATAAGGGTGGTGCTGTTGTGGTGTGGCGCAAGGATCCTTACATTCAAGAGGCCCGGTCGCAGCTCTCCAACTCTGCCTTCTATTGTAGCATTTCCAAGCCCACTACCAAGCCAGACAATGCCCTGATCAGACGAACCATCAAGAATGCCATTGACAGTAGTCATCTTCCTCAGCAAGCCATTTATGCAGTGATGAGGGAGCCACGGGAGTCCTTGTTCTACCTACTGCCAAAGATCCACAAGGCCAACAATCCCGGCCGCCCGATAGTGTCCGCTTGTTCTTGCCCTACCACGTTGATCTCTGATTTTCTGGATGAAGTGTTCCAGCCCCTAGTTTCTCAGCTACCTACCTATGTGAAGGACACTAACCACACCCTCACCCTCCTTAATGACTTCTCTTTCCTGATGACAGTGCAGAGAGGCACATCTTCACCATGGACATTGTGTCGTTGTACACTAACATCCCCCACAACGACGGCCTGCTTGCGGTCCACCATTTCCTTCAGAGGAGCGACTTTAGGCTGCACATCCCCACCATCATGCATCTTACAGAGTTGGTCCTCACTTTGAGCTCATTTGCATTTTATGATAAACACTTTCAACAGCAAAGTGGGGTGGCCATGGGCACCAAGATGGGGCCTAACTTTGCTTGCCTTTTTGTTGGTCATGTGGAAGAACAGGCGTTTAGTCAGTACACAGGTGAGACACCAGCATTCTACAGGCGCTTCATTGATGACTGTTTGGGCATGTCTACCTGCAAGAAGGAATCTCTCCAGGACTTCATTTCCTTCATGTCTACCTTTCATCCAGCTCTACAGTATACCTGCAACATCTCTGACTCCTCTGTGTCCTTCCTCGACATTACCATTTCCATCTTACCTTACTCCCATAGCCTTGCCACCAGTGTCTTCTATAAGCCTACCGATTCTCACACTACCTTCTCTACACTTCCAGCCATCCCGTGCCTGCAGAGACAGCATCCCCTACTCACAGTTCCTGCGACTGAGACGCATCTGCAGTGATGAGCAGGACTTTGAACTTCAAGCGAAGAGAATGCTTGGATTCTTCCTAGCCCGGAAGTATCCAGGGGACCTGGTTCGTGGTGCACTTGAGCGAGCTCGTGCTGTCTCTCGTGCCCAGGCTCTTGTTCCTAGAGTCAGTCCTGATAATCAAGACCGTACAGTGGCAGTTCTCACCTACCACCCCCACAACCTCCCAGTCCGCAGTATCCTCCTCCGGAACTTCCACTTAGTTCAGCAAGACCCACATCTAAGGGAGATTTTTCCTAAGCCACCCCTCATCGCTTTCAGGAGGGATACCAACCTGAAAGACCATCTTGTGCGAGCTTCTATCCGCCCCTATGGTCTCCCCCCCTCCCCCTGGCACTAGACCATGCGACCGCAAGGGTTGTAAGACCTGCCCTTTCATCGATGGTTCCACTGTCATCACAGGACCTGCTGGCCAGTTTGCCGTAAGGACCAGTTTTAATTGTCAGTCAAAAGACCTTGTCTACGTCATCTCCTGCTCCCTGTGTACCAAGAAATACACAGGTGAGACCTACCGCAGCCTTGATGAACGGTTCAGCGAGCACCTGCGTTCTATGCGGCTTGATTATGACAACCCTGTGGGCTCCCACTTCAACCAGCAGCACCATTGCGTTGTCTACGCCAAAGTAGCAGCAGTGTGGCAGAACCGGTCGACAGGACTCTACAGGCTCTTTATGGAGTCTTCAGTGATTGCCCGTCTTGGCACTCGCATCCCGTATGGCATGAACACAAGGGATTGAACTCGGCGGCTCGACTTGCACCCCCGTTCCTCCCCCCCCCCCCCCCCGCCTTTTTCTTTCTTCTTTCTTTTTTTTCCCCTTTTCCCCTCTCCCCCCCCCCTTTTCTTCCCCCTTTTCTTTCTCCCCCTCTCCCCCCCCCCCCCTGTGTGTCTGTGTTTTTCCCTCCCTATCTCCCTTCTCCCCTTTCCCTCTTCCCCTTTACTGTTTACCACTTACACTAGCACACACACGCTGGCACACGCATTTGCGTGCGCATACGCTCTCTCTCTCTCTCTCTCCTCTCTCTCTCTCTCTCTCTCTCACACACACACACATTCTCTTCATCTCCCTCCTCCCCTTCTCCACTCTCCCCCTTTCCCTTTATTGTTTAACTCCCCCCCCCCCCCCCCCCCCAATTCTCACATTCTTTTTTCCCATCCCCCTTCCAATTTCCGTCCTCCCATCCACACTTTCCCTCTACCTTCTTACAACCATGCGAGCACACAGACAGATAGGCGCACGCATGCACGCGACCCCACGCGCGCACACGCTTATGCACATAGGGGCGGACATGTGCACATGCTTTCGTGGGCGCTCATACACACACACACACATACACCTTCCCCTTTTTCCTTGACACCCCCCCCCCCCCCTCCCACTTTAAGTTTTCCTTTCACTGTTTAACTCTACTCACTCCTACCACTGATTGCTTTCTTTTTCTGTGAGTAGCAGTCAGCCTTTTATTCTTACTTCTTGCCCCCTTCCCTGTGCCGTTGAAAAAGCGTCCATGACCTGAAACGTACTGTTGTAACATCTTTGTCTTCTTAATCGACGAGGTTTTTTTTTACCTTAGTTTTCTCTTCCCCAATGCTATTCATCCGCCCGTACTCCAGGAAGGGAAGTAAGTTGTGCTCAACAAACCTGATGATTGCCCCTAGGACGACATCAGCCAACTTGAGGGATCCTACAGTGAAAAACAAAACAAAACAAAACAAACAGAGATAGAGCTAACTAACTTGCATTTTCATTTAGCATACTCAAAGTAAATATAACTCAATAAAATAATATGATCACTATATTGTAACGCATCTCTACGATTCGTATTTAATGAAAACCATCCACTTGAAAATATAGGCGACCATAAATACTCCCTAACAAGATAAACAGGGCAATCAGCAGAGGCAGTGTGCAATTGAGTAACAGCTGATAGTCACAAGACTCCAGATCGAAATCCAGGCTCAGGTGAACCTTGCTCGTGTAGTCTTTGTGTCAGACGGTGTTATATTTTGTATATATGCTCTGGTCTCAGTGGAGGTGCATCAGCACTATCATCGACTATCGAGGTGAGTTGTGATTAGAAAAACTGATGGCCGAGTAGTGATCTTGAAAGCATTTCAAATTCGCTGTGGTCATGAATTTTAAATTCACGTGCCAATCGTGTCTCTTGTCAGAAGATTAATTTAAGGAAAAGTTCCTGTTTAGAGTCCGCCCTATTGTCACGATGACATTGATTGGCGCTGTTCCGGATGGCATGGCGATCACACACACTTCTTCTTCTTCAGTTATGTGGCCACAATCAACACTGATTATTACACACACACACACACACCTCTCTCTCTCTCTCTCTCTCTCTCTCTCTCTCTCTCTCTCTCTCTCTCTCTCTCTCTCGCATTAA
The DNA here is from genome assembly GCA_033310375.1 of Conus canariensis. Classification (NCBI taxonomy): domain Eukaryota; kingdom Metazoa; phylum Mollusca; class Gastropoda; order Neogastropoda; family Conidae; genus Conus; species Conus canariensis. The sequence continues at coordinate 11,710,806 of CM065720.1, forward strand.
TAGCACACGCACACACACACACATTCACTCATTCACCCACTCGCTCACACACACTCTCTCTCTCTCTCTCTCAGTCACACACACACACACACACACACACACACACACTCACACAGAGTCGTCAGTGACACACACACACACCACACACACACACACACACATGCGCGCGCACACACACACACACAACAAACAAACACATGCGCGCGCGCACACACACACACACACACACACACACACACACACACACAGAGGCACACATACATACATACATACAGTGATACACACATGCACATACACAGACATACACACACACACACACACACACACACACACACACACAGAGATAAACACACACACACATACACACACATACACAGTGACATACACACACATGTACACACACACACAGTGACACACACACAGAGGAAAAAAAGAGATTGTGCTTGCAAGATTGTCTGGCCTTGTTTTGTCTGGAATGCAACTCATGCAGTTTAATCAGATTATAGGCATAATACTTTGAGCAGTCCACCCATGCAGTTTTTATAAGTTTATGTTGAAATTATAGCCTATTATTTCCAAAACAGTTTCAACAGTTCAGCTTCCATTTAGGTGTGATTTCTGTTTAATTTTCTGTACTCTATGCAGCTACAAGAGAGATACTTCAGTTTCTGTTTTGACAGATGGTCTTGCCTCAGTGATTCGATTAGCCTGGCCAACAGTTTCGCCACACTGGCCCGTGCACTTAGCATCAGCCTAGCTAAGATATTAAGTTGTAAGTTTAGGCAAAGAAGGAGGGTATGGACAAAAATGAAAGGGGTGGAGGGAGGGGGGGGGGGGGGCCTCCAAAACTAGGTCTTTTCTAAAAGAAAGGGTTCAAGTTTCCATGGCATGCTGGCTATGGGGGCGGTGAACTGTCACAGGTTCACCATGTCTTGGGCATGGCATGATGGCCCGTCCTTCACCTAAGAGTAAGACCTTCCCTGAATTGAATCAGTTATCCGTTTATGGCTGTGTGGACAGAGAAAGTTTTGAAGCCAAAAACGTTGCACCTCACAAGTGTTTGAACTCACGGTCACAACATCCAGCTCCAAGATAAGAGCTATCCACATTTGACTGAAAGTTCCACTAATTAAGTACTTTACAAATTACTACAGCATGAATAGATTTAGATGTACTAGAGCACTCATCTTTGGAATTATAATCGGAAATGAAATGAGGCAGGGAACAGTAAACGATAAACAGTAAACAAGTTGGGTATTTTTTTGCTCCCATAAGAAAACCTAACACAGAGTAACTTTTATTCAAGACTGGCACAGCCTTTTAAACTTGAATAAAGTCAGACAAATACATAGACGAACAATCTAATAGTGGGGGAAAAAACAAGCGCAGGCCAACAACTGAACTATCTTCATAGTAATGACTTGGCAAAGATTTGGACTTAAGGAGGGGGGGGGGGGGGGGGGGGGGGGGGGGGGTAATTTGAAGATGGAGAAACTGGGAACATGAAATTAAGAAAATATGTTACAGATATGTTTTTTCCCCCACTATTAGATTGTTCGTCTATGTATTTGTCTGACTTTATTCAAGTTTAAAAGGCTGTGCCAGTCTTGAATAAAAGTTACTCTGTGTTAGGTTTTCTTATGGGAGCAAAAAAAATACCCAACTTGTTTACTGTTTATCGTTTACTGTTCCCTGCCTCATTTCATTTCCGATTTTTGTTTTGATTAAATTGAGGTTATTTGTATTTGTTTCTGTCCGTCTGTGTGTTTGTCTTTTGATCTCCCTTGCATCTTTGGGTGGATCCTCAGGCGTAGGCTCAAAGATTGTCCCCTTTATTTTATACTGTTTGCATAATGTCTTTAGTTTTTCAGCAACTTTTTTCCTCCCCACACTTTCGTTTGGTTTCATTTACTACTCTTCGCTGGCTGCTTTGGGAGTGCTATTGGATTCTTTTTTGCACTCTTGGTGGTGAGAACACCACAGTATTATGGACTGTGGTGTGTCGCTATTTGACGCCAGGAGCTCAGACACAACCAGCCGTGTCTCCCTGATGAGTCCGACCCAGCGGACGAAAGGCCTCGGAGCAGGCAATACAAATATATCTGCCTTCAAGAGAGATTGCGATGGTTCCCTTATGCAGCTAGTGAAGAGTTTTCATATCTGTAACATATTTTCTTAATTTCATGTTCCCAGTTTCTCCATCTTCAAATTACCCCCCCCCCCCCCCCCCCTCCTTTAAGTCCAAATCTTTGCCAAGTCATTACTATGAAGATAGTTCAGTTGTTGGCCTGCGCTTGTTTTTTCCCCACTATTAGATTGTTCGTCTATGTATTTGTCTGACTTTATTCAAGTTTAAAAGGCTGTGCCAGTCTTGAATAAAAGTTACTCTGTGTTAGGTTTTCTTATGGGAGCAAAAAAATACCCAACTTGTTTACTGTTTTTTGGAATTATAGTTTCATGTTCGTTGTTGCTTGGGAAAAACTAAAGGCAATATGTTAACTTCCAAGGAAAATTTGTTAAAAATACAGTTACTTTATAGTTTTCTCTTCATCACTCAGTCATGTAAACTGCTCAGTTATTTCAAATGGGTTGGAATAGCTTTACTACTGTGTTTATTTACTTACATTTGACATACATATGGCCATGCAGCTGACGTATTGTAAAGTTCTGTGACAATCTGAGATTAAAATGAGCTTTGTTCTCTGATTTAATGAACCACATATGTGTGACTCCTACTGGAGAATGACACCTGACAGTCAGACACAGAACAGACACATGCCCCAAATGCAGTGATCTGGGTATAAAAATATCATTCATACTAATCATAGAGAGGAACAATGGTTTGCATGAGTGCATACTAGATCATCTTCACACTATTTGTGTATTGGTCTTCTCTGGTTTGCTTTTCTGAATGCAAATTGTTAATGTTTGATGAAATCTTACATTTTTGT
>CM065720.1:11716256-11718756 GCA_033310375.1 Conus canariensis
ACCATGGATTTCTATGCTAGATATAATAATAATAATAATAAATCGAGCTTATATAGCGCTCTTCGATGAGAGAAGAAGACTCATCCTCACAGCGCTTCACAATATTGGAAAAATAAAAGTTTCCATAAACATTGCACAATATTGAGAAAAAGGCATCAAAACAACAGGTCACAAAGTAAGCACTAAAACAGATGCACAAGCCTCATCCCCCCCCTCCCCCCCAAACACACACACACACACGCACACCGCCACCCCACACACTACACACATGACATTTTATGAACAACACTCGACAAGAATTTGGGAATACAAGAAAAAAAAAAGAACCAACCCCCATCCTCACCCTCACCCCCACCTACCCGCCTCCAATTTCGTGAACACTGCACGGGGTACAATTTAAAACATGCAGAAGGGAGCACCCCCCCCCCCCCCCCCCCCCCCCACACACACACACACACAGGGCAAACTCAACATGAAGCAACAAAAACCCACGTGCGCAAACGCACACACACGAACGCACACACACAAAAGCACATAAGCATTCAGGCACGGAAGCGCGCGTGCACATACAAGAGGCGAAGGCGAAGATGTGAGGTTTCTAATGGATTCATCTTCTGTCATGCATCGAATCTCAGGAGCGATAGTTCCATTTGTCCTTTTTTTTTTCTTTGAGAAGGTAGGGGGTGTCGATATGATGTGTGGTGTACGTTTTAGTTTTTGTTCTGAATGAACATATAACTAAGTTGTAATGATGCAACAGCATCATGTGGTATGATAAGATCCAATATTTTTTTCACATTTGAAAGTTTGTTCTGTGTGCTCTGTGCTGTCATGTCTGCCAGGCGATTCGGTGTCATGAGCAGCATTCCTTTGGAGTTATGTTTTCTTGTGGGAGCAAGAGTTACCCTACTTGTTTATTGTTTACCTTTGAAAGGTTAAGTTCACAGGAATTTGGATCTAATTTGTGCCGTGACTTGCTGGTTGGTAGACTGGCTGAACTTCAGCATGATAGGGTGTTGCCATTCAAACATAGCTCTATCTGAATTGAACCACACCTGTGTCATCCAGCCAACTGAAGATTGAAGTCGAGTTGATTTTGCATTATAAGGGTCAGGATATGAGTAGGTGGTGGGTGCCGGGGGGAGGGGGGGGGGGAGGGGTTGTATAGGAGGGGAGAGGGGATGATGGAGTTGTGGGGCAGTCAGTCTGTATTTGAACTCTGCATCTGCTCATTTAAAAAAAAAGAAACGTATGTGCATGTGTGTGTGTGTGTGTCACTGTGTGTGTGTGTGTGTGTGTGTGTGCGTGTGTGTGTGTGTGTGTGTGTGTGGTGGCATGTGCGCGCGTGTGTGTGTGTGCGTGTGCGTGTGTGTGTGTGTGTGTGTGTGTGTGTGTGTGTGTGTGTGCGTATGTGTGTGTGTGTGTGTGTGTGTGTGTGTGTGTGTGTGTGTGTGTGTGCGTATGTGTGTGTGTGTGTGTGTGTGTGTGTGTGTGTGCGTATGTGTGTGTGTGTGTGTGTGTGTGTGTGTGTGTGTGTGTGTGTGTTGTGTGTATTTAACCATGTAGTTTGATGCTATTTGGGGAAGGCAGGTGTGATATGATGGGCAGGGCAGAAGCTCTGCAACCCTGTACCTTCACCTGTCATCTGCCCTTGTGGGTTGTCACACTGACTATGTGGTGGTTGTGTTTTGCATTCACACTATGTGGTTGTTGTGTTCTGCATTCACACTGTGTGGCAGTTGTGTTCTGCATTCACACTGTGTGGTGATTATGTTCTGCATTCACACTCTCTGGTGGTTGTGTTTTGCATTCACACTCTCTGGTGGTTGTGTTTTGCATTCACACTATGTGGTGGTTGTGTTCTGCATTCACACTCTATGGTGGTTGTGTTCTGCATTCACTCTATGTGGTGGTTGTGTTTTGCGTTCACACTACGTGGTGGTTGTGTTCTGCATTCACACTATGTGGTGGTTGGGTTCTGCATTCACACTATGTGGTGGTTGTGTTCTGCATTCACACTGTGTGGTTGTTGTGTTCTGCATTCACACTATGTGGTGGTTGTGTTCTGCATTCACACTATGTGGTGATTATGTTCTGCATTCACACTGTGTGGTTGTTGTGTTCTGCATTCACACTATGTGGTGGTTGTGCTCTGCATTCACACTATGTGGTTGTTGTGTTCTGCATTCACACTATGTGGTGGTTGTGTTCTACAGGCATGTTCTTCCAGTGGATGCTGTGCACAGGGATCTGGTTGTCGGGGCTGGTGGTGCAGATCGTGAGGCAGTCCACCTTCTACCCCTACGTCATGGTGGGCGGGGTCATCTGGGCTACAGGTCAGTTGGCTTTGTTGTGGACTCCCACTCCTTTGGTCTGGTTCAAGGTCTGACCAGTGCATTGGGCTAATGTGTAGGTCAGATATCTGTTAATTCGTAGGCACGAGACACTCTTCTTAAATTCTCTCATCACAGTCATTAAATCTTTTATCCATCAGCTTTAA
>CM065720.1:11721256-11723756 GCA_033310375.1 Conus canariensis
GTGTTATGGAGCAATAGTCTTTTGCATGATTAGCGTTGTTTGTTTCGTTACAATTTTCACCACATGTCTTTAGTAGTAAATTTTCAGCTTTTTTTTTTTTTTTTAACTTTTCTTTTTCGTGTGGTCAGCAGACAAATGGAGCTTTTAGGAACGTTATTTTCATAAAGAGGTTGATTTTGGGGAAAAGATCACTCTGAGTATATGTATTAGGGGCTCGATTGAGCTCTTCTGTCCCTGATTAGAAAAAAAAAGAAGAAAAAAATTGGGGCATCTTGATAGGTAAAGTGTGAATTATGACAAGTAGGAATAAGGGTTTCATTTGGACGGGTAGTATGGAACCAAGACATGGAAGAATCCAAAACCAGCATGAACTCTTGTTTTAGAAAAATCCCCCACATCGGCTGGACAAACACCATCAGCAACATAGGACTACGGACCCAGATGCAGCAAAGGTCAATAGAAAACCAAACTTGAAGAAGATTGGGGGTGAATTAGGCGTACGTAATGAAAACCAGCAGCAAGTATCACCAGACAGGCTCTGACCTGGAGCCCCCTAAGGCAGGAGAGAAAGAGGCCTGCCATGGAAACCAGATCTGCAGGCTGATATCAGAAGGGTGGGCAAGCCTTGAATCAGCTTGAAGTGAAGGCCCAAGAACGAGGACTCCGGCGCGGCGATCATGAGCTCTAGTTGGGGGCATGAATCTTAGCAGGGATGACAGGCCTAAGTCTGTAATTAAGTTGGATAGAACATTGTACATCAAAACTGTCTTTTGTAGGGAAATTCCTTTTATATTCCAGCAAAAATGTGGCTTGTTACTCTGTTGCCTGTGTCTGAGCTGGGATGACAGACTCTCTGTTGCCTGTGTCTGAGCTGGGATGACAGGCTCTCTGCTGCCTGTGTCTGAGCTGGGATGACAGGCTGTCTGTTGCCTGTGTCTGAGCTGGGATGACAGGCTGTCTGTTGCCTGTGTCTGAGCTGGGATGACAGGCTCTCTATTGCCTGTGTCTGAGCTGGGATGACAGGCTCTCTGTTGCCTGTGTCTGAGCTAGGATGACAGGCTCTCTGTTGCCTGTGTCTGAGCTGGGATGACAGGCTGTCTGTAATTAAGTTGGACAGGAAGAGGTACCTACAAATTATCTTTTGCAGGAAAATTCCCTTTTTTTTTTCAGCCGAAAATGTGGTGTGTTGCTCTGTTCCAGCTCTGTCATTTATGTGTTTGTAAAGAACGACATCAGTGCTCCTCCCGTAGAGATGCAGGTTCAGGTGGATGACAGTCAGGAGCCGCTGCTTGGCCAGAGGGTAAGTGACTGTTCAACTCCAGGTCGTTGCTCTGTGTCAGTGTTTGTCAGTTTTTGTCAGGGCGAGGAAAGAAGAAGTGTGGCTGCCATTTCAGACTTGACGATGAATTTGTGCAGCGGAAAAGTTAACGAGTAAAGCCCCAAATGTGATCTTTTTATTCTTAAAAGCTTCATGATTGTTGTATTGCATGCATTTGTGACGTTTGTCTACAGCAAAGGAAGGACAGATTTTCAAGTCTTCTGGTTTTAGATAAATTGTTGACCTGTTTACCCTCAGCTTTCGGCGTAGCAAATTATCTGTCCTTTTGAAGGCCTCTTTCTGCCATGACACTTTCTTACATTACATTGGGTTTAAAGATCTCCAATATCTGGACTTAAAGATCACAAAAATTACAGATTTAAAAGAGCCAGTTCTGTGGTATCACTGAGTTATGAAGAACACAATTGGCGTGTTCGATATGAGCTCCCACTGTGGTTTAACAAGTTTGCATCAGCTACCGTAGCTCTACCAGGCAGTTACATTGCTGAATGGCATCATGCAAAGGGGAATAATCAAGTGATTTGGGCAGGTCCAGTGACATTGCAATCCAAGATATTTATTTCCTGCCAGACCAGAAGTCTGTGTTTACTGTAGAGGGAACCATGTTGGCTGCTCGAAGTTGTTGCCTTTCCTCACCCTCTGGCTTTTTGTCGGTTCTGTACGGTCACAGTATGTGGTGTTGCTGTGATCAGTTGATTCATGGAACAGGCTTTTTTTTTTTCTTTATTACAGTGAAAATAACCAGCTCCATGACAAGTTTTGATGATGTTCTTTAATCGTTTCGCACAACTGTGTGTTGGCTTATGGTCATGCTGTGTATAATCCATATTTTAGAGTAACCTGTATAAATGTGGTTTTTTCTTCTTCATAATCTGTTTTGGCTTGGGCCTGTTGCTATCGAACTGTGTGGAAGTGCATAACAGCTATAACTCTTATCATATTCTCTGTAGTGTTCTTGTGCAGTAGCGGCTTTCTTAGACGTGGAAAATTGCAGTGTTGATTGATTACAAATGCAGATACCTGGTTTTGCGGCCATGGTGTAGAAGTCTGAGAATGAGTCAGTGAATTCTCTTTGTATTGAAGTGGTTGTTCAGTATGTGTTTAGATCACTGTTGCGTAGTTCAGTGAACTTATATTTTAGCACAAAGACTATTGCTTTTG
>CM065720.1:11728756-11813756 GCA_033310375.1 Conus canariensis
AGGGGTGTTTTCTGCAGGCCACTCCCCACCAGCCAGATAACCGCACTGTATTCGGCCAACTGAATGTCATCTGTGCATAGCTGGTCTGGCAGCAGTGTGTTCGGCAAGGTTGAGCGGCCATTACAAATGGGGCTATAGGTTTGATAATTAGTTATTGTCATGAAAAATGTAATATATCTGTGCTATTGAGATGACTGAATTGGCGAATTCCCAACAATTCTTTTAATACCAAACTCGACTGGGTTTATTTTCCTGTAGATAACATAGATGCAGCATGAAAGCTTGTACGCAAGTGGTCAGGCAATATTAGAACAATGACAACACACACAAAATTGTGCAAAAATGAGTCATCACTTTCTGGGAAGTTAATTTTCCATAGTTAAGTAGTACACAAGTTTGACACATGCCTCTGCTCAGACTACAGCAACACAAATATTGGATTACAAATGTGTAAAGCCTTGTTTGTTTGCCCTTTCACTAAGTGTCTCATTCAGGACGGAAAAATAAAGCTGTGTGGCTGGTGCTCACAGCCATTTGCTTTGTCAGAACACTATTCAGTTCAGTGTTTTATCGACTTTATTCCGACTGTTTTTCCATTCACTATGACGTCACCACCAAGCACTTTACGTACTCGACCTTGCCGTACATTTACCACAGATCAAGTGCTGGGAATAGTGAATAGACAGTCAGTTGTTCCTAATACAGATGAAGAAGACCCAGATAGTCACGAGTAAACAACGATAGTGAGGGCTTGACCGAATTATTGCAACGTGAGGCGTTGGACCGTAGCCAAATGCTTGGGAGAGACTGACGAGATGCCCACTTACTACCCTACCGAGTGTGCCCCAGTGTTTTTGCGTTGAGCCAGCCAGCACTGACTGACTGTTCACTAACTCATGTGAGGGAGCGAACTAAGACTTTAGGAAACAAACTTCACACACACGCTGTGGGCCGACTCTTGCTGGTCGAGGTTGAAGGGGGCATGGCCGACTGACACATGAGAGGCGAGCAGCAGAGACATGTTTGAGTGGGTGTACAGCTGATCTGAATGGCTCTCAAGGGTTCAGAGACCAACAGGCACATGAATGACTTTGTGTTCATAAAAAAATATTACTGTTGAGAGTGAAAGGGACGTGTGTGTGTGTGTGTGTGTGTGTGTGTTCCCTTTTTCTTTCTTACATGTGTACCAGTTAGGCATAAGAATGCATGTGTGTGTGTGTGTGTGTGTGTGTGTGTGTGTGTGTGTGTATGTGTGTGTGTGTGTGTTCCCTGCTATTGGAGTAGTTGTATTTGTGGCTGTTTCTTCCACTTTTCTGTTGGAAATACCATACTTTCTGGTCTTCAATTGTGAGTGGAGTATTTTGCCTCCCTTGTTGAGAGTTTGTTGGCATTCTTTCTTCATTTTTTACGGTTAGAAGAAACATAACATTCTTTTTTTTATTTTGCATTTTTTTTGCACTTGAAATTACTAAAAATTTGAAATTGTTGTTGACTTACCATTACTAACATGTTATGATATAATAAGAGTACAGTGTATCTCCTCCATTTTACAAAAAATGGCATGAGAATTGGTTGTTTAGTTCCAGAGATATTCGCGTTTCACATATGCTGGTATAAAATAAGAGCTTTTTAGGAAAAATGGCTGGCGATGGGGATTTATGCAAAATAGAATGTCTGGCAGTGAAAGGGTTAATCTCTTTTGACATTCACAAGCAGATGAACTCATTTTCTACAGCATTTCTTTTTCCTGATACCAACAAGTAGATGAGCTCATCGGTTTATGAAATATCTTGGCCTGGTATGTACTGTTTGGTAATGTACTGTTTGATAATGTCATAATATTACCTGAACTTCACAATTAAATGAAATCTTCGTGGCACCTGACAGCTATAATGTGATAAAGTCGTAATACCATCTAAATGGAATGCTTTGAGAAAGCCATCAGAACATTTGACTAATACACAGTATAATTTACCATACTACCATACATCTTCACCTGATCTTTGAGTAAATGACCTTGTCATTTGTAATAGAACTTCATCAGTTCTACAGATAGATGAGCTCATTTTATCATTTATAATGCATCTGCACATTAATCACAGGTAGACTAAACTCATTATTAATGGTTTTTTTTTCTCTACAGAGGTGTGGCGCTGTCTGTGTTCTCTGGGTTTCTGTACGGCATCAACTTTGCCCCTGCCATACATTTTCAAGACGATCCGAAGAATAGCCAGAACTGTGAGTTCTTTTTGCCCCCCTGTTACCTTATTTTCAGATCATGTTTCATGCTCCTTCTTCAACCTCAGTGTCGGTGTATTTTGATTTGTTACAGTGTAATTATGATGGACTTCACCGTGCTTTGCTTGATAGAGAACAATTAAGTTTACACAGAAACAAAGAAAGCAGCACTGTTTGACCCCTGATCTGTGATAAGTACTGCTTGTAAATGCAGAATGAATACAAACATAGGATGCAGCTTGAAAATGGAGAGCCAGTGACTGCCTTCTGGAAAAATGAGTGTTAAGGAATAAAGAGTAATATCCATAGATTACCCACATATGTTTTTGGTGACTGATTTTTCAGCTTCATGTCTTGCTGCCATGGGGGCAGGCTTTTCACTAGGAACATAGTGTGCGCGTGTGCCGTTGTGTGCGTTGTTGTGAGACTCTGTGTGTGTGTGTGTGTGTGTGTGTGTGCGCGTGCGCACGTGAGTGTGTATGTGGAGTATTTGGTGTAAAGATCAATAAGTGGATTTAGTTTGATGTGCATATGTCTGTCTGTATGCTGCGTATGTGTGCGAGGACTGTTGTGACTTACTTGCTCTGTGTAGGTTTAGGACATTGGCGTTGATTTATCACATCCAGTTCACAGAAGTTGGTGTCACTTATGCTTGAATTAACTTTTATTACCATGATTTCTGGACAATGAAATATATGAGTTTGTAAGCCACAATGCCAGTTTTTTTTTATTCAAAATATTCAGTAAACAACAAAAAACTAGCTGCAAAAAATTGATCAGTCTCGAGAAAATGGCGGTGAAAACTGATAAATCTTAAGAGCGGCACAACATGATATAGATATATATGTACAAAGCCTGTGTATTCTGAGTTGCAGTTTATGTATATGTCAAATGCTTTTGCCATCTTTAACACTAAAATCCGTAATAATTCAGCAACATTTTGAAGTGAAGCTGTTGGGAGTAACGGCAAAAGTGAATTTTGACGTTGTGTGTGTGTGTTTGTGTGTGTGTGTGTGTGTGTGTGTGTGTGTGTGTGTGTGTGTGTGTGTGTGTGCGTGCATGGGTGTGTGCGCGTGCGCATGTTCTTTTCTTATACAAGAAAAACAAACGTTATATATGCCAGATGCCAAAGTTTTTTTTGTGCAGTGATGACATCAGCATTGGCACAAATTTTACGGAAATAGCAGATCATTTAGGAAATAAAACTTGTGACAAAGTTAGAGAACTGGGGTGGGAATAAAAGTGCAGTTTGAACAGGAGAACAGAGAATCTGTCAAAACAAGTGCATTCACTGCCAGTGGGGGTGGGTGGATCCAACTATCACAGCCTGAACTGCTGACAGCACGGTGTTGCGACTGAGGCCGCCAAAGGTTTCCTTAGAGTCAGGAAGGTGCAGGGGAAACATGAACAGCTCTGGAATCACATCAGTTCCATCACCAGGTTTCCAGGCAGAGGGACACACGTGCTAGCTTGATGCGGATGTGTGGCGGTAAACGCCTTTTATGTGTGGAAGGCAGCTTGTCCGTTATATATCAAGAGTGGTGGAGGAGGTGGATAGTGGATAGTGATGTTTTGCCAACTACTGGTTATGTGTGAGGAGAGGAGAGCAGAAATGTCTCTGTGATATAACCCACACTGGGGCTGTGGTAGTCTTATGAGGGAGGTAGATGGGAGGAGCTGGTAAGAGAGACAGAGAGAGAGAGAGAAAGAGAGAGAGAGGGAGACAGAGAGAAGTGTGCTGCGAAAGGGAAGGTGGTTGTGATAAGGGGTCAAAAAGGGTAGTGTAGGATATATGTATCCACTCCAACTTGATCAGTTACCATCTTTCTAAGTAGACAATGAAGCTGCACACATTCAAATGTGAAGTTGCAGACCAAGGAAGGAAAGTCACCAAATTTCAAACGTTGGTTCTCAGTTTTGGAAAAATCCATAAGTAAAGTGTTACTGGAATAGAAGCCACGTGAGTGAAAGTTGAGGGAAAAGTGTTGACTCATAGCCTGGAAATTACAGAGTGTTCGTGAGGTCTGGAAATTACAGAGTGTTTGTGAGGTCTGGAAATTACAGAGTGTTGTGAGGTCTGGAAACTACAGAGTGTTTGTGAGGTCTGGAAACTACAGTGTGAGGTCTGGAAACTACAGAGTGTTTGCGAGGTCTGGAAACTACAGAGTGTTTGTGAGGTCTGGAAATTACAGAGTCTTTGTGAGGTCTGGAAATTACAGAGTGTTTGTGAGGTCTGGAAAATGTCTGCATTGGGAGCCAGTCCACTAAATCATCCAGATCATTTTGAAAGAGTTATTTTTGTCGGACACTGTTTGTCAGTTACACTTTGTAGGTGAATTCTTTTTTTCATTTTCATAGTTGATTTTGAAAATAATGCAGATGGTGCCCAAAAGGTACATGCTCAAAATGCTGTGTCTTAATATTCAGCATTTCTCAAATTGCGGTTATGGAAAATACATTGATCCCTCAATGTCTAGATAGGGCGATTCAGGAGTAAACTCATAATTTTTAAGGGATTGTGGGGAACTCTTGTTTTTTGCAGCTTTGGACTGTGTTTGCTCAGTGCTGTGACAATCATTCACCTAAATCCGCATGTTTGTAGCACTGTGTTATGTATTTGCCCAATAGTGAAATCAACACTGACCAAAGACTATGCTTTCTGTTTACTATATGTGTAGCACTGTGCTATGTGTTTGTCCAATGGTATAATCAACACTGACCAAAGGCCATGCCTTCTGTTTACTATGTGTGTAGCACTGTGCTATGTGTTTGCCCGGTGGTGTGAATGACCAAAGGCCATGCCTTCTGTTTACTGCGTATAGCACTGGACTATGTGTTTGCCCAATGGTATAATCAACACTGAAAAAACACCCTGCTTTCTGTTTTCTTTGTGCAGCGCTGGACTACGTATTTGCCCAGTACTGTGGCATCTTTCTCACCAGCTCCTTCTACTTTGTTGTCTACATCATCTTCAAGAAGAACAAGCCTCAGGTGTACCCCAGGTGATCCTGCCGGCCATTGCGTCAGGTGTGATGTGGGCCATTGCCACAGGGTGCTGGTTCATCGCCAACAAGGTGCTGTCGGAGCCTGTGGCGTTCCCCATCATCACCACAGGGCCCGGCGCCATCGCCTCCCTCTTCTGGGGCGTCTGTATCTTCAAGGAAATCAGGGTCAGAGAAAGGCTTGAATGTCAGGTGGCTTTGTGTGAGTGAGTGAGTGTGTGTGTGTGTGTGTGTGTGTGTGCGTGCTTGCATGCATGTGTGTTGTTTATGTGCGTGTGTGGGGCGTCTGTATCTTCAAGGAAATCAAGGTCCGAGAAAGTCTTGAATGTCAGGTGGCTTTGTGTGCTTAAGTGTGTGTGTGTGTGTGGTGTGTGTGTGTGTGTGTGTGTGTGTGTGTGAATATGTGTGTGTGTACTGTGTGCAGTGAACGTCTGTGTGCATGAGAGAGAGAGTGAGTGTGTGCGTCTGATCCAAATCTTTTCCCCTAACCCACATGTAGGTAGTTATTTTCTATTCTTTTACTCCTCGGCTGTGGTATGGCTTCCGAGACAGGCTGGGCATTAAACAACATGAACTTGAACCGACTTTACACAAGTTTCGTTTGGTGCTCTGAATTTGTGGTCAAGTCTGACTGAAAATGATCTGTACAATTAAACATCAGTATGTTTATAAAAATTGATGCAAGTTGTCTGTATAGAGAATCTGCATGATTTCTGTTAAACTGTATTATTCAGACTTTTATAAGAAATGTTTGAATAGGATTCCACTTGTACTTCATTTTATTACTATGACAGAAGTCAGCTTTTAAAGTTAAGTATTTAATCACTATGGCATTTGGAAGTTGTAATGGACTTTTTTTTAGTCTGAATATAAATGATATTCATTCAGTTGTCACAAATGTTTTTTGTGGCCATTTTCTTTTTCATCAATCATGATAAATTTAGGAGAAATACTGCTTGGCATATGGGTTTTAACAGGTTCAGCAAACCAAAATGTTGAAGAAAACATGCAGTAGGTGTTTTTTTTCTCAAAATGCTTTCAGCTTTTCTACTAGAGTGATTTTTGTAATTTCATGTGTGACACAAACACTCTGAGCTTTCAAACATTCACATTCTGTCAAGGTCTCTCCATTCTGTTGCCAATGACAGGATTTTGTTGCATCACAAAACTCTGAAGAGAGAAAATCAATGGTAGAACATCCACTTCTGCTATCTCAATATGGAGTCCCCCCCCCCCCCCCTCTTTTTTTTTTCCCAAAAGTCAATCAGTCTGTCAGTCTCATTGTATGAAACATCTGTTCAAGAATTCTTTCATATAGTGCATCCAGTCCTACATTTCTGCGGTTTTGCTTTTGAAATGTAGTTTTAGCTGTGAGCGCATATGTGTGTGTGTGTGTGCCTGTGTGTGTGTTTGGCAGGGGGGAAGAGGGGTGGGGATGGGAGGGATAAGGACAGTCGGGCCGCTGGGCGAAGGAAACATGGAGAGGAGCGAAAAGTGAGATGGAACAGGGGAAGGACATAGAATGTTGGGAGGACAGCAGGGATGTTCAAGTCAGTTCGTCTAGTGCATATGTGAATATCTATACAGTCAACATTGAAAAGTGCTTTAGGTGTTGGAAAGTACTGTAGTAGTACCCCATTATCATTACCCAGCTCTGTATTGAAGAATTTCATGCATTAGCAAGAAACTTGGCTGTACATACAGTGGATGGATGTGTGTGTTGCAGGGGAAACGAAACATCCTGATTCTTCTGTTGGCCTTTGTGGTGACGGCCTCAGGAGCCATCTTGGCGGGTATATCCAAGTGATGGAGCGCATCCACCTGTACTGTGATTCCCAGCGACATTTTGTTGCCCAGAATAGTTAGTGCATTAACATTTAACTGACATTTAACAGTTCTTACTTACTGGGTCTGCATCTGTCTGATCTTAGGATACATCAACATTTTCAGACAGGTTGTATCCTGTGCATACCAGTAAGTATGTTATTACGGTGAATAACAGCTTTAACGCTGGCAACTGAAATGACAGGATGATCTTCTTCTTCTCTTCTTCCTAAAATACTGGTTCACTCAAAAACGAGGTCACCAGCACGCAAATCATGATCATGGGCGTATAAACATACCGTAAAGTTCAGTCTATTGAGCACATCTGTATATAAGCCGCACCCACTAAATTTTTTTAAAATCTGAACTTTTTTCACAAATAAGCCGCACTGGTTTATAAGCTGCAGATATATACAACACAGTCCGATGTGAAGCAGGCAACAGCTGGCCGAGCATTGAGTTAACATAGTGTCGAAAATCAACACATACAATGTGTTCATTGCATTCATTGGCATTTAAATAGGTCAGAATACAAGAGCATGTTTCCAGCTTTACTTCAGTCTTTTTTTTTTTTTAGTACGATGTGTTTTAAATCAATTAGAATCAAAGTTTTTATGAGGCTTCTTACAAGTGTTGTCTTTCCAACATCATTGCTTAAAAAAAAAATACAGAAAAAAAACAACACATTAACGATGCGCTAGAAAGGCAGTTCTCTCCTGCATTCATTGGTGTACCAAGCTAACCGATTGGTTGAGTACTCGAAAGCGCAAGCCAATCAAAGCGAAGGTATCAAATGCAAACCTTCACTCCCTGTCCATGATTTCAACAATGGCGGATGAAGCCGAGGTCTGACAATGACCGAGTCGAATGCGCTAATGTTTTGAATTGCAAGACGCACTTGGTAAGATAACACATATAATAACAAACCAGAACATTAATGAAACGATTCGATTGTTTTATTTCGCTTAATACCATGTCAGTGCTTAGTTATTTTGTTCGTAATTCAGCTAGTGTTAGTCAAGATTAAACAGGTTGGAAACGGCCCACACATTGCGCTGTTCGAAGCGATCGTATTTTTGTAGAAGACAAACTGATGAAAAAAGATATCAGTAATGGGCTTTACTTATGTCGATTACTGATTCCATTACACGATTACAGAGAAAATCGTAGTTAAAAGCATCATAAAAATTCATGAACAGTAAACACGATATGGTGAGTTACAGAGAAGCTAAGAATAGACGAGGGTGTGATGCTCCTGAAATCGGAAGAATCTGCAAATAAGCCACATCGTTGTTTAAGCCGCAGGGTTTAAAGCTGGGGAAAAGTCGCAGCTTATAGTCCGAACTTTACGGTAAGTGCCGATATAAAATCCACACTACACTGTTCACGTGCTGAAAAGACAAGTCATCCATGCTTGTGATGTGTTAATCATTTTGGAATACACAATGATAATGGTGAAAGGCGCACACTCATTTATTTATTCATTATTTGCTTGTGTTGTGGTTCCGGTTTCCACTTTTTGAAAAGTAAGCGTTATTGTTTATATCTTTGTTGCAGTTTCCACTTAAACAAACAGTTATTGTTCACTTTGATACTACAGTTGTAGTTTTTGCTTGCCGAGTCATGTGCGCGTCATCCCATTCCCTTGGGCTTCCTCGCACACCAGAATGCCCAAGCTTACCTGCTTTTAGTTCCAGTTGTCATGGACCTTGGAAGGCTAGCAGTGTTTGTACTGCAATGTCAGGTTGCCGTGAGGCCATCTGCATCAGAGGATAGTGCATCACTGGTAGGTCACTGTGTTCGGGTTATGGTAGCTCCTGGTCTCATGGCGTGTAGAATTCTCCATGCTCTGCCTAATCCTGATAGTTGAGAGCAGTGACCACTGTGACCTTGAGTCAAGTTTTGTCATGCCTACTGTGACTATACCACATTGATTCTACCACAAAGCCTTCTTTTGTCAAACACAAGCTTTTCAAGGGAACATGTTTTCTTTCTTACATCTTTACAAGAAAGATGCCCTCATGATCAAAACGTTAAGTTTTAATGATATCGGGAAGTTGTCATGGAGATGATGCTGTGTTTTCTTCCCTATTACTAGTGCGACAGCTAGGTGGTTGGTGTGTTGCAGACCCATCCACACAGCTCACAGGTTCAGATCTCCTCAGCATTGACTAAGTAAAGATACGGTCAATACCGGGTGGAAGCAATTGAGAATTTATGATGATGGAAAGTCTAGCAAAAACAATATTAGTTTAAATACCGGGTGGAAGCAATTGAGAATTTATGATGATGGAAAGTCTAGCAAAAACAACATTAGTTTAAATACCGGGTGGAAGCAATTGAGAATTTATGATGATGAAAGTCTAGCAAAAACAATAGTTTAAATACGGTGGAAGCAATTGAAATTTATGATGATGGAAAGTCTAGCAAAAACAACATTAGTTTAAATACCGGTGGAAGCAATTGAGAATTTATGATGATGGAAAGTCTAGCAAAAACAACATTAGTTTAAATACCGGTGGAGCAATGAGAATTATGATGATGGAAAGTCTAGCAAAAACAACATTGTTTAAATACGGTGAAGCATTGAGAATTTATGATGATGGAAAGTCTAGCAAAAACAACATTAGTTTAAATCCATAGCTTTCATCTTAACCCTCTTTTGCGGTGAACGTTCCAGAGGGTTCAAGAAAAAACACAGTATGAAATTGGCGAGCGTATGGGAGCGTTTGGATTCCACGTGGTCGCTCTGGGCACATCCATTTTGTTTATATCACATGGCAGTCACATGACCGGTTTAGCCTCCCTTTCAGTACACACTGTACTTCCATTTGACTCCATTTCATGGTGGCAAAGAGCATGTTCCTGTGAATTACAAATTTTTCAAGCTGACCTAGCAAGCGAGCGAGATTTAAATATGGAGGTGGAGGACGTATGGTGAATGTTGAACGAGGACAGCGACAAAGACTCAGTTTTTGAAGGCTACGACATCACAGAGTTGCGTGAGGTGAAGGGTAATGAGAGTGACCTAGATATCGACTTCGTCAACATCGATGTGTCAGCTAGGCTAGTACCCCAGATGTCTCTAGTGACGAAGATGATGATCTGCTTCGTGATTCAGGGGAGTTTGAATTTTTTTTTAAAGTCATGTATCTTCACAATACTGAAATAATTGTTTTAAATGTAGAGAAACATCTCAATAACACACATAAAATAAGAAAGAAGTGAAATATTGCTTGAGTATATTTAAAGATTTTTTTTGTGTGATGCTACCCTATCGTTGTTATGGAATTGCTTCCCTTTCCATAGGGTTTAGAGAGCGTTTCATGCACTGAACGTCAGGAAAAAGAGGGTTAATACTGGATGGAAGCAATTGAGAATTGATGATGATGGAAAGTCTAGAAAAAAAATGTTGGTTTAAATGCCATAGAATTGATCTTAAGGCTGCTAATGATGGGGTCAGATTTTTTTTTTTCCTGTCATTAAAACTTGTACAGACATGTAAACTCGCACAAACCTTGCCAGTATCTTTACAAAACTGCTGAGGCTAGAGATGTAAATGTGTCTGGATTCCTTGATCATGGCAATCAGAGAGTCTGGGCCAGTGCTGTCTATCCTAAAAACATTCATGTATTTTTCCAGGTGATACATGTTGCCCAGGCAATAGCCTTGGGTTATTTTTTATGCGTGAGGGCTTGTGTATCCATGTGAAAATAGGGTGTGTCTTTGGATTGTTTTTATGTTTTTTGTGTGTATCCATGTGGAAATGGGGTGTGTCTTTGGATTGTTTCTATGTTGTTTTTATGCGATGTGAGCATACAGTACATGTGCACTGTCTCACAAATGTGTATGCGCTTACAGATACATATGCACTTAGAATGTGCTGCTCGGGCATTAGCGTCAGACATTCTATATGTGTGAGGGTATATGTGTCCACATAAAAATGGGGTGTGCCTTTGGTTTGTTTTTGTGTTGTTGTTTTTTTTGTGTGTGATCCATGTGAGCATATGGTATGTGTATGTTATCTTAGGACATATGTGCACTTAGAGTGGGTTTGTTCTTAATGGTGGGCTGCTCCACATTTTTTTAAAAAGACTTTTCAACCTTCAGTGTTTATTTCTGCTCTCAAAACAAAGCACTCACACTTTTGCTGCAGTGAAAAGTAAGTGTGTGTGTGTGTGTGTGTGTGTGTGTGTGTGTGTGTGTGTGAATGTATATATGTGTATGTGTGTGTGTGTGTGTGTGTGGAGAGAGAGAGAGGGAGAGTGGTGTGAAACATGCATGTTATCTGTATCTGTGGGACACGTGCTTACATTCATTATAATCCCCTGCAAGTCCTAGAAACTTTGAATTATTCAGAACAAAACAAGTCCAGCATGCTGTTGCAGTAGTATGCATCTTTAAGATAAAGAGGCTATTCATCTTGTATTTCACAAGGGTTTTAAACTATGTTTTAGAACAAATATGTCACATGGTCCAACTGGTTGAATTTTGATATTTCATTGTTTATGGTTATTACTTTTGAATTTAATTTTTTTTTCAAATTCTATGTAACAATACACTGAAAACACATTACATTAAGGACTCATTTACAAGCACACCATTGATCTTTGTTGTGTACAGGATCCATGTACATACTTACGTTTGCTGATAATTGCAGGCAAAAAGGAAAATGTTTTACAGAGAAGTTGCTTACATTTTCCATTTCCTCTTCTGGGCTAGAAAAAATTCTGTAAGATGTTAGCTCTACTGGAACAGCGAACCTCATGTTAACATCAGTATTCATTTAAACATGCGTACTGACAGGTAGTTGTACAGACATGGCTCTCAAACATCAGTATTCATTTAAACATGCATACTGACAGGTAGTTGTACAGACACGGCTCTCAGACATCAGTATTCATTTAAACATACATACTGACAGGTAGTTGTACAGACATGGCTCTCAAGTGATTTCCGTTACTGGCATGCTTCTTTTCATTGTTTTCTTTATATTTTTCCAATTCTTATTTTTGATCTTGCTCAGCATCATTCACACACCCACGTTACGTTATTTCCTCCATATATTTTTGACTGCTCATTTTGTAAATCGAGATTGGATCCCATGCTCAAAAATACATATGGATGCACGCAAATACATGCAGATGCATACACACACATGCTCATGTATATTCACGTTAAACTGCCATAGGTTTCAGTCAAAGCAGCATGTTTACAAATACATGCCGTCTCTGTTTTATACTTTGAAATGTTGATCACTTTCTTGTTGTTCATGCCCATCTATACACCTTTATTTTTATTGTCTACCCAATTATATGTATACCCGGTATCATACATGCTTAAATGCCATTTTACAAACAATTAAATAAAAACAAAAATCAGAGCCTGACAAACACATGAAGTTAATATTGTGTAGGTCTGTGCCAACCTTCATATTGCCCGTTTGTCATTTCATTTTCTCTGTTTTTGTCCTTTTTTTCCCCCTGTGTGTGAGAGAGAGAGAGAGTGTGTGTGTGTATTGAATAGGACAGATTTTATGGATGTCTGTTCCCAGTGACACTTGTGGTGAAAGTGAAACTCAGTGTGAGATGAGTTGTACCAAACAAATCCTCCCATCTTTTATCTAATGAAAGAAGTTATCATACCAGCTTTGGATGTTAATTTTCCTTGATCTTCTGAGCATTTTGCATAATTCCTCCCTCCCCCTCTTCCCTCTACCTCTGTTTTCTTTTTTACATGTAACAAAGAATTTACTTGTACTTTAGGTTGAAAAAGCTGGAAATAATATGAGTTAGAGTTGGATGTGCTTTGATCTTTGATTTTTTTTTGGATTTTTTTTTTTATGAGAAAAGGTTGAATTTTTCACTTTTATCTGTTTAGCTGTTCTTTATAATGCTTGAATGCTCAGGTATCTTTTTATGTCAATGTTTTTAAAAAGCAGAATTATTGTAAGCTGGCCTTTTATGATGAGCAAGTTGTATTATGTTACATATGTGAAAGGGATTTAAATTCATGACTTACAAACTCATACATCTCTCAGTCCTTTTTACTATTAACGATTAGTGTGATGTGCGTGTGTACATGAATTTTAACTTTTGAGAGAGTGTTACTATAGGGAAACAACAACTATGAAAACTATCCAAAATTGTAAGCCTCTCTCAAGGGAAGGTAACCCACCCTGTCATGCACTGTTTTTTTTTAACCAGAAAATGATTTTGTACTTGAGCATATTATCTGATTTGTGCCTGGAGGCCTGACGAGTTATACATACTGACCATAAAAACCATCTCTGGTGAAATATGACGATCTTCCCAACTGCTTAGGAGAAAGCTTGTGGACAGACAGACACAAACACCCAGTTCAAATAGTGAGGGATCTGGCACAAGGACAGAGCCAGGATGACGATTCCCTGTGTAGTTGTGAGCAGCGAGTTCTGACACGAGAAAACGGCTTACTGGAGAGAGCTAGCTGCAGAGAGGTCCCGTGTGTGCGTGGGTACATGATGAAAGAGAAAGGGAGGGAAAGAGAAAAATCTGCAAGAACTCTCTCACAGATGCCATTGCTCCGTCTTCATTGTGCCTTTTACAAAACAAAACATGAAGGCAATGTTGGATGCAGTCAAAGCCAACTAAGATCTCTCCAACCATGGTTTAAACAATATAAGAAGACAGACTTGTCCAGTGAAAAGCACAGTGACATTATATCGGAGTTTCTTTCCCTCAGTCTTTTTTCAGGACTTAAAATTTCAACAGGTGGGAAAAGAACTGATTGTAATTTATACTTCAGGCACAGGTAATATGATACAAATAAAGATGCATTGTGCAATAAGGTTGTAAAATTACGTCTCTGTCAAGTTAATTCATACCATATGTGTAATTTTTGGTCTCATATGTTGTTAATCTTTTTTTTCTTTTGTTTTGCATCCATTTATGAAATTAATTTAATTGTAACTGGTGTGCCTGTGTTTCTGTCTGCTGTGTTTGGGTGGGACATTTTATAATAAAGACAACCTACAAAAATGATGTGTAGCCCCTTTTCTCTTGTATGTTGGTAAGAAAGATATCTTTCCTCTCCCTTTCTTCTGCTCGAGTGTTGTTGAGGTAGATAACACGACTGCCTTTGAAGCAAAACTCAGGTCCATATTTCCAGTCACACGCAGGCCAAGACCTTTCCTTTCTGTGCTAAACAACAAACAAAAAAGGCCTGGATTACAGTATATACTTGGATTTATGAACACATATTCCATACGTGGTACACATATTGTGAATTAAATGGGGAAAAAAGGCAATGCAATATAGTAGAAACGATTTCCGGCCGAGTTCTGAAGGTGAACTAGTTAGCCATAAACACGCATAAAAAATTGGTGGTGTTGGATTCTCAAATGCAGCAAGCATCCGTCACTGAGCCTTTTGTGAACTTGCCCACTAGCCGCTTTTTCATTCACTTTATAATCGCTTCTTATTATTTCATGATCAATAACACACACACACACAATTATTTGTACAGGTGTGGAGAAAATAATCACATGCAAACAAAACAAAAAAAAAACCCATGGGACATGAGCGTGAACATGGTGAAGAAAATAATAGGGTACAAAATTCAAAGCAAGTAATATAACTGTGAACAAATATAATGACTATAGAGTTCAGCACTACCAGGTCTGACTTAGAGCCACCCTGGCACTGCTGTTCTTGTTTTTCTTCAATATATCTGTCTTCACACTGTACCCGTATCTTTACATGTATCTTAAAATGTTGAAATGCATATACAAAAACTGAGCAGTTTTCAGTGAACGTTTACAGCAACAGCAACAAAGCATCATTAAGCATGGGAAGAATATACAGCTTTGTCATTTCTGTTTTGCGCATCATGCATGATCATATGACGTGATAGGTCTGGCAATTTTTACCTGAGATTAAAAAAAAAGGAATTTTGTTCTTACTACAAATGGATTTGCATCCCTAGTTGCTGATCCCTTTAGGCCCTGTCTTTTTTTTAGCTTTTACACATACTGGGTTTAACACAGATATTAGACTATTTCACACAGATTTCAGACATCTTGTCATGTGCTTCAAAATTCTGTTTTCTGCGACAGTTACTTCACGTCCCATCTGCATGTCCTTGCATCGATTCTTTCCTTTCCAAAGTGATCAGCCGTATCCTGGAGCCCATTCAAAGAACTGACAGCCGCTCCTCCTGAGGGGACAGCAGAAGAAGCGCCGACCGTTGTTGGGTCCCTGTTTCATTACAGTGCGCAGAGCACACACTTTGTCATGGCCGCTGCAGGTAGGGAACTGTTCATCGGCCCACTGAAACACAACGTTTTACACTCTTCTGATTCAACACATCGAAACAGGTTGAAACAGAACCTCCTATGAGGTACAAATCTGAATCCTTACTTCCATTTATCACAAACCCTCTATGATTTCAAGTTGTTTATGACCTGAAGACCACAGCGTGGGCATATCAGGACTGTTACCATGTCAAAAAGAGTTCCATGCCTTCATATGAAAACCTAAAAACTTGCTGATACAACAAACATACACCCAACATGACTATGACAGAATGAGGGGCACACAGCACAGGAAAGTGCTTGACTTCCTTTCTGCTTGTAACCATCATCATAACTATAAAGTTAACAATTGATTCTTACAAACGATATAACATCCAACACTGACTGCTTTCAACAGCAGCAAGAAGTTTCTGTTTCCAGTCTTTCGTATCAACTGAGATTCCGATTTATCTGACTTTGGGCGCGCTATTACCTGCTCTTGAAGATGCCAAGTGTGCAGTTTTTAAAGCCAACATCTTATTACAGAAATCACCATAGCAGCCATTTTGAAATGATATATTGAAAAACAGAAAACTCTGCCATCATGGTATGTAACTGTTGATATTGTCAGAAACACATTTCATGGTTCAAACGTTTCAAAGCATTTTGTTTTCCTGACAGGTAAAAAGAATATTTTATGGAGTTTTTTTTTTTCTTTTACGCATAAAGGCATTGACTTTGATGTGGTGACAAGCCCCTATGGATGACTGGGCTGTAAATAACATGAGCTGAATTTAACTGCAGTGTGTGTGTGTGTGTGTGTGTTTATGTGTGAATTTATGTCTATCTCCCGAGTGTATGCAAGTGTGTGTGTGTGTGTGTGTGTGTGTGTGTGAGTTGTGTGTGTGCTTGTGGACGAGTGTGAATGTAGCTGAGGGCGGAGGCAAAGACACAAAAGACAGAGAATGTATGTGTGCATGGCACACAAGCTCGATGTGTGCAGGCTTTGAGTCCGCATATGTCTGAATAATAAACACAGTCCAAATCAACAGAC
This sequence comes from Conus canariensis, assembly GCA_033310375.1. Lineage (NCBI taxonomy): Eukaryota > Metazoa > Mollusca > Gastropoda > Neogastropoda > Conidae > Conus > Conus canariensis. The sequence continues at coordinate 11,745,147 of CM065720.1, forward strand.
CTTAAAAAATCGACACTGTTTACTGGTAGGTGTGAGGGCACAGGTGAAGAACCAGCGGCCCTTGTTTTCATTGTCTTTGAAGGTCTGACGCAGAGCGCAGGGCAGTTTGTGACCAGCACACACCGGTTTCTTACTGTCCTCAGGTCCATCACCTGGCTGAGCTGTTCTTGCAGGCTGTCCGTCCTCTCTCCATCTTCCCTGTCAAATCAACAGAAAAACCGTGATACACAATTTTCACAGTGCCACGTCCAAGATCTGTTGCATGATACCTCACAAACATAAGGTAATTACATAACCATGGCTTCTTACAATCATAGCGCAATTATAGATTCATCTGTTACATGACATCTTTCTTTCTTTCTGCATGCGCAGGCTGATACTCCTGCGGACACTGCCTGTATAGACAGGCAGTGGAGTTTTGTGTGTATGACCGTTATTCATCCCGCCATTAAGGCAGCCATACTCCATCTTCGGGGAAGGTGCATGCTATGTGTAACGCGTTTGTCATCCATACCAACAGCCAAACTGGCCTTCTCTTCCGAAACGTTGGTGATGGGATTTCACGTGTGTGCAAGATGTTGTGCGTGCGTTCACACACGGAACCTCGGTTTATAGTCTCATTCAAAGGACTGTATGGGGAATGGAATCCAAACCAATGTTAACTTCGAGGGAAAAATCCCCCTGTACCGAAATTCGAACATGACATCTTACAATCATAAGGTGATAACAGATCATCTGTAACATGACAGTTTACAATCATAAGGTGATTACAGATCATCTGTCACATGACAGTTTACAATCATAAGGTGATTACAGATCATCTGTCACATGACAGTTTACAATCATAAGGTGATTACAGATCATCTGTCACATGGCATCTTACAATCATAAGGTGATTACAGATCATCTGTCACATGACAGTTTACAATCATAAGGTGATTACAGATCATCTGTCACATGGCATCTTACAATCATAAGGTGATTACAGATCATCTGTCACATGACAGTTTACAATCATAAGGTGATTACAGATCATCTGTCACATGGCAGTTTACAATCATAAGGTGATTACAGATCATCTGTCACATGACATCTTACAATCATAAGGTGATTACAGATCATCTGTCACATGACAGTTTACAATCATAAGGTGATTACAGATCATCTGTCACATGACATCTTACAATCCTAAGGTGATTACAGATCATCTGTCACATGACAGTTTACAATCATAAGGTGATTACAGATCATCTGTCACATGACATCTTACAATCATAAGGTGATTACAGATCATCTGTCACATGACAGTTTACAATCATAAGGTGATTACAGATCATCTGTCACATGACATCTTACAATCATAAGGTGATTACAGATCATCTGTCACATGACAGTTTACAATCATAAGGTGATTACAGATCATCTGTCACATGACATCTTACAATCATAAGGTGATTACAGATCATCTGTCACATGACAGTTTACAAACATAAGGTGATTACAGATCATCTGTCACATGACATCTTACAATCCTAAGGTGATTACAGATCATCTGTCACATGACATCTTACAATCCTAAGGTGATTACAGATCATCTGTCACATGACATCTTACAATCATAAGGTGATTACAGATCATTTGTCACATGACAGTTTACAATCATCAGGTGATTACAGATCATCTGTCACATGACATCTTACAATTATAAGGTGATTACAGATCATCTGTCACATGACATCTTACAATCATAAGGTGATTACAGATCATCTGTCACATGACAGTTTACAATCATAAGGTGATTACAGATCATCTGTCACATGACATCTTACAATCATAAGGTGATTACAGATCATCTGTCACATGACAGTTTACAATCCTAAGGTGATTACAGATCATCTGTCACATGACAGTTTACAATCATAAGGTGATTACAGATCATCTGTCACATGACATCTTACAATCCTAAGGTGATTACAGATCATCTGTCACATGACATCTTACAATCCTAAGGTGATTACAGATCATCTGTCACATGACATCTTACAATCCTAAGGTGATTACAGATCATCTGTCACATGACAGTTTACAATCCGAAGGTGATTACAGATCATCTGTCACATGACAGTTTACAATCATAAGGTGATTACAGATCATCTGTCACATGACATCTTACAATCATAAGGTGATTACAGATCATCTGTAACATGACAGTTTACAATCCTAAGGTGACTACAGATCATCTGTCACATGACAGTTTACAATCCTAAGGTGATTACAGATCATCTGTCACATGACAGTTTACAATCCTAAGGTGACTACAGATCATCTGTCACATGACAGTTTACAATCCTAAGGTGATTACAGATCATCTGTCACATGACATCTTACAATCATAAGGTGATTACAGATCATCTGTAACATGACATCTTACAATCATGAGGTGATTACAGATCATCTGTCACATGACAGTTTACAATCATAAGGTGATTACAGATCATCTGTCACATGACATCTTACAATCATAAGGTGATTACAGATCATCTGTCACATGACAGTTTACAATCATAAGGTGATTACAGATCATCTGTCACATGACAGTTTACAATCATAAGGTGATTACAGATCATCTGTCACATGACATCTTACAATCATAAGGTGATTACAGATCATCTGTAACATGACATCTTACAATCATAAGGTGATTACAGATCATCTGTAACATGACAGTTTGCAATCATAAGGTAATTACAGATCATCTGTCACATGATACGTTACATCAGTTACAATCATAAGGTAATTTCAGATCATCTGTTACATGACACATTACAATCATAAGGTAATTTCAGATCATCTGTTCTATGACACGTTACAATCATAAGGTAATTTCAGATCATCTGTTATATGACACGTTACAATCATAAGGTAATTTCAGATCATCTGTTATATGACACGTTACAATCATAAGGTGATTACAGATCATCTGTAACATGACAGTTTGCAATCATAAGGTAATTACAGATCATCTGTCACATGATATGTTACATCAGTTACAATCATAAGGTAATTTCAGATCATCAGTCACATAGTATCTTACAATCAGAAGGAAAGTACAGATCATCTGTTACATGACAGTCATAAGGTTGTTACAGGTCACCGACACGATCACCATGCAGCGACACATTGTGGCAAAACACACACACACACACACACACACACACACACACACACACACACACACACACACACACATTCTTATCATCTGCTCACAAATACTACCTACAGGGTGAAAAGTACAATCAAAGCAAACTCTTGGTGCTCTCTGCTTATGACTAGTTAAAATTGCATGAGCGCTCAGAAGTACTAACTTAAGTTTGTCTCACGCCTTTACTTTTTGTCTCCTCACTTTAAAACTGCCAGAGTACATGTGTCTCTCATAGTGATTAATAGTAATAATCTAAAACTCTGAGTATACAATATACATGCATGTGAACAATACCTCTTCTGCATCTTTTCTGATCTTTTTGTGTTGAGGAGAAGATGAACTCGCTGTAGTCTCCGTCCACTTTCTCTTCCCTGATCCTCTCTGGACTGTCGGTGACCTCTGACCTTGCTGGCATTGCTGTGTCGATGACCCCGAGGGGCTGTTCTTTGGATTCAAGCAAGCAGAGCAGTTACTCTGATTGGCTGGATTCAAAAGAGTGCACTGCGAGCATGCCCACTCTTCTTCTGTCTTCATGCTTTGGTCTGTCTGGACCCATCCCAAAAGGCTGTTCTTAGATGGCAGTTTTCTGCAGCAAAAGTAAAAAAGAAAGACTGGTGTAGCAGAACACACTGTAACCCGTTCACAGGTCATCAGTAGGATTCTGCTTTCTGGACATGTTGGTTAAAACGCGTTTTTTTGTTTTTTTGCTTTTTTTCCAGGTCAAATTCCTTTACAGTGATGTCTTTAACATACCAGAGCATCAGATCAACAAACTACGAAACTCATGCTCATTTGAGTTGTACCTTCACCTAGTCAGTTGTAACTGATAAAACAAAATTCTGCCAACGACCATCCCTATGAAACTATTTATTCTGAATTTCAATTATATTTAGAAGTTTACATTCCATAACAAACAACTGCAGTAAGAAACCCCAAAAAACTAAAAAAAATAATTAACATTAAAAATAGTAATTGTATTAATTACCATTAACACATTAAAAAACCTCTCTTTTCTCTACATGGTGAGAAATATGAAACAGAACTTGAATCAAACTGTAATCCACATTCATTACTGTGTGACGAAACGCTTGACAAAACCATCCGATCGGTCCCACTAAAACCCCAAACCAAAAAAAACAGATTTCAAATCTATACCCACCCCCCTCTCTCACCCCCCCCCCCCCCCTTCCCCCTTTCTCTCGTTTAGGACGGCGCGAATTGCCCGGCAGACACGATCCATGATAGAGGAAAAAATTGCGTCACGATAAACGCGTGACGCCTTTCGCTCTTGTTGAACACCCCCCCTCTCTCTACTCTCCTTCCCCACTCTGAGCAGCTACGAGATTTAATTTGCATTGTGGCAATGGCCCGTCTTGTACCCCCCCCCCCCCCCTCTCTACCCAGTAACACAAAGGCATGTCGCTGCTCTCTCCACCACCATCCCCCCCCCCCCCTTCCCCCCTTTCATATCTACAGTTCGTGCACTGGCTGGACTGTAACGTATGTCATGGGAATCGTTCCGCAATAGTATGTATCCATACGACGCATAAATTAAACTGGCCGCGGATGTCTGTGAGCTGTGCCGATTAGGTTCAAACGGTTCCCGAGACGACTAGTGATAAGACTAGATCCCTCCCCCTCTCACCCCTGAGGTGTGAGTGACAGGTTGTCAAAATCGAATTCCGCAGTTAGAATATATATATACTAGCCGCACAGGGTGCACCTTCACTGACCCCTCAAGACTGCCTGTAGACCAGACCAGAGGAAGACAGAGAGACAATTAGAGAAGGCGTGAGAAAATCTCGGTACCCTCGTTGATCTCCAGTCATTCACTGTTCATTCCCAGGAAAAGTGAGTTGGAACTCTGTTTTACCTTTTTGAATCTATATATATTGATTTTATGTATGTTGTGTGCGTTAACGTTAACGTTGTAACTTTGTACAAATGCTTAGCAACATGTATCAAACTGATGAATGATTATTCTGTGTAGGAGTTGGCTTGCCATCATATGGCAAAAGCTCTCTCCCAGTGGTTATGATTCTTTGTTAACTATCTGATCACTGTTCTTTGTATTCACCCTGACTTTTGCCAGTAGGCAATTCTGTCTGTTAAGATAAAAATTAAATGATTAATGGAGAGGAAACAAATGTTTAATGGAAGTGGGACATACACTCTGTTCGCCAGGACATATCAATGTAGGGCAGACAGTACAATGGGTGATGAATCAGTACTATCGGCCAGGGATGGCAGAGGGCATAAAGAAATATGTCGATTCCTGCCCCCTGTGCCAACACTGGTCATCCAGCCAAGGGGATGATTCGTCCCCAGGCCAGCTGGACAATCCAGACACAGGCCAACCGGAGCCCAATAATGTATTACGAGGCTCCATCGGTGTCTTGGTGACTCCAGAGCTAGTGCCAAATGCTTAATGGACCACGATCGGAATGGATTGTCAAGCAGGAGCTTCTCTCGAGAGAGAATCTTTTTTCAGGGGGCCTATCACTTCAATGTGACGAGATGAGTATGTGGTAGGTGGGTCCTCTAGGGGAAGGACTGGGGATAATTTCTCAATGGGAATTATCATAGCATTTCACCTACACCCTCTCTCTTACTAGTGGTGGAAGGAGCAACTTTCTGGTACTAGTCATCGAAGAAATTTTTATTTGATTCCGGGACTGGGTAAAATACGGAACAGTGGCTCTGAGATAGTTTTCCTTAGGCCTGTACTATTATAAGTACTTGTAGCTCTGAGAGACAGAATTGAAGAGAGAAGTTCAAACATTCAACATCTGATTGAACAACAAAGAACTGCCACAAGTTAAGTGCACTTTCACACATCAACTTTTATTGCTTACACATAGGTAAGTATTAGCGGGTCAATTCCATAGGCTAGGGTTTAATTCTCATTGGACTACCACAATGAGTGGACCCTCCCTCACTCCTACTTTACTCGCCTGCACTTAGTGCAGTAAGCTTAAGTTGGCATACAGGGGGTCTCCCTGTGTCATCATAAAGTGAGGGCAAGGGTCTGATGGTTTTGAATCCAGGTGGTAAGCTAACTTAGCTTTGCTTCGGAGAGGGTAGTTGATCTCTCCTGTGGTTGGTGACCGCCCCACTGGTGTAGATTGGTTATCTGGTGTCGCCCTGGTGTTGGGCGAAGTCCCAGCTTCTGGTCCAGCCGCAATGTGTAGTGTGGCCATGATAGCGTGACCAGGATCGCGTGACCAGGATCCCAGTTCTGCGATAAAGAGAACTTGGTCTGTAGGTGAGAATCTGACGGCTGGTTTGTCGAGTGCACACATTTACCCTGGTTTACTTTCAGCACAGGTGTGAGACTCAGCCAGCAAAGTATTCTCTATGGTAGAGTTTCTGCTATAAATATTAATCTCCACTTTTGTTTAAAGACTAAGTTAAGCTCACAAAAGGGTAGGAGACAGAATACTATGTTACATAGTTTCAGTCAGACAACTCTTCCATGTTTCTTATGAATTAAATCACACTGACTTGGGCTACACTTAGTCCAAGTACACATGTGGTGTAGACTTAAAGTCATACACTACAAATCATTCCAACAATCACAAGTATTTATAAATCAGGGTAGCAGTTCTTAACCTAGCCCAGGCATACTGTTTTCCTGACCAAAATTAATCATTTAATTTTTATCTTAACAGACAGAATTGCCTACTGGCAAAAGTCAGGGTGAATACAAAGAACAGTGATCAGATAGTTAACAAAGAATCATAACCACTGGGAGAGAGCTTTTGCCATATGATGGCAAGCCAACTCCTACACAGAATAATCATTCATCAGTTTGATACATGTTGCTAAGCATTTGTACAAAGTTACAACGTTAACGCACACAACATACATAAAATCAATATATATAGATTCAAAAAGGTAAAACAGAGTTCCAACTCACTTTTCCTGGGAATGAACAGTGAATGACTGGAGATCAATGAGGGTACCGAGATTTTCTCACGCCTTCTCTAATTGTCTCTGTCTTCCTCTGGTCTGGTCTACAGGCAGTCTTGAGGGGTCAGTGAAGGTGCACCCTGTGCGGCTAGTATATATATATATATTCTAACTGCGGAATTCGATTTTGACAACCTGTCACTCACACCTCAGGGGTGAGAGGGGGAGGGATCTAGTCTTATCACTAGTCGTCTCGGGAACCGTTTGAACCTAATCGGCACAGCTCACAGACATCCGCGGCCAGTTTAATTTATGCGTCCATATGGATACATACTATTGCGGAACGATTCCCATGACATACGTTACAGTCCAGCCAGTGCACGAACTGTAGATATGAAAGGGGGGGGGGGGGGGGGGGGGGGATGGTGGTGGTGGAGAGAGCAGCGACATGCCTTTGTGTCACTGGGTAGAGAGAGAAGGTGGGGGGGGGGGGGGGGGGGGGTTAGTGCGAGAGGGCCATTGCCACAATGCAAATTAAATCTCGTAGCTGCTCAGAGTGGGGAAGGAGAGTAGAGAGGGGGGGGGGGGGGAGGGAGGGTTCAACAAGAGCGTTTATCGTGACGCAATTTTTTCCTCTGTCATGAATCGTGTCTGCCGGGCGATTCGCGCCATCCTAAACGAGAGAAAAGGGGGGGAGGGGGGGGGGGGGGTGAGAGAGGGGGGGGGTGAGAGAGGGGGGTGGGTATAGATTTGAAATGTATTTTTTTGGTTTGGGGTTTTAGTGGGACCGATCGGATGGTTTTGTCAAGCGTTTCGTCACATACTGTGACAAGTCAAATCAGATGAATTAGATTATGCTTTAATGCAAACAAACCCTGTTTGTTCACCGTAACTACTGGGGGAGATTCCTGTCTAAAGACAAAAAGAATTAATGGAGCAGACAGATGTCATTATTCTGATATACAGTGCGGTTATGTCTGATTTAAGAAAGAGTGAAAAACCTTGATACAAAATTTATTACCATTTCAACATACCAAGCCAAGTGAAAAGAGTGGCATAACACATTAAAAACATCAATATCAAATATCTGTTTGTTTCTCTCTCTCTATCTTGCACAAGCATGTACTCATGATCAGATACATAAGCCTACACATGAGTGCACGTGCACAAATACACACACACACACACACACACAGATATACACATGCACAAGCATGTGCACATACACATGCACACATACACATGCACATGTGCACACACACACCTACACACCCATGCACACAGAGGTATGCAAGTAGAGAAGGGTCCAGATCTGAGTAATACTGTAATCCTGAAACATACTGTACTATAGCCTGCAGGCCTGTTAATAGTCTTTAGACTTGAATCTCTCCCAAACTTGCTGGGAGGGGGGAGTCATCTTCCCAGTTTTTGAAACGGGAGATGTGCATACATGCGTAAGTGTGTGTGTGTGTGTGTGTGTGTGTGTGTGTGTGTGTGTTTGTGTGTGTGTGTGTGTGTGTGTGTGTGTGTGTGAGTGTGCGTGCGTGCGTGCGTGAGTGTATGTGTGTGTGTGTGTGTGCAGCTCTCATGTCAACATGCTCGTTTTCATTCTTAGGTCTTTGTAAAGAACTCAATGCTACACAATGGCTTTGCACTAACTGATGCAATACTATAAAATCCACAAAACTTTTTTTTTTTTAAATCAGGACTTTCCAAGAACATTTGCCACAAGGTTAAGTTGCTGACTGCAATATGTCCCAGCTATTCTTCAGACTGACGACAACCATCAGAAATTGTTCTGCACACACTGAAAGCAAGTGCAGAGCACAAGACAATAGGGAAGAGCAGCCGCTGAGCAGAGGTCATTATATAAGAATTAACCTTTGTTTAACTCAAAATGACCGCCATGCCACACACTCACTCCAGCACTGTACAAATCAGCCAATCTGTAAAGAACATTTTTGACACTACGTCACAGAAAATTGCTTTCTTTCTAATTTCTTTTTTTTTTTTAAATCTTCAATAGTCCAAATGTCATGCTATGGCTGACTTTGTAGGAACAGATTATGTTCCTTGGCTAAAGTCTCTAGTCCAAACCCTGAAATTAAAAATGACTTCCCTTCAATTTTTCTGTGCATGTGCTTTACCTCCTGTGCATATGTGCTTTACCTCCTGTGCATGTGCTTTACCTCCTGTGCATATGTGCCTTACCTCCTGTGCATATGTGCTTTACCTCCTGTGCATATGTGCTTTACCTCCTGTGCACCATTCCAGACTTTTGCTACAGACAAATTTACAAAGAGACTGGCGGGAAGTAGGGGGGGGGGGGGGGGGGGGGGAGGAGATTCTGCAAAAGGATTGATTTATACTTTCAAAGAACTAAACAAAACTGAAAAAGGTCCACCTTCCCTCACCCCCACCCTCAGGATTTTCAACGGGTTTCAAGAGGATTTTAAGCTTCAATAGTATTCTAAGCTTCAATAGGACTCTAAGTTTCAAGAGGATTCTAAGCTTCAAGAGGATTCTAAGCTTCAATAGGACTCTAAGTTTCAAGAGAATTCTAAGCTTCAATAGGATTCAAACTTCAAGAGGATTCTAAGCTTCAAGAGGATTCTAAGCTTCAAGAGGATTTTAAGCTTCAATAGGATTCTAAGCTTCAAGAGGATTGTAAGGGCATAAGAATCCTGGACACAGATACAAAGAGAAAGAGGATTCTAAGAGCATAAGAATCCTGGACATAGACACAAAGAGAAAGAGGATTCTAAGAGTATAAGAATCCTGGACACAGACACAAAGAGAAAGATTCTAAGAGCATAAGAATCCTGAACACAGACACAAAGAGAAAGAGGATTCTAAGAGTATAAGAATCCTGAACACAGACACAAAGAGAAAGAGGATTCTAAGAGCATAAGAATCCTGGACACAGACACAAAGAGAAAGAGGATTCTAAGAGCATAAGAATCCTGAACACAGACACAAAGAGAAAGAGGATTCTAAGAGCATAAGAATCCTGGACACAGACACAAAGAGAATGAGGATTCTAAGAGCATAAGAATCCTGGACACAGACACAAAGAGAAAGAGGATTCTAAGAGTATTAAGAATCCTGAACACAGACACAAAGCGAAAGAGGATTCTAAGAGCATAAGAATCCTGGACACAGACACAAAGAGAAAGAGGATTCTAAGAGCATAAGAATCCTGGACACAGACACAAAGAGAAAGAGGATTCTAAGAGCATAAGAATCCTGAACACAGACACAAAGAGAAAGAGGATTCTAAGAGCATTAAGAATCCTGAATACAGACACAAAGAGAAAGAGGATTCTAAGAGCATAAGAATCCTGAACATAGACACAAAGAGGAGAGGAATTAATGGAGCTTACTGAACAAACAGAACAACAGGAAACCATTCAAGATCAGCAGTCCAGTCCTACATTAATACCAGCATTAACAAAAACACAAGAAAAGAAAAAAACAAACAAACAATCATACAGAAGGGCCCTCCCTAAACATATCACAAAGAAAAGAAAAAGCAAAAAAACAAAACAAAACAAAAAAACCAAAACAAAACAAAAAAACAACAACAACCCGAAAACCGAAAAAAAAAACCTTTACACTTACAGTGGGCCTTTCCGCTTCAGCTCATTGGTCTGGCATGACGGGCAGAAATAGGTCACACGCTCGCTGTCTTCTCCCATCCGGGTCATGACAATCTTGGTGCTGCACTCTCCACATTTGCCTTTCTGGTACACTTTCATGAACAGGCGGAGGTTTGTGCCATTCTTGCGACACTGAAACGCCAATTACACCATGGTCCGTGATGCCACGTTCTTTTATATTTGCCAAGATGAAAGATCATTCAAGACGAACTACAAGTAATAAATCTCCAGTTTGAAGACAAAATTTCTGCATATTTGCCATGCTAAAATGTTAATGGGACTCACATGATTTACACATAGGCTGGAGGATGGGATGAAGGGATTAATGAATAGAGGGGAGAAAGCAGAAAACTGTCTTTCGGTAGAAAAGTTTGATCTATGGAAGAACCAACAGAAAGAAAAAGTAACAAATGCATTTTTGTACAGCATAATCAAATTTCAAGTAAATATCTTGGCATCCTCATACAAAGTGTTCTAGTTACTACTTGGGCATTAATAAAATTGGGTAAACTGAACATTTTCAGGTCAAGAACACAGTAGACTGAACATTTTCAGGTTAAGAACACAGAGAAAGACAGAGACACAGATAGACAGTGACAGAGATTGTGAGAGACATACACACAAACTGAATCTAGTTTGTCAGATTAATCCTCACTAATGTACACACATACAGAAACACCAGAGCTATTATTTGACACCGGGATAAAAGACAAACAGAGACACGTATAGATGGACACACTGCAAGAGTACCTTGTAAAAGAGCATTGAGAAGTCCCGGGTCATTTTCACCAGGTGAGAAATGTGCTCTTCACTCAGATCTGAAATCTGCAATCAGAAAAATCAACCCATTCATGCTCTTGTGTACAGCTGATTTCTTAGCAGTGCCAAGTATCTTCATCTGCAAAGTATTTTAGAACAATGTTTTGTTTTTTATCATTATCACCGGGTGCTTTTAAGTATGCACACTTTGCACCATACACGTACCTAAGTATGCATTAGTATACACACCAATCAAAACAGATACTGTAACTGTGAGCCCTACAAACATCAACCCACATATTTGCATATCACATGACCCTAAACTCGAGCACAGACAACTCTCATGATGGATCGTGCCTCTCACCATCCAACATATCCTCCTACCTCCCCCAACCCTTTAATTCTCCCTGCCCACCTTCGTGTACCCCCTCCCCCTTCCCCTTCCCAAACAAAACAAAGATAATGATATGGCAGGTCAGAGCTTGTTGAGAGGAAAAAACAAAACAAAACCAAAAGACAATAACACTATAGACCAGATTTTGTAAAAGAATAAAAAAGACAATGACACTATGGGCGAGATCTTGTACAAATAAATACAGACTCACAATCAATTTAAACAAATGACTTCTAACACCACAACCTATGGGCTAAGCTAATGAAACACGAAAATCTTCAGCACCAGAAGAGCTGAAATGCCATTGGTGTGCTGCAACACTGCATCACATTAGGGCACCAGAACTGACAGCATACGAGCAGATCTACTGCAGATAACTCAACATGATTAATTAGCTTTTATGATAAACTTATGAAAATGGTCTTGGACCATGTTGGAAATCTACCTCACTATGAAAACTATTTCCCAAACTCTTGATTCCAACAAATGCAAAAATTTTATAAAGAAAAGAAGTGCCACACAATGTCTTGTGCTGTTCTCACCTATCACCTAAAGTTTGCCTTCAGCAAAAAGAAATGAATTCTTGAAGAAAAGGATGAAATCTTTCATCCATCTTGAAGTGCACCTTAGGAGATGCCAGAGGGAAGGAAGGGAGAACAAATGGAGAATGAGCAGAAGAGAAAACATAAAAGTCTTGGATACCTTGACCTTTCAACAACACTACCCAGCCAGCCTTTATTGGCCAGAATTGCTGTTGATTCTGTACGTGAAGGGACATCACAATCAACCTACTCTTTGTTCTTGCTATTCTTTTTCAAAAAAATATTGACGGAAACCATGAAACAGTCGTTTTGACTCTGTGACCTTGAACCAAAGTCAAAATGATTCAAACTGGGTGAAGGTTGGAATGGCAGCTCCTTTCCATTACACCTGCACTTTTACATCCAAGTGGAAGCTGACCCATTACATCTGCACTTTTACATCCAAGTGGAAGCTGACCCATTGCTCTGTAGGAAATGGTGTTTCACCGTTTAGGTGTGTGCTCACACAAACAGTCACAACTAAACACACACACTCGTACACACATTTGTATGTACTCATTTTCCTTGACCATACCCTTTTCAGTTTGTAAATAATGAAAACAAACTTTCTCACACACACACACACACACACACACACACACACACACACACACACACACACATCACCACCACCACCACCACCACCAAACCAGCCCACCTCGATCACAAAAGCAGTCAAGCGAGCAGACAGGAGACACACTGACTGGATGACTGGAAAGCTCCCAGCCATTCCTACATGCGGACAAGTGGACTTCTCCCACAACTGATACTTCTCTTCACACACCACAAGTACACTTAACACAGACAACATTAATCTATTTCTTATTCTTTTGTCTTGACACTTACAAAAACATTAAAAAAAAATTCAATGCATGCTGTTCGTTATTTAAAGTGTTTAAACAAGAAAAAAAATACATACCTTCGAGTCTGGCTTTAAACCACTGTCAAACAGCGCCTAAAACAAGAAGTAAGACGTTTGGATTAAAGCACGCCTGTCAATGTCATGAACTGATGGAGTATGACACCTGTAAAAGAAGCATTCAACCATCCGCTGTGGTGAAGTGTTAGCATTACAGATTCGTGGCTGGGAAGTCATGGGTTAGATTCCCATCACAGCTATTTTTGGTATTTTTCTGCCCTGACCATTTTCAGCATAGGATTCAGTTTGCTGTGGGCTCAACTGGGAAAACTGGAACTGCAGAGTTGAGTTTAATCCGCTTGATGTACGCATCTCTGAAAGTGTTGCTGAATTTCCTGACCAACACTGCAGGTGCCTGTATCTCTCCGGCCTGGTTGACACCAGGATATACTATGAAAAAGAATGCACAGCACAGCCCTGTCATGCAGTCTGAGACCTGTATGAAACTCCACAGGATCATCTTCATCATCCTCATGTCCATTGATCAGAATTTGGAGGGAAAAAAAAAAGTATCAAATTCTATGGTTTATGCCCTTCTCTCATGGTGATGTTATTCTTTTCATTCCCTCACCACACCTATGCCTTTGGGCAGTTCATGTTGGGGTGGCCAGTACTGGCAAGGTCATGGTGACTGTTGGAGGGCAAACTTGGTGGCTCCCTCCAGAGGGAGATGTGCTCATGCTGGTCTCATGACTAAGCAATTAGTGTCATCAGTAGAGAGCTCCGTATGTGGTGTCCCCTGCATATGTTGGATCGAAAGAGACACCACTGAACACCACCGAAGTGACTCGGCAGCAGTGCAGTGTCTCCTCATGTGGGTTGCCTCATGACGACGCGACACTGACTGCTCCCTGTGAATGGGCAGTGCCAAGGCAGCGGACAGACAAATCTGGATGTGGCTGTGGAAGGGATGCCAGAATGAACAGCAAGCTGTAAAGAGTGTAATGTCATTGAAGCTGTAAAGAGTGTAATGTCATTGAAGCTGTGAAGAGTGTAATGTCATTGAAGCTGTAAAGAGTGTAATGTCATTGAAGCTGTGAAGAGTGTGATGTCATTGAAGCTGTGAAGAGTGTGATGTCATTGAAGCTGTGAAGAATGTAATGTCATTGAAGCTGTGAAGAATGTAATGTCATTGAAGCTGTGAAGAGTGTAATGTCATTGAAGCTGTAAAGAGTGTAATGTCATTGAAGCTGTGAAGAATGTAATGTCATTGAAGCTGTGAAGAGTGTAATGTCATTGAAGCTGTGAAGAGTGTAATGTCATTGAAGCTGTGAAGAATGTAATGTCATTGAAGCTGTAAAGAGTGTAATGTCATTGAAGCTGTGAAGAGTGTAATGTCATTGAAGCTGTAAAGAGTGTAATGTCATTGAAGTGGCACAGAGGAGGAGCAGAGGTAAAAATCAAGAAGAAAAACAAAAGTTAAAAAAAGGCATCAACACATTGAGAAAGGCACACAATTAAGGACAATTTTTTTTTTTTTTTTTTTTCTGTCCACGCAGGCTGATACTCCTGCGGACACTCCCTGTATAGGCAGGAAAGGATTAATCCCATCTACCCAACAAAGGGAGTGCAGTTTTGTGTGTATGACCGTCTTTTATCCCGCCATTAAGGCAGCCATACTCCAACTTCGGGGAAGGTGCATACTATGTGTAACGTGTCATCCATACTAATGGCCAAACTGGCTTTCTCTTCTGAAAGTTGGTGATGGGATTTTACATGTATGCAAGATGTTATGCGTGCGTTCACACACAGAGCCGCGATATGTAGTCTCATTTGAAGGACTGTATGGGAAATGGAGTCAAAGCCAATGTTAACTCCGAGGGAAAATCCCCCTGTACCGAAATGGCCCGGCGGAGATTCGAACCCGCAACCCCAGGATCACCAAGATTACGAGTCCAGCGCTCTACCACTGAGCTATTCTGGCCCCCATTAACCCGTTCACTGCTTGAAAATGTTACAAACAAAGGCTTTCCCAGTGCCAGGGAAATCTAATGATTTGGGGGTAATAATTAACAAAAAATTCTAGCTCAGAAACTACAAAAGATATAACAATGAAATATATATGATTTTTGAAGGAAATTGAATGAAGATTTTGAATCTGGGCTTCTTTTGTTTTAATTTTGATAATAAAAAAATATTTAGGCATTTAGATTTGGATAGATTTTTTTGCACGATCAAAAACATATGTATTTACCACTACAGCTTCACATCCAAAAAAGAACACAAAGCAAAAAAGTTGAAAATAAAGTTTGTATTGTCACACTACACATGTAAATGAAAGTAAAACAGTTTAGAAGTCTATCAAGATGCTCACACTCTATGCAGACAGGTCAGTCCACGACCACGCCCCCCTCCCCCCACCACCCCCCTTGCTGGACTTCAACCCTCTCTTTCACTCCTCCTCTTCTCCAGCCTTTCCCTCTGCCCCGTGTCACGCCGCGAGCAGGCCACGCTCCCCTCTCGCGCTGACTATCACATCACTGGCCACTGGCACGCAGGTGCAGAGTACACACTAGGTGAGCTCGTTCGACGCTGGCAAACCAGTCAGCTGAACACACACTGAGGTCACACAGCCTGACACAATAACTGACGAATACGGTCAGCAATTCCATCACAATCATCATCTCACCTTCATGCTCGAGTAAGTCGTTGAATAAAAGATTATTGTCTTTGTCAAAAATGATTAGCAGAGCCTGCTCAGCTGTGTAAATACGTTGATTTGGTCGCTACGCTTGTCGAAGGTTGCGCCGCCATCTTTGCAAGCGAGACGAAGGGCTGGCTGGTCATCCAGTCAGTGATGAGAATAAATGGGCTTTCCCCTCACGTGTGGTCATTTGCATATCATTTTAATACTACAGACATATAAGGCTTACTACGCACACTCTATTTAAGTCCGTTAATAGAAATAGTAACGAATGAAAATTCAAGAAAAATGCATGACGTCAGTGGATGGCCCATAGGCACTGGGAAAGCATTTTTACTTCGGCGTCAGCTGACGGCTTATAGGCACTCTTCGGGTTAAGGACAATGAAAATGAAGAACAAACAACAATCACAAGTGCACACCTAAAATCGATGACCTGATGCGAAATACAAAACAGTGAGGGGTAGCAGTCAGTGTGAATCAAAATTAGTTTCAAAGTGAGGTCACTGCAGGCAGAAACTGAAACAAATTTGAATAAGAATATACAGTAAATCTGCCAGATAATGGGAGCAAACAAAGTACAAGACAAAACACTTTGCATTTCGACCTCATAGGTTTTCTTCTAAATGTTGTTTATCTTGCCTGAAGAAGACCCGGGAAGTCAAAACGCGTTGTGTTTTGTCTTGTAATTTATTCGTCCCTGTTATCTGGTGCATTTATTTTATATTCTTTTTTATCTTTTTTTTTTTCAATTTCCACTTGTAGTCATCTCACTTTGGAACTAACTTTGATTCATACTGACTTTCGTTTTATAACTAAGTAAAATCAGTGGACTCTTTTTTTTCACTCCTTCCTATGTTTCTAGCGCTGCTATGATAATGGTTCAACAAAAAATCCTTTTGGTTAAAAATCTGTTGGTAATGAATATGAAATCCTGTCCAGAATGAAAGGGGCCATGTCAAAAAAAGACTTGTGACATTCACCTCATTCTTTATGATGTTTCCAACGCCAGGCAGAACATCCTGATCCAGTAAAACATCACACAGTTGCCTGTCCTTTTCCACCATCACTTCTTTCACCGCCAGCTTAGGGTTAAAGGTTGGAGAGCAGACGTCCAGATCTCTCAAGTTGTGATACTTCTGGCGACAGGCTGACGATGGTCTGTAATCAAAACAACAAATCCATGAAAAGAAGTCTAAAATGAGGCAGGGAACAGTAAACAGTACATAACAAACAAGTAGGGTAACTCTTGCTCCCATGATGAAATAAATGCATGCCCGTAACTCCAAACGAATGCTGCTTACGACACTGAATCGCCTACCAGATATGACAGCACAGAGCACACAGAACAAACAAGGAAACAACCCCTAAAAATACGTGAAAAGAGAAAATGACAGGATGTTTCCTTGTTTGTTCTGTGTGCTCTGTGCTGTCATATCTGCCAGGCGATTCAGTGTTTAACGCAGCATTTGTTTGGAGTTATGAATATGTATTCATTTCACCATGGGAGCAAGAGTTACCCCACTTGTTTGTTATTAACAAATCCATGAATCAAAAATATCCATGTCATGCTGAGTGGAATTGTGAGGGCACTGTGACATCAGTCTATGTACCAGTCTGTTCTGTTCCTGGTGGGTCCGTGTCAGTGCCTGCTTGACAGTGAATAGTTTACCTGTCCACTTTTTAATGTTCTCATCCTGTCTTTTCTTGTCTCTTGCCTTTTTTTTTTTTTTAGTGTTCATCATTACTCCTCATTGAAGAATGTCTATGACCTAAGTAACAAAAAGAAAACAAAAGAGTACTCATAAGAAATGAACAAAGTTATGGGATAATGATTGTTCTTAGAAAGAAAAAGAAGTGCGATGCGTTTTCAAACTGTTGTTTGTAAAAGAGTTAGCAAATGGTTTGACTGTCCACTCTTAATGTTACTAGCCCCCTTCCTTATGGCTGCCTTGTCATCATTTCTCTTTATTTCAAAACTGTACCTGCACTGAGCAACTTATGAAACACAGTGATAAGAAACGAACAAAAGACTAAAGAATAAAGATCCTTCCCGGAAAGAACAATTACAGTCTATCTTCAAGCTGTTGTGATACAGACTGGTATATGCAAATTATAGCTAAAAAAGAAAGAAAAAAAAAATGGCATGGCTCTGACTAGACTGCACTTCACCTACAGAAATATTTTTAAGAATCTCCTGCTAAGTTGGACTAAGGCACAATTCCCATTTCTCCCTTTGAGGTTACGGTTATGGATAGTAGCTATGTTGTGGTATCCAACAAGCGTGTACATGTGCACCAGATATGGAGTCACACAAACTGAGCTGTGAGTGTCTTCACCGAGTTGTTCATTTCCCTCCTTTTCCCTGTCACTCATGGCGTCTCTCAGAACCATTCCCATTTTTGCAAATACACTGTTCCATATATCTGAAATAAACTGGACTGATATTGCCGTGTCCCCCAAGCTGAGGTCATGCATAGGCACGCTTTCTCTCACCAGTTCTATGACCTGCTTGATATCTCGATTGTTGTCAGCTTACTCACCTTAGGTATAGTACCTAACCTGATATCAATGTGACTTCCGGTGTAAAACATCCTATGAAAACTTATGAGAAATGATGATAATGACAGACACACTCATCCATTAATCTGCCTGGAACTGCACTGACCATGACATGCTCTGATCAAGATAAACGTTTCCATATGCGCGTCCCCACATGTGGAATCACGCCATCTTCCTACTGGTGCAATTTATACTGTATCCATAACCATAACAATAAACAAACGGAATCACACCTTTAAATGCTGCCCATTTTTACCTAATACCCACAGCCTAAAAAAGTCCCAATGGTAAAACTCTGTAACTTTTTTTTTCACCATGACGGATCATCATTATATAAACTTTGGTTGATTCATTGTGGTTGTTCACCGTGATCCTGCAGACCACTTTCTTTCACAAAAAAATAAAAGCAAACGTTTAACCCTCTGCTTGATAAAAAAAAAAAAAAAAAAAAAAAAAATGGAGTTGAAACAAAAGTTGGAGTGTCTGTGTTCCATCAAAGAGTCATCGTTATTTGAAGTATATCAACCTAGACTGACCACATCCGGAAAACATGATCCGTTCCTTACCAATACAACTAGCTTCTACGTGGGAGATTTATTTTATATTTTATGGATCAGTTCATTCATAACACACTGAGAAAGGTAAACCTCAGTAAATATTAACCTGCTCTTTTCTTTTGTGGGAAGATTTTCAAATAGTAACCAGTACAAATGCCTAGCGTTTTAAGAGCATTCATAGGGGTATGTGGTGGTATGGAGTCAAATATCCCTTCACATATGAAGTGCATGAACGAACATTTAGATGCCAGCAAATTCATTTCCAAGGGTGGTTTCGTAAAGATATGCAGCTGAACTTATTACATCAAGAATATTCTGAAGAAAAAGCTGTAACTGTTATCAGTACAGAACAGAGATGACAGTGCAACATGTATCGCTGGGGCGAACTGACAACACTGCTGAGTTTTCTTTGATTGGAGTACCTACTTTTTTTTCTTTTTTAATATATCCCAGTTAAATCTTTTCATAGCAAGAAAGAAGAAAAAGCAAAGCTTTCTTACAACAAAAATGTACCCAACAAGCCATTCTGAAGCTGATATTCTTTTTGACTGACCAACCTCCATTCTCGTATGTCTGCTTTGCTGAGAAGATAAAAAACAAACACCAATTAAATTAAACTATAACTTAGAAATTCATTCATTTATTCAATACAAGTATATGTCTTTGGTTCTTAAAAGCAATAAAGAAATAGAATATGAAAAGTTCTGGTGTCAGTGTGTTTTGTTGGTTTGAAATTTGCAGCACACTGTTGTGAAAATGCAGTTTTCAACATGGCCAATCTGTGACATGTCAACCCAGCCTCCAAACAACCTGTCTTGATCATTCATTAAAGCACTTTCACAGCCAAATAAGTATCATGCATTTGTCAATCAGACATTGTATTATTCATAAACCATGATAAAATTTAAATGTAAGTAGTAAATAACATACATATTACGTCAGCAAAACAGTGTAACAGTCGCAACACTTCGTTACTACTTTTGCATTCAGCTAACGCAAGCCGTCTGCAACAGTGAACTGTTCCAAGAACTATTTCTTGCACCTATTTTTAGAGTGTGCTTTTGTACACATGAACTGGAAGCCTTTAGTTTTATCTTAAACAAGAATCTCTATTAAATTTTTGCCAGATTTTTTACCTAGTATCTTTCGTTACCATCTGGTGGTGTAATGACTGAACAACTGAAAATGCAAATGAACTTTTCATAAAGGATTTTGGAACTCTATTTTGTATGCGTAAGCATATTAAAATTTTCATTACTCCACATTTTGATTGATGCGACTGAACATGGTACCGCGACTGATGTCTTAAAGTAACATTTTTGTTGTTGTTTTGTGCTTGTTGTTTTTATCTTATGACTGATGCTTTTGCTAGTAAGTAAAGAATAAAGTAGCACTTGAACGAAATGTATCTGTTCTCTTCCTAAAGTGTTCTTCAGTGTTTCTTCGACGATTGATCAAAATTTAACCCAAGCAACTTTTCATTTTTATGCCTCCATGTCACACTTCTGTGCACCTTTCCAAAGAACAACCTGTATAAGTGTACAAGAGCAATAGAGAGACACACAGTATACAAATTTGTTTTCTAAACCACAAATAGCACCCAAAATGAGAATGGAAAACACTATCTTGGATTAGAAAAATGACAGAAAGACAGACAGAAAGCAGAAAGAAAGAATAAAATTTTGAAAGAGAAAACTTCTGTTGTTGTTGTTGTTCCTTCTGAGTTTGTTTTGGGTACCTGATTTCAGCTGCACATTTATAGAAGGTGAGCCTGTCTTTGGACAAGTGAATTTCCAAACTTGGTGAGGATGGTATCTTTTTCCCTCCGTCTGTGTCCACCTGAACATCGTTGACACGAAAAGAACCAGCCATCAGGAAGTGAATCCTGCAAACATATATATAGGATATATTACAACTTCCCAAACATTTATCTATACAAAATGTGTGACATGGTGAAACAGACTGATAAAGATCCCCCACGCAAA
The DNA here is from genome assembly GCA_033310375.1 of Conus canariensis. NCBI lineage: Eukaryota > Metazoa > Mollusca > Gastropoda > Neogastropoda > Conidae > Conus > Conus canariensis. Next base: position 11,766,320 of record CM065720.1, read on the forward strand.
CTTTCCCTCATGTTTAACGTTGCTTTCTTCTTGAATTTCTTGTCTTTGACAAATACTGAAAAACATTATTAGAGTTACCTCTCGATTTAAGACTTGAAATTATTACAATGAACTTTCAGTATAACTGGGGTTTTTTTGTTTTGTTTATAAAGCAACAACTCATATAAAGATTGCGAATTTATTTGAACTTCTTACAATAATGCAGGCAACAATACCCTTTACCAGATTTCTACAAATACACAACACATGTATATATATTCAGCCAAACACACACACACACACACACACACACACACACACACACACACACACTATACATCTGCAGCACAAACAAGCATGTATCTGCATGTGTGTGCATGTACACAGTTATACGTGAACCACAGATACCTACACAGTCAAAGACAACTCATCATGACAGTGCGCAGACAGCAAATTCCATCCCCAAACAATTAAGACCATACTGGCCCACAATCTGAAGAGGTGACAACAACAGTCTACAGTTCCTCATACCTGAGGCATGAATCTCCAAAAAACAGGAAAAGTTCCTTTCCCAGCGTCAGCACCTCCTCCAGTTTCTGTCCCAGAATACGATGGAACGACGTTTGGCCTGGTTCCTGCGCACCTGCCTGGCCAGCTTCAGCGTTGTCACCTCTGCTCTTTTTTCTCAGACTCTTCTGTTCCTACCACAGGAAAATGACAACCAATGAGACTTTGGCCGAAGTACACAGTTATGACAACAATCATTAAGATTATGACTCATTATTTTCAAACAATACTCAGTCTTACACTACACTTTTTCCTCAGACTCTTCTGTTCCTACCACAGGAAAACAATAACTGATAAAATTAGGCCAAAGTACACAGTTATATTCAATAAGATTATGTTTCATTATTTTTAAACAATATTCAGTTTTACACCAGTGCAACAACTTTCATGGCATCTGCCAGGGAGAAGCTATGTCCCTTGACATCTTAATGGAATGCCTGGCGCATGCCTGCACCCTATGTGAACACAGTGCAGGCTTCCAAGGGTGGTGCAGCATTGCTCCTAGCTGGTTGGTTTGGCAGTTGAGGTAAGTACTTCATTAGGTCCCACCCACACCTTCTGATGTATTCTTTTCCCCTGTGTCATGTGCATGTAGGATCATGTTCTTAATTTAATCACATGTATTAAATGAAAATGGCTGAGAATGGTACAATAGGAAATAGAAGGGGAGCGCAAGCTATTGATAGAGGGAGTAAGAGAGGGGGAACAAAGGAAATTGGGTTAGAATGGAGATTACAGCGCAAGAGGGAAGTGGGGATGAAGAGTGAGAGACTGTGATCAAACCATGCAGTCTTTTAAATTTTTTCTTTCCAATTTGGAAATATTGCTTTTACAATCTTATGTTCATGTTGTCTGTGTAACCTAAGGTTATTCCAACAATGAACTGATTTGGGTTAATTACTGTGTCAGTGTGCCTGTTTGTGTGTGTGAATGTGTCTGTCTTTGAGAGAGAGAGTGAGAGAGAGAGAGAGAGAGAGAGAGAGAGAGAGGAGAGAGAGAAGAATACATGTTTTCAAAGAGGCACTGGTGCACTTAAAAAAAAAATCCAGTCCTTGCCGTTGCGAGTTAATATGAAAAACAGGGTCATGCAATGGTCGTGAAATGGAGAGAGAGAGATTTTAAGATACAATCAGGTTCAGGTTCAGGTTCAGGGGCAATGATTATTTCATCATAGCCTCGCAGCTTTATATGCCCGTTCTTAGTCTGCTCTTTTATTTGTCAGGTCTATAGCGAGCCCAGTTTTTATTTTCCACCAAAGTCGAACATGATGTCAGTAATTGTGTTATGCTTGTCGATAAGATTTTTAAAAGAGTAAGTATTTGGTGCACGTTTGATGTTCGGAGTTAGTTTATTCCAAATTGATGCTATCCTCTGGCTCAAGGAATATTTCCTTATATTAGTATTAAATTGTTTTATTTGTAATTTGTCACAACTATTACAATCAATGTAAGAACATAACAGACCACACAATCATGTTCGTGGAAAGTCGAATGCAGGATACAGTACAGGAACACTACATTGATTTTTTGTTGTTGTTGTTGTTGCTTTTTCAGCTTTATAACGTCATGCAATAGCTTAATGCTGTGGCCACACTGTACTGCACTGCACTGCGTGAAAACTGAAGGCGTTGAGCTCAGCAGTCTCTGCGGAGAGCAACCACATCAAATCAGTTTTGATGGTGGTTCACCTGAATGATGATCTGATCCTGACGCAGATCGTTAGATGGGATGGATCGATCATAACAATTTCTTAAATGGTATGGATAATCTCAATTATTTCACACTTGACTTACACGTTCAACAGCATTTCCGACAACTGCTTTGGCCGACTGCTTCAGCAACTTCGACCTGATCTTTTCACCTTTCAGTTTGCACCCTGGACCTTCAACCATCTTTGGTCTGTTTTCGTTGTAAATGACTGCGGCAAGATTTGAAGTTAAATACTGACACTTGCTGTGTTATTTAACTGGAAATGTGAAGCTTATGTAAGCACATTTCGCGCTTTGTGATTGCACAGAGTACCGCCCCTTTGACGCTGCCATGTGCGTTTGTTTATGGTAAGGGAGGTAAGGCCCATTTAACTTAGAGAAAAGCTACCACGAAGGTGTTACCGTGTATTTTCAACCCTTCCAATGTCTGCTTTCTTCTATGTAAGTGTGGGTGTGAGTGTGGATGCTTTAAGAGGCAGTCAGATGGCTACGGAAATTTTTTTTCAAGATGCCAGTGAACAGTTCACAGCGACGTATCCCTGGCGTATGGAAAGTTAACGTTCTTCTTCTTCTCCTGTTAACGACCAACATCATTATGCTGATGACTCTGTCGTATACTTAGGGGTTTGCGAAGGTTTGCGCTGTGTTTGTCAGACATAATTTTGATTTCAGCTTAAGGGGTGGGTGGGGAGGAGGGTGGGGGAATGAGGAGGAAGTGGGGGGAAAAGGGGGTGGGGTGCAGGAGGAGGTGGGGAGGGGGGGGGGGGGTTGGGATGTTGTCGTTAGTGTTATTGGTGAGAGGCGAATCAGAACCTGAAGCGGTCCAGGGTCTCCGCCGTCACCAGAACCTCTGGTAATTTGTTCCACTCTGGGATGGTTCTTGGGAAGAAGGACATTTGTCGGTAGTCTGTCCTGCATTGTGGGATGTCGTAGCTGCAGCTGTTGTTTTTTCTTAAACTTCTTCTGGTCTGGGATTTCCTGGGTAGGTACTTGGAGTTGATGTCAACAAGATTGTGATGGAATTTGTACATCATTTCCAGTCTGGCATTTTGTCTGCGTTTCTCTAATGTAGGCCACTTCAGAGAGCGTAGGATTTCATCTACTCTGGTTGTTGGTCTGTGGCTGTGTGTGACCCATCTGGCTGCTCTACGCTGGATCTTTTCGATCTCCTGGATCTCGTTGCTGGTGTGGGGGTCCCAGACGCATGACGCGTACTCAACAATCGGTCGAACAAGGGTTTTGTATGCAGTTTCTTTCATTACGTTGTTTAGAAGGAGCGAGACTCGTGTGAGCAAAAAGGGAGTAAGAACTGGACAAACTATAGATTCACCCAAATGGAGTTCAGGTGTCAGTTCCGAAATTCTGGAAGAGATCATGTAAACACCATCACAGCTGACGGACTCATGGACAACACTATCAACACCAAACTCTTCTATCTGAATATGAAGAGCAGGAGGCGCTGATGTCGTGCGTCACAACCACACTTGAAAGCTTGCAGCAGTGCCAAAGGGACAAGCTATAGACTCATCCCTCTATATCGTGTGTCTGTGGGAATGGTACTTGCCTTTACCAGCTGAATGGTTCCTGACACCACACCGATCAGACACATGCCGCATCCAACCAGAGATTCTCTGGATGTTTAGCAGAAAACGTGGAACAATCAACTATCAAGCACAGAAAGTGCTTTGTTTTTCCTCTAGCAATGATTCTGAACTCTCTCTCTCTCTCTTTCACGTGTGTGTGTGTGTGTGTGTGTGCGTGCCTGTGTGTGTGTGTGTGTGTGTGTGTGTGAGAGAAAGAGACAGAGAAAGAGATCAGGGCAAACTGAACGTGCAAAAAGTAGACATATCATATGCTTCTGCAACATCTTACAAGATAAGACATACTGATGGAAGAGTTGTTTGCCTTTTAAAACAAACAAACATACTTATTTTCTTCCATTACTTGATGAAACACGATCACCTCACTTCCCTCCCCATCACCCCTGCTCCCAGCCACAGACCTCATTAGATATCTTTACTTTCCACACCAACCCCGCCTCTTCCTTTTCCCTGTACTTTACCAGTCGGTTTTCTACAACCTCTCTCTGCATCCTTCCTTTGGCTTCCTTTTTTCTCCCAAATAGTGAACTTTATTCTCAAAAATTATGCGACCCATCTCTCACTACTTGAACACTGATGCAGGAACTGGAGAGAAGGAGGGTCGGAGAGAGTGTTGGAGAGAGAGAGAGACAGACAGACAGACAGAGAGAGAGAAGCAAGGAGCAACACAAGACACTTCACCTACCCACCCCACCAACACTACCTCTACTGAAGACTATATGGAGGTAGGGGAAGGGAAAGGGAGGAGAGGGGACAAAATATCTCTGCTACCATCATCCCCCTCACTGAATGAAATAGAAAGAAAAAGGGCACACACACACACACACATGCACACACACACACACACATGCGCGAGCACACACACACACACACATGCATGCACTCACACATACACATACACACCAGCTACAAAACAGGGAGCCATCCTGTCACAAAATGCTGACTTCAATTGATATATTTCATGTCTAATAAGAAAAGGTGCAACTTCATAAAGGGCTGAAGGGGGGCCGGAATAGCTCAGTTGGTAGAGCGCTGGACTCCTAATCCAAGGGTTGCGGGTTTGAATCTCAGACAGGCCGTTTCGATACAGAGGGATTTTTCCCTCAGAGTTAACATTGGTTCTGACTCTATTTCCCATACAGTCCTTTGAATGAGACTAAAACTGAGGTTCCGTGAGTGAACACACGCATAACATCTTGCACACACGTAAAATCCCATCACTAACTTTCGGAAGAGAAGGCCAGTTTGGCCGTTGGTATGGATAACACGTTACACATAGCATGCACCTTCCCCGAAGATGGAGTATGGCTGCCTTAATGGCAGGATAAAAAAACGGTCACGCACTCAAAACTCCACTCCCTTTGTTGGGTAGATGGGATTAATACTTGCCTGTCTATACAGGGAGTGTCCGCAGGAGTATCAGCCTGCGTATGCAGAAGAAGAAGAAAAAGAAGAAGGGCTGAAAGATGCATTCATCTTCTGTGTGCACACAGGGAAAGGAAACAGACTATCACTGGGAATTTTTCTTCTCTTGATCGCTGGAAAAAAAACTTGATGTCACACACACATTCGCACGCACACACACACGTGCATGCATGCATGCATACACACACACACACACACACACACATCTCAACGCACCTATTTGAATATGTGAACGAGCAAGTGTGTGTGTATGTGTGTGTGTGCGTGCGTGCGTGTGTGTGTGTGTGTGTGTGTGTTTAGTGGCAGTGATTGTTTCTTGACTACAGACTGGGTTCACCAACTGGTCAGATACCTGGAAGAAAAGGCTCTTTTTTAATTTTTGCGAACTGCTTTTGTTAAGACTTGTTTTTGCATAGATCCAAGCAAACTTTTAATATATTTTTAAAATGTACATAGACCTTCTAAATGAGATAACGATCAGCATTTCACAAGTCACAACTTTTGAAAAATCGAAAGGAAAAAAAAAGGTTGTAGTAAACCTGATTTCATTTAAATGTGATTTAGTCTGAAAACGCAATATCGAAACTTTTATCCTTTCTGAAAATCAAGACAGTCTTGAAATTGCAGTTTGGAGGTTATGTATTCATCAGAGTGTGTGTGGGGGGGAAGGGGGGGGGGGGAAGGGAAGGTATGCATGTGCATTTCATGGCTGCTGTTGTGCCAACTGTGCTAGGCAACCATTGTGAGAAGACTCATTATTGTCTTTCTTTCTTATGTGTGTGTTTGTTTTGGTTTGGTTGGTTGGTACCCATGGCTTCTGCTCCCAGGGAAAGACAGGCAAGCTCTCCCACAGACTCGTACTTGGCCCTTTCTGCCTCTGTCCAATTCATTCCCGTTTTTGTCAGCTCTACCTCAGTGCCTCTTTTACGTCTCACAGAAAAGGCACTGGCAGACAGTATTACCATCATGACACTGTAGTACTCAGGTGGCTGACTATAATAGTGTTATGAAGAATGCAGAGAGGTAGGTTGATGTTCTTTTTCATGTCATTTGAAACACACACACACACACTTTTACGCTTGGCTTCTTTCACATTTTATTAATTTTCAAGTATTGCCATTTTCAATCAGTTTGTACAAAACTTCCAACTGTTGGAATGTGACATGCAAACAAGACATACAAGATTTAATTCCACATAAAACCATGGGGAAGGGGAGGGAACATGGATGAGTAAACAAAACTCACAAGAAACGTTTGATTTTGTTTTTAGTTTCATAGCCACTGCTGACATAGCCACACTGTTTGTAAACGAACACATACATGAGGTTATATGATAGGTCATAAAGACACGGATGAAATATAAGTTCATAAGTAGAATAGTCAGAAAATGCATCACAATTTCTATTATGCTGTTAAATTGTGACTGTTTTCCCCAGTTGATTTCAGAGTGTGCATAGGTACTAGCACACATATCCATTCATAGAGAGGGCAGTTTGTATGTGCTTGCATAGTCTGAAAAATGTTTGCTAATCTGATGAATCTAAATTAACAAACATTGTCCATGCTAGCCATTAATGAAAATATAAATGTCACAACATTTTGTTCAGCCCTCTCATTCACTTCTGGGCAATGCGTTTCTCATCTGATCGTAATCCATTTTTGCTTCATAAATATCTATGATTTGCCAGTGCACAAAAACCCTTTTGAGGAACATGTATCTGGCATCATTCATCTTATGAGTCTGGAACGATGCACAGACCAGGCCGCAATCATGTGTATACTCTATACTCATCAATTTGTTAACAATATTCTCACAATGCCGGTGTGCTCAGGGATTTCTGTGAATAAGATCTAAAAATTAATCATTATACAGTCTGCTATGGGTGTGCAAAAAGAGGTGTGTGTGGCTGAATCTTCAGACTGATAATCCTTGATCACTGTACAATTTACAAAGCAAATTTGTTTGCGTACATCTGAATGAGACAAAGTCTATGTTTTACAAATTTTAAAGGTGCAATTGCTTCATAAGATGAGATCTTGACTGTTAATTTAATTTTTCAAAAACTAAAAAACAAGATCGTTGCAGATGTATTGAAGATTTTGTTGAAGAATAAAAGGACAAAAAATAGTCGACCTTTCAGTCATAATCCTTCTTCAACAATAAATAAGATGAGAATTTACTAATCCTACAATGACACATTTAGAATAAGCTATAACAATTAAACAACACAAAAACTGAGACAAAATGAATGGTGAATGACGCTGTGTGGGTGGTTGCCAACAGAATGAATGAATGAAAATAAAATCCCCAAATTTACTGAATTACACTAGGCAGGCATTCTTCACTCTCTCCATCTCTTCACATTTTGAGATAAAAGTTGTTTTTGATGAACATCAAATTCATGTGCCTTTAAAAAGCACTGTGAACATGAGTATGGCTGACAAGTTCTGTACAATGTTTATAATTAATGCATGAGCAAACATACACATTCCTGAATATCTTATGCACTCTGAAATATTAACAGATCTTGCATCTCCAGACAGTCATATTGCACATGAGGAGTTTGGCAAAGAACACATACTGACAGGACCAGTACTAAGGGAAACCTGAGTTTATAGTATGTACATGATACGTCACAACTATGTACAATGCAAAAGTCACAGTGCGTTCATGATTCACAACGCTGCTGTGTTCAATGTACAGTTCCCAGCATGTTCGTGTCATACCACACTGTGTCTATAATAATAATAATAATAATAATGTATAATACTTATATAGCGCATTTCTTGTTACACAACTCAATGCGCTTACATCCACCATTTGCACTTATTCATCAACACTCGTTTACACAACGGGCTGCCTACCTGGGTAGTGCCGACTGAAGAGCTGCCAGCTGGCGCTTCATTCAGTCGTTTCCCGTGTCATCCAGTCAATATCGTTCACTCAGTTTCTTTACTTCCTTCATTCTTTTTTTCCATTTCTTACGCAGGGTGCATGCTGTGTGTAACGTGTCATCCATACCAACGGCCAAACTGGCCTACTCTTCCGAAAGTTGGTGATGGGATTTTACGTGTGTGCAAGATATTATGCGTGCGTTCACACACGGAACCTCGGTTTATAGTCTCATTCGAAGGACTGTATGGGAAATGGAGTCAGAACTAATGTTAACTCCGAGGGAAAAATCCCCCTGTACCGAAACGCCCCGGCAGAGATTCGAACCCGCAACCCCGTGATCACCAAGATTACGAGTCAGGCGCTCTACCAACTGAGCTATTCCGGCTCTATGACACACCGCTATGTACAATACACATGCAACTGTGTCAGCTGAAATAAAATGATAAATCAGTGGACCATTTACATCATCTACCTAGATCATGAAGGAAAAAATATACCTTTAAGAATGGAGATTAATCCAGACAGACTTGCTGAGTATTTGATTGCTTCATTTTCTTTTTCAGTCACAATTAGGTTTATTAAGTGATCAAAATTGCTTTGTAACATATAAGCAAATGGCAGAAATAATTTTTTTTTTTTGTGCTGTCCCAACCTCTGCACCACCTCAGAGGCAGTGCACCCACGCCGCTCTTTCCGACACCCCTTCCACAGCCACAGCCCGGTCGGCCCCGCCGCAGCCCCGCACCGGCAATCCACAGGTAGCAGTCAATGTCAAGTCGTCAAGAGGCAACCCACCGGAGGAGACACTGCACTGCTGCCGAGTCACTTCGGTGGTGTTCAGTGGTGCCTGTTCTGATCTAACATACGCAGGACACCACCTACTAAGCCCCCTACTGACGACAATAATTGCTTAGTCGCGGAGCCGGCGTGAGTGAGCTCTCCCTCCGGAGGGAAATGGCAGAAATAATAGTAAAGCCTGTCCCTTTCACACTGACAAAATACCTCCCCATTCCCCCCCCTCCCCCAAAACACTGGATCGAGAAGACAGATGAAGGAATTATACAGGATCCATCATGGGTATTGCATATTTGACTCAAATTGAAAAAAAAAAATCTAGCATAGAGCCAAAACCATGGATTGTTTTTGTTGATTGCATCTTTCTACGATAAACTTGGGAAACGAATGGTCAAATTCTAATATATAAAAATTCTATATGACATACTTGAAGAACCAAGATGACAAGCATTTCATTGTGTATTTCAAATTGTGGTAGCAATACAATGCAGCTTTAACACACAGACCTGAATCAGGTTTAAATATCAATCCCAAATTATGCTGACATTTCTGTGGTCTCACAACGGATATACAAAATAATGAAAGCGACAGCGCGCACACACACACACACACACACACACACACACACACACACACACACACACAAAGTACTGCAACACAGTTTGGGTTATCTTGTGTTCATAGTGGAAGACTAGATCAGCTCACTGCAATGCTGAGTTACAAAAATGCACAAAATAATCTAAAGTTTATTACACACTGACTCACTGACAAATCTAACACAGTGTTTTTCCCTTATTCTCCACATACAACTATTCAAGACTTTTAAGACATGATTCTGTCCAAGAATGTACAAATAAAGAATAAACTGATGAGTCTGATTTGATTAGGAAGCTTTCAAAAAAAGGTTATTCATTTTATCATTTACCATAATAAATGCAACATTTGAACACCTCAAGGTTACAGAGGGGGAAAATTTCAAAGCAAACAGAGCTGCCACATTGCCAAAGAATGCGAAGAATACAAGAATGAAATAAGGCAAATGGATAGATGATGAATATAACTAACACAGATTGAAACTGCTTCTTCTATGATGACTCATCGGGAATATAATAATATATTGCAACATATATCAAAAGTGCTTCTTCTTTGCCGACTGGTTCTTCAGAAAAACATTTGTCTACCTTTCCACTTCAATGTTTTCTCATGAGTTCGTTCACTGCAATCAGTGCTTGAAAATTTTCTTTTATTGATAAAAAATTGCCTGCATTTCCTGTACTGTTGGCTGACTGATGTGTATTTCGGCGCCAAAGTGAATACTGAGCACATACCAAAACAAAACAGAAACCTACACTGAATAACCTCACCAATATTCTTTTCCACAAAATACATGCAGCATGGGCTGGATCAACTGTCATTCTACACTTTCTTTTTTTTCAGTGAGCTGTTTTTGTCACCTTAGCAACAGATTTCTGCCAAGTGTAAAGACTTTGCACAATGATGATATTTGAGTTAAAAAATCAAAGTAAAACTTTGTAAATTGTCTATCTTTCCACCCCTAGTGGCGACATTATACCACTATAGCGTACATGCCGAGCTATTCAAGGAATGCTGCAGTGGTGTTGCTCGAGCACGTTCCTGAAGAAAAAACAGAAAAGGCAGAAAACTGTTGGGCATGGGGGGTTGGGGCACTGACAAACAGGTGTGTTATGAGGAGAGACTGTGTAAGGTACAATAATCGGTGATAACAACTAGTATGATGATGATAACTGATGCGCCATCAACCAGCACTGTTGTGGAAATGACTGGCGTCATTGTGGTGGACCAAAACCAGAGGACAGAAAGGAAAGGGTGTGTTCGGGTGGAGTTGGAGGAGTGTCACAAGCAAATCCATTCCCCATTTTGACATATCATGTTCTTCTCTCACTCCCATACTGAGAACAAAACACAGCTTGACCACCATAACAGAAGAATGTACTACCTATGTCTCTCCTTTGATCCAAATGAAAAAGTAACCAGTTGGAAGTAAGTATTAATGAAATTGTCAGTCATGTATCTGGTCACTCTTCCTTTTTTTCTTGAAAAAAGCTACAGAGATGGGCACTTACTAGTACTATTGTTATAACTATTATCACAGAGTAACTTTATCATCACAATCAGATCATAGAAAAGAACTGGTGCACAAATGAGCAACCAGATCAGCTTATCATACGCACATGAATGTAAACCATTATGCCTCATACCTTTTAACTGCACTTTCTACTGAATATGAATTTTAAAAACGTATGATGAGTACAGTAACTAAGGAGACGTAATGTTGTGGTCTTTAGTGTCAAAGCTGTTAAGAAAGAATGATGGGAAAAAAGAACTTTTTGTGTTTTCATTCATGGAAAGTAAACCACCTTTGCAGACGCATTCATTTGTAATGATGAGATTTATGCAGTTATAGTTTCTGTCCACCTGATACTTGAGAGAACGTGCAATCTTCTGATTAAACAAGCATGTGACGAGTTCATTGCACAGATCTCTGATCATCCATGAGTCTGAGCACTTAATTATAGTACAATACTTTAAAAAAAAAACACCCCCCTCATTTAACACAAATAAACATGCAACAAATGAAAGACAATACAACAACAATGATTTATGAGAACACCACAGAACTAAAGGACAGTCGGAAGGCCAGTTCAACGATGTTCTGAGGAGTGGAGTCTTGGAAGCAGACGTAGACTTCTCGACAATGAAGATTCCTGAACTTCCTCCTGTAACACATGTGGAGAAAGCCCATTCATCAAGCAGAAAAAAAAAATCACAGAGGCCCTGGAAATCATGTGCCAGGCCATAATCCTTTGATAACAACATCAGGTATGAACTACCCAACGTGTATGGCATAGCTGTCACGCTACGTAACCCTAGCCACATAGCCAACCTTCCAGGTGATAGCCAGCATACTAATCTACCTGAGGAGGATCCTGGCCTGTGACAGGTTTAAAGCTACTTGATTCCTCAACACTGGATCTCTGCAGACGCAAACTTTTTTTTTTCGTATTCTTACAGCAGAATTAGGAAACAACTTCATTCATTTAATCATAATGCAAGTTATTTCTTTCATCGCTTCTTCCAGGAAAGAGCATCAATGAATGTGTCAGCCAATGCCTTTGTGTTTTCATAATTCATTTTGTCAACTATTTCACAAAATATGTGAAGGTATGGTAGAATTACACTGACATAGACAAGAGTAACTGTTAGATGCAGTGTTCATGGATAAAAAGCAATGCACTCACACAATTCTTTTTCTGAAAAAAAAATCTGACATACATGAACCTCCAGGTTACTGTATGGCTGATAGTGCTGACTTCAATATTATGAAAAAAGGCAGGCAAATGAGTTCCAATCTGACATTCTCGAGCAGCTTACAAAGCAAGAGACCTAAAGACAAATAACTGTCCAATTACAATGAAGCCTCGGACAAAATTGATGTATGGACACCAGTTTCTGTGAAAGCACATATACTTTTGTGAGATCAATATGCATATAAAATTTCATGAAGACTGGATATTGTTGGCATAAAAAAATGTAATACTGAAATGTTTATCTGATATTCAGTTTCTCATGATTTTCTCAACAGTCTGAGTTAGAGGATAACCATCTTACTCTCAGAAAGTAAATATGAAATGCTAAAACAGCCTTTCAACATCAAAACTAGCATAAGTAACAAGTGAGTAACGAACCTCTAAAAATAACCCATCACTGATAGGCAACTTGCACGGTGGTGGATGATTTCGTACTGTTACTTCTTATCTTTGTAAAGCGCGATACTTAGCATTGTGGGCTCGAAGCAAAACAACCACACATGCACACAAATACTAATCAATTTCATAAGCGTAAACAAGAAACAACCCAGTGTATTCTGCTCTAAGGCAGATCAGTGACATCAAAAGTTTGATGGAAAAGATAAGTCTAAAGTTCAGTTTTGAACATGTGCATGTTTGAATGTCTCTAGGAGAGGTTGGTAGAGAGTTCCAGATAAAAGGAACTTGACTATGAAATGATCTTAAGTTAAATGATCTGAGATTGATTTTTGAAACGGACAGTTGCTCTTCAGTGCTGGAACTGACAGAACAGGATGGACGATAGATCTGAAGGACAGAAGACAGAGTGGTAAAGATCCATAAAAACAATGGAAAACCAGCACAGGAATCTTCAACTTCATTGGAGACACCCTTGGCAGCCAGTGAAGTTTAATCAGAAGTAGAGTGACACAATCTTTTATTCACTTTCTGAAAAATCAAGTGGGCAGCATTGTTTTCATAGCACGGAATACGAGAAATTTCCTGAAAAGACAGATCAGCAAGGAGTGAATTACAGTGGTCAAGATGGCTAAGAAATGAGGGAGTGACCAGTTAAAGACAGCGTAAAGAATGACAAAACCAGGTACTAATGCAATTTTCCTCTGTTTATGATTTGGCAGGTCAACAGATTTGACTGATGTGGTCATGAATGGACAGGACTGTATCCATCATGACACCTACATTCCACATAGAAGTCTGAATGGCAGTCCTCCCCACCATGAAAATATTCCCTGAGATGAAAGGCAAAGATTTCTGTGAGCTGACATTGAGCGCCTTGATTTGACTACCATTCAGATTGAGTTTGTCTACGACATTCACAGTCACATATCTGAAGAACTTAAAAGAAAAAAAAAGAAAAAGAGGAAAATGTGCTCCAGGAACAGCATGTAAGCAACTTAGTATGATACAGGTTTAAAAAAAAAAGGAGAATAAAAATGAAACTGACCCGACCACCCAGTAGTCCAGACTGTGTGAGCCCCTTCTGGTGCCGGTCTTGTCAGTGACAGAACAGGTGAACATGACACCTTCCTCCCGACATGACCTCCAGCTGTGGTCTCCCTGAATGTCCTCCAGAACTCCTTCACTGGGGTAAACCTGGAAAACAAGCATGCTTGCCATCATACTTTACCCTCGTGCCAAGCTGGCGAAGACAGAAAGAGACAGAGAGAAAGACGATGACACAGAAATGTGTATTCATACAGACCACAGCCTCTTAGAAGTGAGGAAAACACAGAATAACACTGATCATACATTTCCAATAGATGCTGACAATTTAAGCTAACACAGAGCTTTGTCATCTAAACTATTAATACAAAAAAACATCGAGATGCTTTGCTATTTAATCATTTGTCAATGTCATTACTAAGATTAATTTGAAGAAAGAAGGACGTCTAAAATGTTTAGGAGGAGTATTTTACTGTCTAATTATTCTTCATACCAAAGGACAAAATGATCTTCATTTTCCTAAGATTCAAGACATAATGGACGCAAAGTCACATGGTCATTTAAAGTCCTATATTGCCGAGAGAGTATACGAGTATTTGAAATACAAAATCTGCGCTTTGCTGACTTTGCTGATAAAGTGCTGCACCACATTGTCACCAAACTTCAATTTTCTTTGTAAACTACTGTTCTCTTTATCCACTTTGATCAGCTCGCTCTAGAGTCTTTATAAACATGCAAATGCCCCATAACATTTGGTAACATAGCAAGCCTTTTCACAAAATGGTTCAGTCTTTAAAAAAAAGAAAAAAAAAGAAAAGTACCTGTACGGCTATGCTATGTTTCTATGCTATAAAAATTACTGAATGTCTATGATTTACGGAGTATGAAAATTTAATGGACACAGAAACAGTTGTCAAATTGCTGGTGTGGATACTAAAACAGGATGGTTCTGAATATGTAGAATCTTGACTGAGCAAACTGGAGTGAAGTCACTAAGAGAGGGTGAAAGATGAGACAACAACAACAACAACAACAACAACAACGAGGAAAAGGACTGTTGTCTCCTGTCATCACACTGACCTTGGCACTGGATGCTGCAGCAAAGTCTGTGTGCATCTGAGTGACACAGCGACAGAAATTGTCCACCACCTGACGATGGAGACTGCCCCTTGCCGACGCCGCTATTCTGTCCACAGTGGAGGTGATCAGGACTCCTTCCTGTTCGTTCACTTGACAGAACATCAGCAGACTGTTCTGTTTCCCTGAAGTCAGTCTGCAAACAAAAACACGAAGAATGTTGAAAGGAAACAACACTTGAACCTCTGCATCTGTTATCACATGCAAATCATGTACATGCAAACATTTACCTATAAACATATATTTTCAGATCACAAGTTTTTTTTCTCTCTTATACTTCTCTTGTAATTGAATCTAATTCTTTCATCCCTTTCAGGATATGAAGGGTAAAAAATGCATTGACAAGAATGGCAAAAACATAAGCATATCTTTAAAGAAATGCACATATACCTGAGTACCTTGAAAGTAATTATTCTGTTGGAACTTAAAGGAGTAAAAAGATTTTACAACTTACCCATTCTTTTACAGATTTCTTTTCGGTTCAGCTGTACTTTACCTTTGCATAATGTCCTTTACAAAAAGCAATCAATACATTCCTCATTGCAATAATAAGCGAGTAAATGTTGTCCTGGTATGAATTTATATCTTGGGCGATTGATCTTAAAATGATGCTCACTACCCCATTTAGTCATGTTGCAGTCTTCACATAGCCATATGTGACTTTAGCTACCATATTTTCATCCTGCTTCAATTGAAATTTGTACTTGTTGGATCCAATTACCAAATTTGTACTTGTTGGATCCAATTACCAGATTTTCATCCTGTTTCAGTTGAAATTTGTACCCACAGGATCCGTTTTTCAAAACAAGTCTGACCGTTTACATGTCAGGAAGAGTTATTTATATCATGTTCTCTTTGAAAGTAACTTTCATAGTGCCTGTAATACTAACAAAAACCTCACATCCTCATTTCCATAATATTTATTGCTGTCAACATAATTCTGTATTCAACTTTCAGCTGATTTTAACACTACGTGATTCTGAGAAAACCGGTCCCCGGTCCCAACATCATGAATGCACTCCTTCTCCTTGACAACTAAAACCAGTTCATTGTCACTTCACCTTCAATGTACTAACATTAAATAAACAACAACAACTACTTATGAACAAATTTTCTGTGAAAAAGGCAATAAGATCATTTTAAAAGTTGAAAAAAAAACCTCATTAGAATCTAATAAAATAACCATCAGCGAGTCTTTTTCTCTCCCTTTTCCTCTGTAGTTTTCCCCTTGTCCATACCAAAACCTTTTCCCCTACCTCATCTCTTCTTTCTCTCATTCCCCCTGTCTCTATCCTCCTGACTCCCACAATCTCTTTCTCTCGCCTCATTTTCCAGGTAAAAATACTTTACAAAGTTTAAAAAGAAAAAAAAAAATGCCATGCATGTCACATATTTACTCACAGAAACATGCACACATATGCATGCATGCATACACACACTAACGCATGCAAGTGTGCTCAAAGGCTACAGTACAACTCACTTGCATGTGTTGATATTGCTGTTGAGAACAATGGCAGGCTTGTGGGAAAACCCATTGTGGGAAGACAGAGGATACAGGCGACCTTGTTTGGAAGGATTCTGATGCACAAACAACATGTACAGCTCTAATCATCCTGTTTCAAAGTGACAGTGCAGACAGAAATTGAAACAGATTTTAAAAGGAATTTAAAATGTTGTTTATCTTGCCTGAAGAAGACCGAAGAGGTCGAAACATGTCATGTTTAGTTTTGCAACTTGTTTGTCCCTGTTATCTGGCAAGTATACTTTAAATTCCTTTAAAAAGTGATTATCTAGATCATGTGCACCATCCAAAACAATTGTACAGCAATTAACAAGGTAATAATAAACTCTATGAAAAGATCAAACACAATTTGATCCTTTCAATTTTTGTCTTTGTACAATAATTTATATTTGGTCATTTTCCAATTTCGTTGTTTTCTTAATGCATTGATATTTGATTTTGACATCTCTCTTTTTTTCCCCCAAATAAATGTGTGTATGTGCATGTGTGTGTGCGTATGCATGCATGTGTGTGTGTGTGTGTGTGTGTTGTGTGTGAGAGAGAGAGAAAGAGAGCGCACAGACCCATGCACGTGTGAGTGTCTTTGTGTGTATGTGTATGCGCATGTACATGAAGGTATGTAAGTGAGGACATACTGCGCAATGCTAGCATATGTGTTCACCTGAATGCTTGTGTGTTTGGATCTTCAAGTCTTCGAATATAAGTGAGGGTTTGGATATGTGGTGTGTGTGTGTGTGTTGTGTGTGTGTGTGTGTGTGTGTGTGTGTGTGAGTGCGTGCCTGCACACCATATGTGAGCCTTCTTTTCTTACTGTGAAGGAAATTATTCACAATCAATATAATTTTTATGTGTTTGTCATTTATTTCACAGCACAGGATACCTTTTATTGTTAATTTTTTTTTACTTAATCTTTTCAATATTTGTAAAACTGGTACTGAACTTTCAACATCGAAACAAAATCACATCCCTGACCTACTTGCACAGAGCCTATAGACACAAATGTGACCAAATTCCTACCTTGAACCCCAGTTCATTACTGCTGACACTGCCACCAGATTCATCTGACTCAATTGACAGTTTTCTGTGGACCTTCCAGGCTTCTTTAGAACCTAGACCGTTGTCCGCTGTATCAGTGGCAGGGGTCACTATGCCGTTAGAGAGGTGTGTATTGTGTAGGCTCTGTGCCAGGGATGACGTGGTCTTCAGGAAATTCTCCAGCCCTCTGCGCTTCAGTTCCAGTGATGTGTGGTTGGAAGAGAGCAGTTTGTCGGCAGTGGTCGTGGCCGGTAGTCCGTCACCGCCGAGTCTGTGGGGGTAAGCAAAAGCAGACATGTCATTTTGAAAATCCTCAGTGTGTGTGTGTGTGTGTGTGTGTGTGTGTGTGTGTGTGTGTGTGTGGTGTGTGTGTAGTGTGTGTATGTGTGTGTGCGCGGTGTGTGTGTGTGTGTGTGTGTGTGTGTGTGTGTGTGTGTGTGTGTGTATGTGTGTGTGTGTGGTGTGTAGTGTGTGTGTGTATGTGTGTGTGTGTGTGTGTGTGTGTGTGTGTGTGTGTGTGTGTGTGTGTGTGTGCGCGAGTTGTGTGTGTGGTGTGTGTGTGTGTGTGTGCGTGTGTGTGTGTGTGTGTGTATGTGTATGAGAGTGTGTATGTGTGTGCATGTGTGGGTATGAGCAAGCGTGTGTATGCATGTGAGAGTGTGTACATGTGTGTGCATGTGTGGGTATGAGCATGTGTGTGTATAAGTGTGTGCGTGTGTGTGCATGTGTTTGTTTCTGAGTGCATGTATATATGCGTGTTTGTGTGTGTGTATGCGCATGTGCATGCCAGCATGTGCATGTGTGAAAAATTCTATGTGTACGGTCATTATATCAGGAAGGATATGAAAAAAAGCATAGTACTAAAGAATCAAAGTTGCTAACACACACACACACACACACACACACACACACACACACACACACACACACCCTCATACATATATACACAAATATATGTGTGAATATGTGCAAATATGCATGCACACACACATCATTATCGATTCAGATCAGATCAGCACCAACATGCCACAGAGCATGCCAAAATCACCTGCTTTCACAAGCTGATATGATGTCAGGTGTCTGCAGACGAAGCAATGCTGCCCGTGCCTGGTCCACATAGAATGGATCAGGAAGACGTATTCCCTCATGCCTGCAACATGTCAACACAGGCATTTACTCAGTCTGGACATGAAACGCTGTGCCTCTATGAACGATCAGTCTGCAACATGTTGGCACTGCCATTTACTCTCAGTCTGGACATGAAACGCTGTGCTTCTGTTAATGATCAGTCCAGTCTGCAAAATGTCTGCACAGCCAATTACTCAAAGTCTGGAAATGAAACGCTGTGTTTCTATGAACGTTCAGTTCAGTCTGCAAAACGTCAGCACAGCCATTTACTCTCAGTCTGGGCATGAAATGCTGTGCTTCTATGAACCATCTGACCAGTCTGCAAAATGTTGTCACAGCCATTTACTCTGTCTTGACATAAAACGCTGTGCTTCTATGAACGATCAGTTCAATCTGCAAAATGTTGAAAAGCCATTTACTTTGTCTCAACATGAAACACTGTGCTTCTATGAATGATCAGTCCAGCTGAAAAATGTTGCAACAGCCATTTACTGTCAGTCTGGACATGAAACGCTGTGCTTCTATGAACAATCAGACCAGTCTGCAACATGTTGGCACAAATGTTTACTCTCAGTCCAGGCATGAAATGCTGTGCTTCTTTGAACAATCAGTCCAGTCTGCAAAATGTTGCCACAGCCATTTACTGTCAGTCTGGACATGAAACGCTGAGCTGTCGTTGCATTCCTTCAGTAATATCACAGTGATCTACTTCCTGTGTTGCCAACATAAATAAGTGGAAAATTACCCACCACTGCTACACCATCCCCACACTGAAATCATACAGCCATAACACACATTTTTATAAAGCAATGGTGCTGTTCTAAACATTGTTTTTACTACAGAAGGAAAAAACCAAAGTGAACACTATGTACACAGGTAACAACAGTGTGTAATGTGCTGTCAAAACATTTTTTACGACAGAAGGAATAAAAACAAAGGTAAACACTATGTACACAGGTAACAACAGTGTGTAATGGTGCTGTTCAAAACATTGCTTTTTATGACAGAAGGAATAAAAACAAAGGTGAACACTATGTACACAGGTACTAACAGTGTGTAATGGTGCTGTTCAAAACATTGTTTTTACTACAGAAGGATAAAAACAAAGGTAAACACTATGTACACAGGTACTAACAGTGTGTAATGTGCTGTTCAAAACATTGTTTTACATGACAGAAGGAACAAAAACCAATATGAACACGATGGACACAGGTAACAACAGTGCGTCTGTTTCAAATTACTTACTGCACAGAGCATCCTCCAGCTTCCAGCAAACAGGCCAACAGAGTGTTATTCTGTGAGGGGAGGAATATTATCAGTATGTTAGAATACAGAACATGACATTTGAAGTTTTCCTGCCAGAATGGTGAGCTGACTTTTTTTTTTTTTTATTACTTTGGAGATATACTAACCTGGTTGACAACCCTCATATATATATATATATATATATATATATATATAAAAATGAAGATAAAACCCTACAATATGCTGGACACCACTCAGTGATGTGTGGGTGCACTGCTGATCCAGAAACTGGCCAGTTACAGAATACAAAATAAAAGCAGGCACACCAACCACACACTCTTCATGTTTGGATGAAGTGGATGGCTGTCTTCAGTACCAGTGTGCAATGTGAAACCAGGCAATACAGTTGTACTGATTTCTGACGAAGCCTAAATAAAAGGCGAAAGCTTGAAAAAAACATGAAGAGTGTGTGGTTGGTGTGCCTGCTTTTATTTTTGTGTATATATATATATATTCTGTCTGGAGTTTTAAGGTTGACAAGTGTGTGTGTGTGTGTGTGTGTGTGTGTGTGTGTGTGTGTGTGCGCGCACGCGTGTGTGTGTATATATATATTTAGATTATCTATCTATCTCTGTGTCTATCTGATGTCTTCTCTGACAATAAGATCACTGGAAAACTTAAGACTGTTTTTCTGACAAATATCCACCTGTGGAAACCCCCAGTGGTGGTTGTTTTTTGACATACAGTAATGTACAATTGCCTGTACAAAAGTCTCCTAATCCCAACAGCACTATGTCCACATCCATTCCATCACCATCCCATATCTCCCCTCCTCTTGCCTTCTCCCTTTCTCTGCTTTCTGAGCCCCACTGAAATATTCCAGTTGATATATATAAAGAGATATGAACTTGAACACACACACACACACACACACACACACACACACACACACACACACACACATAAAGACCATAGCTTCCCCTCTCAATCCATTTGTTTATCTGTGTGTAATGTTTTTCAAAGAAGTTTCAACAGCTTATCATCACATATCTAGACCAGAGCTTGAATCTTGGAGTGATATTCATGGAGTTTGTCAATAAATTGCTGTACATGGATATTTTTGTTCTTCTCAGGCCTGATTTGCTACCTTGAAAAGTTCTTCTTTTGAAAATTCACGATAAACTGGCAATTTTCAAGTGAGCTCTGGCTGTTTCAGTTCTCCCGCGTGCAAAACACAAAATCCACTCACCACCCCGACCACCATGATAAACCAGCGAGCGTGGGGCTCTGAGTAGCCGAAGACGCTGTTGAGCGAGGCCACCTCATGGCAAAGGCGACTGGGAAACACCTCTCGCCACACCAGCATCTGATGCAAGGCATGATGGGTAGACAGGTCCAGCAGCCCACTGTGTTTCAGGTACATGCCCATATCGGCAGCATCTTTGGCCGGCAGGTGGCAGCATGTCACGTGACCCTGTGACAATGTGCAGTCATAGCTGAGAATTTGATGTTGTACATATTTCTATACATAGGGTTTAGTGCAGTATTAAAAAGTGGCATTCAAAATGATTTTAAATGTCAAAAATTTGATCTAGTTGCAAAGTGAGGTGACTGCAGGCGGAAATCTAAACAAACTTCAAAGATAATTTATAAGGCTCCACCAAAAAACACAGACAAACAAATCACAAGACAAAACATGACATATTTTGACCTCTTACGTCTTCTTCAGGGAAGATACATGAAAATTTGATAACAAATGGCAAGAAATGAAGCTTTTTTTTCCCTTGACATTTATGATAATGCCATGGAAGTTTCAATTATGTATGAATACAGGCAACCAACCTCAACTACATCAATGAGAGATATGATTCAAAACATACAGACAATCTGACGTATAGATGTGCATGTATGAACCTATGCATACATTCACATATGTGTGCATGCTCCCACCTACATGCCAGTGATAAACAAACTTACAGCAACTAACAAGAGAGAGCAGAGGTTCTTGTTAATTAGCATTAGTACAATCTGCATCAGACGATCCTTGGTTAGGAAATGTAAACAGGTCCATGTACAGGTCTGTCATCAATGTTTAGAGACCCAATACATAGCATACTCAATAACATGAAATGAAAATGTAACAATGTTGGTTTTAAATATAGCGAGTGTTCATTATTCATGCCTCGTTTCCTTTTAAATTGAAAGTCAACAATGTTCTTAAGGATCTGTAAAACTACAGGCAATCCAATATATCTTTAGTCTTACCTTGTAAAAGGCCATGGAGCCCAACACAGTGAATGACCTCCGACAATCGTAAAAACTGTCCGACTGAAACAGACAAAAACATATTCACTGCAAACCACATGTTACTTCTGTTGCTTCCTTTTTTTTTTCTTTCTATAAACAGGAGTTAAATACGTCATCAAACGCCTCTCCAAATGAAAATAAATCATTTTACCCTCTCACACATTCACACTTACTCACACACACACACACACACACACACACACACACACACACACACACACATGATAATAATTATTATGACAATAATAATGAGCATAAGATAGCTATGCAAATGAAAAACACATTAGTTTTCTTATCTTCATATTTTTCTCTACTTTTCCTTATTCTTTCCCTCTCTCCACCATTGTTATGTCATAAAATGAAAATGTTGTCAGAATGAAAACTTCTTTCCTGATGTATGCAGATCTGCACTCTCGAAGAATTGCATACAACCATCTGTAAATATATGACTGGTCAAGGAAAAATCAAGGCTTTTCATCTAAGACTTCATTATATTAAATGCTAGTAGATGTCTGTGAATAGATACTCAGGTTAACCCGTTCGCTGCTTGAAAATGTTACAAACAAAGGCTTTCCCAGTGCCAGGGAAATCTAATGATTTGGGGGTAATAATTAACAAAAAATTCTAGCTCAGAAACTACAAAAGATATAACAATGAAATATATATGATTTTTGAAGGAAATTGAATGAAGATTTTGAATCTGGGCTTCTTTTGTTTTAATTTGATAATAAAAAAGTATTTAGGCAATTAGATTTGGATAGATTTTTTTGCACGATCAAAAGCATATGTATTTACCACTACATCTTCACATCCAAACAAGAACACAAAGCAAAAAAGTTGAAAATAAAGTTTGTATTGTCACACTACACCTGTAAATGAAAGTAAAACAGTTTAGAAGTCTATCAAGACACTCACACTCTATGCAGACAGGTCAGTCCACGACCACGCCCCCCTCTCCCCACCACGCCCCCTTGCTGGACTTCAACCCTCTCTTTCACTGCTCCTCTTCCCCTACCTTTCCCTCTGCCCCGTGCCACGCCGCGAGCAGGCCGCGCTCCCCTCTTGCGCTGACTATCACGTCACTGACCACTGGCACGCAGTGCAGAGTACACACTAGGCGAGCTCGTTCGACGCTGGCAAACCAGTCAGCTGAACACACATTGAGGTCACACAGCCCGACACAATAACTGACGAATACGGTCGGCAATTCCATCACTATCATCATCTCACCTTCATGCTCAAGTGAGTCGTTGAATAAAAGATTATTGTCTTTGTCAAAAATCATTAGCAGAGCCTGCTCAGCTGTGTAAATATGTTGATTTGGTCGCTGCGCTTGTCGAAGGTTGTGCCGCCATCTTTGCAAGCGAGACAAAGTGCTGGCTGGTCATCCAGTCAGTGATGAGAATAAATGGGCTTTCCCCTCACGTGTGGTCATTTACATATCATTTTAATACTACAGACATATAAGGCTTACTACGCACACTCTATTTAAGTCCGTTGATAGAAATAGTAACGAATGAAAATTCAAGAAAAATGCATGACGTCAGTGGACGGCCCATAGGCACTGGGAAAGCATTTTTAATGCGGCGTCGGCTGACGGCTTAAAGGCACTCTACGGGTTAATGATGTCCTATTTATACAGATATTTCATATGATTAAAAACTTTTGGGAATAAACATATACATTTCTGTTAAACTTTTGACTTGCATTGATGACAGAGCCACTTCATGTAAGATAATAAGAATGAAGGTTAGCTGATACTTTTATTTGGATCTAAGCCCCTCTCTGTGCTAAACACAAACAAATGCACATACCAATTAGCACTCATGCACACACACTACACAGTTGAATTGTTAAGAAAACAGATTTACAAGGCATGGACTAAATATTAACAGACATGTTATAGTCATACTCTATTTAATCGACATCAACATGAGGACAAAAGTGGTATTTTGGACTAAATCTGCATTTTGCTTACCATGTCCCCAAAATCAGCAGACTCATATTCTGTGAGAGTATTGCCTATGGAGATCTGAAAGCAAATAAAGAAACTCAACCATGAACCATATTTCAAACAGCCAGTTGTATTAATAAACTAACAAGCAAAAAATTGAGAAACCAACAAATAAATTCAGAAGCAAACTATTATGCAAGCCATGTTGTATGTCAGGGAGGATGAGAAGAAAGAATTTCCGTGTTCCAAGGCCCTGGACCAAAAATTTGTAATCTCTTTCTTTTACTTTTCTTTGAGGGCCTGGTATAAAAAAAAAATGCTTGCTGTAGCATATCCAATTTCACCCTCATTAAATCATTTATATTTGCATTCATTGGCAGTCTCTCTGACAATAATCGTCCATCACTATTTGAATGTTTGTTAATTACTAGCATCAAGGAAGGGTACTGAAATGAAAGACTCAGCCAAGTTTTTTCATAAATTACACCGATGCAGTTCTGGTAAAATTTGATTTACTTCTAATATGAATGCATTTGGTAGCAGTGTATGTTATGACAAGTTGGCCCGTCAGTCAAAAATTTTAATCTTGAATCTCCTTTCTCACTCTTTCAGCTTTCCCACCCTCCCTCCCTCCTCTGCCCCTTCTTCCCCTATCTAACTATCAACTCCTTAAATTTAAAGTCATGCAAAGAAAATAATGAAATGTTCTTCAGTAATTTTACAAATGTAGGAAGGGGTAGACACACAGAAAGACAGACAGACAAATGAACAAGCAGACTGAGGAATAAAGAGAGAGAGGGAGAGTTAGCAGAATATGGAATAAACTGACAAAAATAAGTAAGTTCCAAGGCATGTATTTTCAATTTTCATGGAATTTTCCATTTTGTAAAAAAAAAAAATAACACCCAGAGAAGCTGTTCTTCTCTCCCTCTCTCTTTCTTTCTGTGTTTCTTCCTTTTTTTTTAAATTTAATTTTATTTTTTTAAGTTGACATACCCCTACATCGTCTGGTAAAGGTAGGTAATCCATGTAACCCAGCAAAGGAGTCTGCCGTCTGGTGTGCTCTCCCCTGAACTTGTTCTGCAGCATGGCGAACGCGAAGGAAAGAAAGTCGTCCAGAGAACCATGATGTTGCTCTGGGAAGAACGCTTCTTCCAGCGAGCCATAGAGAAGTCTCATCAGCCGCAGAACATCGTTTGAGACTGTTAGCAGCTGACTGGACTGTAGACTGGAATTAAAAAAAAACAAGAAAAGTAGTTGTTTCCAACATGAGTAGATCCTTCTTTTTCATACACATTCATGCAAGCACACACATGCGCGCACGCGCGCACACACACACACACACACACAACAAACAAATTAAAGAAAAACTTTTATGATGGGTCCTGAAATTTTCTTGACTAGTTCATTCAGCTATATTACACAAGTGAAAAAAAAGAAACAACAATAACAAAAAAAAAAAAGAGAAGTTGGCAGTTGCAAAATGTAAACAAGTAATTGCATAATATTTTCAGAAATCACACACAGACATCAAACATTGAATCTCAACATACAGCATCACTTTGTCTTGGAAAGTCATCATGTCAGGTAATATGACAATTGGTCAAAGAAATTCATCTATTCTGGTAATTTGAAAATCAAGGAAATTCAAAAGTTGATGCTTCTCGATAATGCTTGAAATCAATGGACTGTTGATATTTTTATTTGTAGTGGGATCTTGATCATGTGATCTTTCTCAGTGATGTCATCAGATGACTTCAGTACTGCTGAGAATTTCAATTATACATCAACAACCCCCTTCCCTCCCTCACCCCACTCCTTACCCCAGCCCCCTTTCTCACATCTTACACAGACCAACATTAAATTTGGAAGGGAGGGAACCTCTCCTCCCTCTAGGATCATTTCCTGGTTAAAAAAAAAAAAAAAAAAAAAAGTGATGAAAGAGGGACGAAGTTGTGGGAAGGAGGAGGGACAGGGAGGAGTAGGGAGAACCTAAAACCACTGTTACTGTTCTCTACAGCGCTGGATGATGTGGAAAAGAAAGATCATGTGATTACTGCACTACAAGAGACCAATGGCTTACAGTGAAGCAAAGGCAAGCTCTAATCTTCGTTATCTTGTTCAAACTGCCATGATTATCAAGACCACTGCCTTGAAAAGATCGAGGACATATTACATACTCATCAAATCAAAAACAAAATGACAAAAGACCTGCTTTCAGGGGCCATAATCATCAGCATGTCTTTGGCCTCTTTGTGGCATGCGACGTTGATGTCGCATCCATCCACTTGCACTGTCAACCTGAAAAAAAAATCATTAATCAATTCATCAGTCAAATCAACAGAATCTGATTTAAGACAGAACTAGCTTACAACTGAACTGATCTGCCCTCCTGCCAGCCAGTGAACAGATG
The DNA here is from genome assembly GCA_033310375.1 of Conus canariensis. Classification (NCBI taxonomy): domain Eukaryota; kingdom Metazoa; phylum Mollusca; class Gastropoda; order Neogastropoda; family Conidae; genus Conus; species Conus canariensis. The sequence continues at coordinate 11,792,825 of CM065720.1, forward strand.
AAATTCAACTAACTGATCAAATTAGAGCAATCAGGGAACTCACCAAACACTGAACTGTACTCTACTGTGTTGTTCTGTACAGTACAGCACTGTATTGCTCTGCCCTGCACTGTAATATACAACACTGTACTATACTCTATTGCATTTCATTCTACTGTACTGCTGTAGTGAACTGCATTCTGCTGTGCTGCGGTGCACTATATTGGTGTATCATTCTATACCGCAATCTACTCTACTGCACCGTACTGCACTGCACTGTACAGTTTTGCACTACAATGCACTGCACTGTGCTGCACTGTGACGTACTATGTTGTACTGCTCTGTCCTGCAATGCACTGCACCGACGTGCACTTTACTGCAACGCATTATACTGTACTGTGTACTGCATCGTACTGTACTGCGACATTCCTTCACAAACAAGTCACACAGGTGCTGCAACACACAGAGACCTTAGTGATGTGTCACACAACAGTTGCAGCAGCCTGAGACTCCATCACATGATTTCAGTGAGTAATACCCGAATGCTCGGCTATGCCTGGGGGTCTCTCTCTCGGTAACCTGAGCGTTTTCATACTCCACCCACCAGCATGTCAAAGTTGATATGGACTGCAGGTCCCCTAATATGCCTATCTGATCTTTGCCTGAATGGGAATCAAGCTCTCTTACCAGCGCTATCGCATATGTCATATGTATGGTATTGATCACCACTATCATGACACTTGCTGGTCTTCTTTTGCAAGTGCGCTGCGTTGGCATTATTCATTTCATATCATATCATATCACACCCTGATATAGGATTAAGAAAGACTTTTGCCTGCTCTATAGAAGAAGACCTTTTCTTTTTTTTAAATTTTCTTTCTAACCTTTGACATATGCCGCCTGAAATTTTGCACACCATCGGTAGTGGATCTCAAGGGACCCTTGGTTTAAGAACAAAGCCTAGCCGTTTGTCAAGGGTCTCCCGGACCCACATCTTTTCTGAAGGACTACAGCCTCACTGTGCTTCATGGGTATCCTGGAACCCATAGTGTTACTGAAGGAATAAAGCCTTGCCATGGTTTTTGTTTTTTTTGTTTACTCTTTTGTTCGGTGAACAAAACAGCACAATTTTTGGTACAGATATAGGGTCTTGCTTAAATGACATGGTCATAAAGTTTCGTGGAGATATTTAAAAAACTGACTCAGTTATCAAGTGAAAATGATGACTGTGGGCCATTTAATTCCCACAATGTATGGTGCATTGCATTTTTATGCAGTGTCTCCATTCGTGTACTTAACAGTATTAATTGTCTCACACTGCATCAATTTGACCCGCAGTAAACTTTTGCATTGCAAATTGCATTGTATGCCATGGCATTCAATAAGGAAAAAAAAAGAAAGAAAAAAAAATCATGTGGCACTGGACTGTATGGTACAGACTGTTAATATCATATACACCACTTCAGAAAGTACAGATTGTTAATGTTATGTACACAACTTCAGAAAGTTTATCTTTTTCTCATGTTACCATAGGCCACATCAAATATTCTACACATGAGCTCTGCGACAGACAACAATCTCACATTCTGACATCAGAGTCCATGGCGCCGTCACTCAGCAGGTGGTCCAGAGTGAAGAAGGCTCCCCGCAGCGAGGACAGCACCTTCTCCCCCTTCGGAAACTGGTACACCACCTCCCTCTTCTCCCCTCCTCCCCCCTCCTCCTCCTGCGACCCCACCCCTTCCATGGACATGTAGAGGACGCAGACTCCCCGCAGTCCATCTCCACCCCTGCGTGGCCGAGGGGGCTGAGGAGCGTCTTGCAGGGCATGCAAGATGCTGCCTGTGTCCAGAAGTAAGTGGCTGGATGGGTCTGCTGGAGTGTTGGCTGGGTGGGTCACTGTTAGTCGCACCTGAATAGGTATAGACAGGAGACGATGGGGGTAAATCTATTGTCTTTTTTCGTCACCCTAACACAAGAATCAAAAGAAAAAAGTGATATGCGTCTGTCTGCACTAGGGAATGCAGACATGCAAACGAATGTACACTCATGTACACACACACACACACACACACACACAAAGAGATTGAGCGGAATGGACAAATGCATTACTAGGCACACACAGACACACACAAACGCAGACACTGCATGCGCACACACATAAATGTACAAATATGTGCACACATGCATGCACGCATGTACACACACACACACACACACACACACACACACACACACACACACACACTCCACTCTCTGAGGAAAGGTACTTTCACAGACTCTGACCGATTTACAAACTAAAATAAAGGAGTAAAGTAACGAAAGTAACAATGCAAAAAAAAACAAAAAAAACAAACAAACAAAAAATAGTAGAGGAGAAAAAAAGAATCCTAGGGAAAGAGAGGAACAAAGATGCAAAAAGAAAGAGCAACCACAATAGCAACAGCAGTAAAAACAAACAAACAAAAAAATTGCGGCAACAATGAGCAAACCACATCAACAAATCCACACTTCTATCATCAAAAATAAAATATGTTATTCAGAACATAAACATGATGATCGTTCAAAAAGCTTATAAAGTTAAATCCCCTGAGTTCAAAGGGAGACAAGACATCAAATTCACACAATGCGCATCTAGGAAAATATGATGCTGCTGGTGACAAAAACAACACAAAACACAGCAACAACAACAGTGACAACAAAAAACAGCAAGAGAAAACAGTAAACAGCATCGACAACAAAATCAACAGTCAACAGCAACAAAAAAATAACAGAAATATCAGCAACAGCAGTCTTTGCTCTTCTTTTTCTCTCTTATTTCCATGGGGAGTCATTGGGAACACCACACTTAAGAACTGTTTGATAGCAACAACAGTAACACCAGCAAAATAGCACCGTTTTCAATCATTCTCTGTAAAACAACTACAAAACAATAATGTTTTCTATCATCCTCTTTCAATCAGCACCGTTCAACAACCATACACCTGCCTTTCTTGTCTGGTGCAATGATGAAATCACTCTGTCCAGGTTCGTCCACCTCACTGGCTTGCCGTTTATGCTTTCAATGTGATCACCTGTACAGAATATTACTGAGGATGTCACGTATTGCCTGAATGATGCCAGAAGAGGGGGAGAACACAAAAGCAATGGACAAATACATTGATTGAAAATACAATGTTAACTGGAGCAACGAGGAAGAAAGATGGTAATAGAAAAGAGAGACAGACAGGCAGACAGTCAAAGGGAGAGGAGGCATGAGGGAGGGAGTGAAGGAGGGAGAAAGATAAGGGAGGCCAAGGGTGGTTGCGTGGCATGTGGCTGGAGGGGATGGGGGGAAGAGAGAGAGAGAGAGAGAGAGAGAGAGAGAGAGAGAGAGAGAGAGAGAGAGATAGAGAGAGAGAGAGAGAGAAAACCTGAGCAGAGAGACAGAAAACCTGAGGAAAAAGAGACAAACAAGAAAAGGGAGACACAGAAGAGAGAGAATGGATTTAAATCCAGAGAAAAAGAAAAAACACAAGTCAAAAAGTGGAAGACTCACAAACAGAGAGAGAGAGAGAGAGAGAGAGAGAGAGAGAGAGAGAGAGAGAGAGGACTGAGGAACAGGGTAGAGGTAGAAATGAGGAGAGGGAAGAAGGGAAGTGGCCAGGGGGTGGGAGTGGGGGTGAGTGTGTGTGTGGGTGTGTATTCATGCATGTGTGTGTGAATTTGCATGCCTGATCGTGCGTATGTGTGTGTGTGTGTGTGTGTGTGTGTGTGTGTGTGTGTTGTGTGTGTGTGTGTGTGTGTGTGCGTGCGTGCGTGCGGTGCGTGTTAAAGGAGTCACTGATATGTAATCTAGCACAGTAGCAGTACAAAACCTGTACCGGCCGTAAAACAGCCATCAATTACCCTATTCAATGTATCATCCTCATATTAACCCTAAAAAGTGGAAAACAGATCTCTTCCACAGTGCATCAATCATTATCGTTACACCTGTGATAAAACCCAATCTTTCTTCAGTGTAAACCGCTCTTAGACAAACATGTCCTTGTCACCTATGCACTGTATTCAAGACAGTTACCTGAGATGGGCCACTGTTTGCTGTTTAACTGACACCAACATTGTGATCACCACAGAGTGTAGAATAAGACTGATGACTCTATCAATTGCTTTCCTTTTGCCTACAAGACGTCATTTATAAAGCATGTCAGCAGAATATGCTCTCTCAACACTTTCTTTTTCTTTCTTTCTTTCTGCATACGCAGGCTGATACTCCTGCGGACACTGCCTGTATAGACAAGCAGCGGAGTTTTGTGTGTATGACCGTTTTTTATCCCGCCATTAAGGCAGCCATACTCCATCTTCGGGGAAGGTGAATGCTATGAGTAATGTGTCATCCATACCAACTGCCAAACTGGCCTTCTCTTCTGAAAGTTGGTGATGGGATTTTAGGTGTGTGCAAGATGTTGTGCGTGCGTTCACACACGGAACCTCGGTTTATAGTCTCATTCGAAGGACTACTATATGGGGAATGGAGTTAGAACCAACGTTAACTCCAAGGGAAAAATCCCTCTGTACCGAAATTCGAACCCGCAACCCCAGGATCACGAGTCCGGCGCTCTACCAACTGAGCTATTCCAGCCCCCACTCACTCAACACAAAATGCATGGGTCACCTCTTCCTCACCCTCTCCCTTCCCCACCAGACAGACATGAAATGATGAATGCGTGTGTATCACTGTATGTGTATGTGTGCAGAGATGAGCAGACTGGAAGATGAATCCAAAGATGTAGACTTGTGAAATAATGATATCCATCACTATCATTACGGATCATTTGATGTACGTTATTTTATAACCAAGAAGTTAGTATGCAATCTATGCAAGTAATGTGGGTATGCATTTTATCAATTTCTCTCTGAACCCCAAAAAATTCATATTTGATTTATGATACCCCAAAAAAAAAAAAAAAAAAAAAGAAAAAAAGCACCAAGAAATCAGTGCTGACAAATTGCCAGTGTCAATTTCCTTATTCACACCTGTGGCAAAGGTGACATCAAACAATGCTAGGGGAAGGGGACAGACTAGTGGGGGTGGAGAATTTATGGCGGCTGTGTGGAATGGATTCATGTGTGACCGATACATCTTGATCATGGCGGAGTGTAAAGGATACAAGGTGTATCAGGTGTGTGTGTGTGTGTGTGTGTGTGTTGTGTGTGTGTGTGTGTGTGTGTGTGGGTGTATGTCTGGGGTGGGGGTGGGGACGGGGGGAGGGAGAGATCAACAGCTAGAAAGAGGGAGAAAGGATGGAAGGATCTTTGGAATATGAGGGGAAAAAAAGACAGATTTTTGTATCCTAGATCTAGTTTGAATCAGAACTACATTGAGGTTATGTGTGTAATTTTGTGTATGCACATGGAAACCATGTTGCATGTCTCCTAAAAATTTCATCATAAAAGTTTGTTTTGCATCCCTGGTCAACATAACCAGAACTGAACACTTTTTTATGCTGATTATTAAACTGTACAAATGTGATGTCATCTCAACAATCAATCTATTGATTAGAATGAAATCTATAATAATATCACTAACATGTTGTTGCTTTGCTTTATATTGTGAATAACTGCATGAAGTGAAGAATGCATACTTTGAAAAGAGACAAATGAGGGAAAAAAAAATCTTTATTGGTTTAATTTTTCGTGAAGAATCTCTTTCCTTAAAACTTTTTACCTGTTTTCTCTGCAGGTACACACACTTACATGCAGCCTTGGCTGACTTACTTAGTTACTTACCGATGTACAGTTTCTTGCTCCTGACCGCAGGTCCATCCGGTACAAGACCTTTTATGATAATCCTGCCACTGTCCACACTGTCTTGCCTCTGGGAGCTGCGAGTATCCACATGGCCAGGGACTATACCCAGTGCTGTCTCTAACCAAACCACCTTGTCTGATGGAATGTCCCATGGTGGTTCTATTGTTCTCAAGTGAAGAACCACCTCTTTACACGCTTCCTGAGCTTTAGGTCTGGATGATGACATGGACACTGGCTGCCCACCACAGTTACAAGTTCTGTGCTCACTGACCAAGTCTGCGGACTTGTTCTCAGGAGCATAGAGTTTGTTGGAATGTCGCTCGCACAGACTCGCTGTCCTTGAGCAGGAATGACGGTGTCGAGGATTAGTCCCGGACTTCCCAACATAACCCAGATTATGTGCAAGCTGAGTTCTTTCCTCCTCATCCTCACAGTGCTGCCAGATAGTAGTACCTGTCACCTCCGGTCTGTCCAGTTCCAACAAATCCACAGAAACGCCGTCATCCCCGTCGTCAACGTCTATCACCTTTGAACTGAACAAAGACTCACTGCTGAGGTCTAACGCTGACTGTTCCGACCTGCGAACTTTGAACTGGGTGGGAAGGGCATCGGTGTCCGAGGAGTAGCCGGTGTCCTCACTAGCGCAGCTGCGACAGGAGCGTGTACTGCATAGGGCGCACGTGCCGCCAGCGTTTGCTGGGCGTGTGCCGAGGGTGTGAGGTGGTTTAGCTTGGTTCAGCTCCACGTAGAACACCTGGCCATCTTCCCCCACATACTGCTGCCACGGGGCTGCCTTCCTACTGCTTGAGAGGGAACTGCAACACACACCAATGACTTTGCTGTATATACATGGTCATCAGTCACTGCACACTCAGCAGGAGAGGTGAACTAGTATACATGGCTTCCCAATATTTGAAGCCAAAGATGTAGCAAATAGCCAGAGAGAGAGAGGAGAGGGAGAGAAAAGAGAGAGAGAGAATTTTTTAAAGATTTTTTTGGAGTGACACTGTTTGACACTTCGGTCTGATGTATTAGGGGTGAAACTGGGGTGGAAGATGCATAAGGCTGCATCATTTTTACCTCTAAATCAACACGATATAGACAGTACCTTATGATGTATCCCCCCCCCACCCCTCATCACCAAATATAATAAAGATGTGGGAGAGCCCATCTCCTTCCCCACTTCCACCCCTCTAGAAAAATATATAGGATGAGCCCCCCCCCCCCCCCCCCCCCTCATTATTTCTACAAGAATTTAAGGGATGAGAAGCTTCCTCACTCTCCCCCCCCCCCCCCCCCCCCCCTGCCAGGTCTTTCAGAAGTATCTGGAAGATGAGAGCTGTTGCCCCCTCACCCACTCCCTTCCGGTCCCTTGCTTTTACCCCTGATAACAAACAATACAAAAAGTGTGCTTCCAAGCTCCCCCCCCCCCCCCCCTCCACACCCTCATCAAACTATCACCCCTCACCACCTCTTCAATTTTCCTGTAATATCTTTTCAGCTCAAGCTTGGTTAAATAACTCACCATTCAAAATGAGACAATGTACTGGAATCATTTCTGACCAACATTCAGTATAAGTCTGATCTTTCTCGTATCATTAAATTGTCTCCCTTAGACCAGTGTAATCAGTTTAAGTGAGATTCACTCAACGATCACAAAAACTTCGCTCTCTATTGGTGGGGAAAGTAAGTTTTTTATTTGTTTTTTATTTTCTTTGTCAGTTCCACGTTCTGCATTAACTCCCTTCTCACTTACACGCGCTCACTGCACGCGACAGCACACACCACACACACACACACACACATGCATACACACACAAACACGATTTAGGCATTAAAAAAAAAAAAAAAAAAAAAAAAAAAAAAACAAAAAAAACCCGCCACACGCTACATTTCACACCTGATGGATGTATTCAGCTTTTTGTTTGGCTCTCTAATGGCAGACTTAACGATCTGTATGCTTTATTTTCTGTCGTCACTCGCGTATTCGCTACGTAAAAGAAGACACCTGTTGGACGAATCGAGAGACTGAATGTTATATATTAGGCGCACCTTCCTCCGTTGTCAACAGGCCTGCCAATGGTCAGCGAGCTCTGGGAAATGGGAGAGCGAGCGAGCCCTTCAATCACTGATTCAGGCTTACACTTCGATCCAGTGAAATAACGCAGGAAATTTGGCAACAGGAGAGTGTTCAGCACATGATCAGAGGCAAGACATCAGCCTAGGCCACGAAAAACTGACCGAGCAAGGCCTACTTCAATGCTCGCACATCATTCCCTCCGACAACACATTGAGTTCAATCACAAAGATACCGTGACGTTTTATCGCCACCGCCTCGAGCAAGTGTGTTAACGGAAAAACGGCACACCTTCTTCATCCCCGCCGTTAGCACCCATCCTGCTTTTTACGTGTGTTGTTTAGGGCTTTCTGTACCGTGGAAGCGTACAATGCCTCCTCTTTCCCTCACTTTGACAGCAACGTTGAGGTGTGTTGGTCTGTGTATTGAAGCCACTTATGGTTTAGGCTCTGACTCTTGTTAACACGTAGCAAGTCATTACCTTCACTACTTAGCCACCAACACTAACTACGGTGCAACATTACACATTGACACACACACACACACACACACACTCTCTCTCTCTCTCTCACACACACACACGCACGCGCGCGCCGCACACACACACACAACACACGTTGTCGATATCAATGTGGTGGTCTGTGGGGGTAATGCGAATATAAGGGCTAGCTTTCCTGGTGTTGTCGTCTTGTCCCTTTCACACCCACCCTTCCCTCTCCCACCCTTCCCAACTTTACAATTCTCCTGTGATGCGCTCTGTTTTCTACACGATGTTTTATATTTTAGTCAAAACATTTTAATGTGCCTTCATTCAACCGCATAAATTTGTGAGTCATGCTCCAGGACTGAGAGTGGAGGATGCGAATGTTTTACACTGCCCCGGCAGTGTGTGGTGTGTGTGTGTGTGTGTGTGCAGGGTGCTGCCCGACCAAGATACAAAGATCTGGATGCGAGAGAGAGAGAGAGAGTTCATGTTGTATACAGCCCAACCAGCCACATGACGAGGGTCGTATCATAGCCGTCATTCTGTCGTCAAAGTCACTCCTAACACAGTTGTAAAACGAAACAACAAAGATTTTCTTTCTTTCTTTTTTTTTTTAACTAGAAAGGAACGCAAACATCTCTCCTCCGACATTGTAAAATCTGATCACACGTCTATGCACGGAAAGAGACGAATGCAAAGCGCACGCGGCGCGTGGTGCACGCGCGCGCGGCCTCCGATGTGTGTGCGCGCGCGTGCGTGTGTGTGCGCGCGCGCGCAATGAGAGAGAGAGAGAGAAAGAGAGATGGTGACAGAGAGACAGAACAGAGAGAGAGAGAGAGAGAGAGAGCAAAGCAAGAGAGACAGAACAGAGAGACAGAGAAAGGAGGGGAGTGGGGATAGGAGTAGAAAACTGGTATTCAGCTGTAAAGATCACCGGTCTAAATGCGTGTGGTACACTCTGACGGGAAAATAATTAGGCCAAAATGCATACCATATCTGAAGGGAAGTAATTCGATTTATCACTGAACTTAGCAAACACCACAAACAAAATCGATTGGATGTTGCCGTAATTCACAACTGTGAAAAACCAACCAAACAAAACCCTGTTTCAAGGATTACCTGAAATGAAAATGTCTCACTTTCAATGCATTGAATATGTACAGTTTTATCCAGTTTCTTTGCTGCAAAACGCACCAACATACGGACAGAAATAATTCTCTTCGTCAATTCATCTTTTGTTAGATTTTGATATTTTTCGCGAATGTTTTTTTTCTTTCAAACAGAAACTGTACTTTGTTTCAAGCCTATTGGAAAACGGGCATTTCTTTGATCTGCAATGACAAACTACCTAAAATCACACCAGCCCATACATTTTTATTTTAGATTTTTGTAAGGACATGCTGTGACACACACACACACACACACATATAGGTACACACACACACACACACACACACACATCATATATATATATATATATATATATATAATCTCTGACACCGTTAATTACTTCTTACCTTACATCTGAAATGCCAGGTATGAGATCAAAACATTTGATTACTGTATACGAGAACTCTGAATGCAGAGAAAGTTTGAGCAACAGATCTACTGACAAACAAATCTTTCGTCTGTTAACGTCCATTTAGTGTAGGAAAAGGTAGGGACCTAAGTGGGCGAATATCACTCTATCAAATGATCGCATGTGTACAGGGTCACTATTGAGGATGTGTCAGGAAAGAAAAGTGATATCATGTTTCAGAGAGTGTAGATACATATAATTCATGGTATTTAAAAACTAATTTGCAAATACAAACGTTTTGCATAGTGTATTTATCAGAGTGGGGATGGGGCTGGAGATTTTGAGCCTGTAATTCGTCAAAATTGCTTTGCACATTTGCCTGCACATAAGTTTGCGTGATCTTCGGTACTCAGCTGAATCAGAATCGAGCTTGAAGCTAAAGCTCTCCAGAGCAGGGACTAGTATCGAACCATTCAGTACGAGACACCCTGCGGTAAAGAGCCGTCTCGGCACTCGCACTTGATGAATAAATCTCGCACTGTCAGTACCTACAACACAGCAGTATGTAGTGTAACTGGTACGGTCAGCCAGCTTATAGATGGTGGATCCCGATGGAGATGAGGGGGGCCGGAGGGGGGGTGGGGGGGGGGGAGGGGCGGGGGGGGGGGGGGAGATATTCTGTAGGTCTGGAGGTGTAGGAGCAATCACTATACAATTTGCATTATTCAGTATTTGGTGGTAGTTTCAGAAGCGGTACTGTTGCTACTGCTGCATGCAGCGATGTAGTTGGACAAAGACAGATACAGAAAATTCGACTGGGCAGCCGCCGTGGCGAAGTGGTTAGCGTCGCGGACTCCCGGCTGGGAGGTCGTAGGTTCGAATCCCATCAGTGTCATGTGGGTTTTTTCTGCCCCGACCGGCTCCTACCCAGAGTTGAGTTTGCTGCGGACTCAAATGGGAAGACTGGGACCACACAGTCGAGTTTCATCCACTTAATGGATGCGTTTCTGAGAGTGTTGCTCAAATTTCCTGACCAACACTGCAGGTGCCTGTATCTCTCGGGCCTGGTTGACGCCGGGATATATTATGAAAGGAAGCGTAGAGTACAGCCCTGTCATGTAGTCTCAGACCGAAATGGAAATCCGTAGCATCATCTTAATCATCCTCATTCTCATCGATCAGCATAAAAAAAAAAAAAAAAGTATCAAATTCTGTGGCCCTTCATGCCCTGCTCTCAGGGTGACCTCAATTTCGATGTCCTATCCACATCTGTGGCCTTGGTTTGGTTCCGTCGGGGTCACCGGAGGGAGAGCTCACTCACGCCGGCTCCGCGACTAAGCAATTATTGTCGTCAGTTGGGGGCTTAGTAGGTGGTGTCCTGCGTATGTTAGATCAGAACAGGCGCCACTGAACACCACCGAAGTGACTCGGCAGCAGTGCAGTGTCTCCTCCGGTGGGTTGCCTCTTGACGACTTGACATTGACTGCTCCCTGTGGATTGCCGGTGCCGGGGCTGCGGCGGAGCCGACCGGGCTGTAGCTGTGGACGGGATGTCAGAATGAGCGGCGTGGGTGCACTGCCTCTGAGGTGGCGCAGAGGTTGGGACAGAAAAAAAAAAAAAAAAAAAAAAAAAAAAGAAAAGTCGACTGGGCAGGAAAGAGGGCAGGGAGATAAAAAAAAAAAAAAGGGGGGGGGGGGGGGGGTTGAAAAGAGGGAGTTTCTTTTGGAGCAAAGGCAGTTCATTGTTAGCACCGAAGTCGATCATGATGCACAAATAATGTCATACATTAACGCTTATCAAGACTTATTTGCGTATTTGTTATGCCTGGCACATAATAATGACATTTATTTATGATATGCTAAAAAAATGACGTTTACTTAATCACAAATTATCATGATATGTAGAAAAACATGTCACATTACTACCAAGTCAGCATCTTACAGTTCCCCTGCTATCAGAGCATGACTTATTTGCGTATTTGTTATGCCTGGCACATAATAATGACATTTATAAAGATATGCTTAAATATGACGTTTACTTAATCACAAATTATCATGATATTATGTAGATAAACATGTTACATTAATACCAAGTCAGCATCTTACAGTTCCCCTGCTATCAATGTACACTTCACTCGTATTGTCGAGTTCCAGCGCTTTTTGCTTCTCGCACCGATTACTGGGATCGATTCCACGGTTGGTGAAAGGGCTGGTGTATTTCAAAGATGGCCATTTAGCTCAACAGCCCGACATAACATCCAGCAGAAGAAATACTGGCCTGGAAATGTATGACGAAATATCGCTGACTTAGACTTATATTGAGGTAAGCAAAATAAATATAGACTCAGAAATGTATGACGAAATATCGCTGACTTAGATCACTGGATACGAATGGAAGTATATAGCCTATCACGTCATTTCCGTTTTAGCGGTAAATGAGAAGTTTCCTCAGCACAGGCCACATGCGCGAAATACCTAGTGAACGCGAGAGAGAGAGAGAGAGAGAGAGAGAAAATCACCCTACCCCGTCTGGGCTTGCTGCCTACTGTTTTTCTCTCACAATATTGCATGTACACTTTTCCCGCATAAAGTTGACAGTTTCATCCCTAGCAGTGTCGACGCCTCAAACGGCGGAAGTCCCATATTGATTAAAAGATGTGATAGGCCAATAGACTGTGAGTGGGCCTATTTTTCGTCTCCTCTGTCAGCGCTTGTGCGATAATCACATCCCAGATCTACATGGCTGACGACAACCAGACGACAATTTATATATGAATTTATGTAGTCATTCATTGATTTATTCATTTACACACTTACTTACTTATTCATTTGATTGTTTATTTATTTATTTATCGATTTACGTATTTATTTATTTAATTATTTGTTCATTTATTTATCCACTGACGTCGAGCTACTTGAAATACAGTGTCACGCGTCCACGTTTTGGGCAAGGATTTTAGGCCGTTTTTTTTAAATATTTTTTTTTAACCTGTATAAGAGAGATAGTGAGAGAGAGAGAGACTACGACTATACTACTACGATGACTACTGCCCCACTACTACTACACTACTACTACTACTATTGGATAAACATGGTAACTTGACTTCATAATCACTTATTCGAGGGTTGTAGGATACTAGGAGTTTCATGCTCAAATGTGGTGGGGAGGGCGGGGGAGGGGAGAAAGGGGGAGAGGGGGTGTTGAGAGGGGCAGGTTTGTATTCATGCGCGAGGTTAACTGAACACTGATTTGGGCGGCTGTTAAATCCTGCTAGTATTTTTTTCGTGACAAAGTCTCGGTTGTGGCGAGATTGTCTGCAAGTCTGATGTCTAAGTATTGAAGTCCCCATGTGCCTAAAGAAAAACAGTTCAATGCTTACTCTTTAAACAAACACACAAACAAATGAACAACACATTCACACACATGGCACCCACACCCACAAACAAACAAATAGCCTACGCAAACAAACAAAAACAAACTAACAAACTAAATTACAAACTAATTAACCAACTAACCATCTAACTAACTAGCTAGCTAGCTAGCTACCTAACAAACAAACAAACTAACAAACAAACAAACAAAATCTCGAAACACAACAACAAACAAACAAAACATGACTATATACGCTGTGGCTCGGAAACTTTTACAAGGGACAGCCTTTACCGTATGCAGGGTTTTCGACCCCTGTTCACTTCCCTTCCTGCCCTTCCGCTCCCCCCCCCCCCCCCCCCCCCCCTTTCTTCTTTCCCCGTTCTTACGACGTGTCTGGGACCGTTAGATAAAACACGATTCCAATCTCCAGGCTCCGCTGTGTCAGGCCAATTGATATAGGCTAGAACACCAAGGCTACATCAAAATGTAGTTATGCTCTGCATGGTTATGCGGGGATTGTCTTCAGTTGTGACAAGCTCCTAGCATAACATTATCAGTCTCCAAATTCCCCTGAAGTCGGAGTGTGGCTGCCCATGTGGCGGGGTAATCAAAAAACGGTCATACACGTAATGTTCTCATCCCCAGCTGATGCATTTGTACCATCGTGTTCAAGTACTTGGGCTGTTCCGATGATCCCTGGAGTCTTTTAGCCAGGGTATGACGACGACGACAACAACAACAACAACAACAACAACAACAACAACAACATCTCCAGGCAGCGCCCTGTGAATCCACCGGGTAATAATATATATGGTCACCGCGGTCAGTTCGGCTCCTAATGATCACGATCATGAATATGCATATTTGACAAAGGGCAGCGGACGGTGATCCAGCTGCTGGACTCCGAGGCCTGTGCGTTCGATCCTGATAACTCCTTAGACGAGCTGTGGTGCCAAATTCGGGCTTGCATGAGCCTCTATCTTGAGGATATGAGGAACATGACACACAGATACAGACACTGGTGTACACACACACACACACACACACACACACACACACACACACACACGCACGCACGCACGCATGCACGCGCGCACACACACACACACACACACACACACACACGCACACACACTGCACGACCCCCCCCCCCCCCCCCCCCGCTTGCACACACACACACACACACACACACACACACACACACACACACACACACACACACACACAACATACACCCACACTAGTTAATAAATGTGACGCACACTTCGACAATCGATTGTCAAAAGTAGCGGAGGGAGGGTGGTGGGGGTGGACGGGGGAGGGGGAGGGGGACAGGTGTTGTAACGCAGTTGGCCAAACCCTCTCTTTTACTTTGCTGTGGGGTAAATCCAAGACATATCTCAAGAAAGTCTAGGAAAAATATAGCAAACACACACACACACACACACACACACACACACACACACACCAATAATGATAATAATAGCAGTAGTAGTAGTAGTAGTAGTAGTAGTAGTAGTAGTAGTAGTAGCAGCAGCAGCAGCAGCAGCAGCAGCAATAATAGTAGTAGCAGTAGAAGTAATTATCCGACAGAAATCCCATTTTGTCCAGGCAGTCTTATTCTACAACCACACCCTTTCCCATTCTATGACGAATTCAACTTGAATTGATGGGCACGACTGCTTTGGGCATTCATGTTCTTTAGGGCCTAGCCGACCGCAGAGGGCCGTACCAAAGCTGTCGCATCGTCAGAATCGGTGTACGTTTAAAAGAAAACAATAAGTCAGTAGATCAGTAACTTTTAAGGAAGTTCAAAACGCCTTTGAGCAACACTCTAATTCAGTCCCGTGGAGGGGGGAAACATCGAAGGGGGACTCTCTCAGAGGCAACACCGGTATTACTTTCTGCTGTGGAGCGGAAGATCATTGTTTGCTTTCTGCTTCACGAGGGCTTTTCACTTTCTTCTCGCTGCGCTCGGTTTTTTTTTTTCTTCTCGCTTTCAGGGGCCCGCGCCACTGGCACGCAAATCATCCCCTACATTTAGTTTTTTTTGCTCCCTCAATGGGATTTTTCGCGGATCTGGCCCTTACGCTCAACGGCGCTCCTAAAATAAATGAGCAAATATGTTCACACTTGCCGCCAGGTGAAATAGTCGCTCTCAGTTGACTGAGACGTAAACGGAGGTGTCACCTAGTTTGTTCTACCGGTGTGTATGTGGGGGGTCTCTGACGTGGTATTCTTGACGTCAAAGATGTGTACTACCCCCCCCCCCCCTCCTCACCCTCCCTATCCCAGTGTCCCTTTCCCCTTTCCCCGGCTCTCAACTCAACACGCCCCCACCCCTCTCTCTCCAACCCGATGACGGGAGGTGAGGGGGGGGGGGGGGAGGGGAGGTATGCAGACTGTTAGACAGAGAGACGGGGTGGGCAAAGCTTCATACCTTTGTACAGGAAAAGACAACAAAGAATATTGATGAATCAGCTGATATGTCACTTCTTCGTCTGCAAGCGCTTGAAAAAGGGGAAAAAAAAACTCAGGGTTCCCTTTCTTAGCAAAAGAAGGTATGATAACAGCTGAGAATGACACTGAAGAAAACGTACTTAATTCTCAAAATCCCCCCCCCCCCCCACCTCTATCACCAGCCACTCCGCCCTTCCTTCCCGCCCCCTAATTTTTCTCCTTCTCTCCTCCCCCCCCCCCCCCCCCCTTCCTGCTAGTAGCTTGACACACAAAAGTTAAAAAGCAAAAACGTTCTACACCAGTGTTTCAAAATGACAAAATTCTTTCTTACGTTTTTATTGCTGTTACTCTTCTTGTTGGCTGTGTTTATCTTTTCAGTTTCTGGGAAAGTTACGAACTTCTCTCTCTCTCTCTCTCTCTCTCCTCTCTCTCTCTCTCTCTCTCTCTCTCTCTCTCATCATTACATCTCTCTTCTTCTTCTTTTCAGGGGGTGAGGGGCGAGAAAAGAGGGTGTGTGTGTGTGGGGGGGGGGGGGGGGGGGGGGGGGGGGGGCGAGGGAGAAGAAGCGGTGGGAGCAAACTAGAGGTACTCAGTGCCCGCAACTCTGTTCCACCACCCCTTGCGACGAACGATAACTGAGGCCATGGTTTATTTGTCGTTTATTTAATAGAAAAGCTTCTCGATTGACAGTGAAGCAAAATCAATAGATTTCCCATTCGGCATCGCACTCGCTAATGCAACTAGATCCAAATCAAACAAACGGGCCATTGATGTTTGATGCTCACTTTATATCGGAATCAAACCAGCGGTGTTGGACACTGATGTATAATGCCACAGCCGCCGTGCGGATGAGCTACGGTCATACCTCTCTCCTCAAGGCTATACGCACAGCAACTTTTGACGTTCTCAAAGGAAAGCCGAATGATGGATGACGCCGCATGTCAGAAAAGGAGAGTGACGTCACGAACCCTCTTGATGGATGGCACAAGCCCAGGGTTGACCTATGATGGGTTTTTTTTCTTTCTTTCATTTCTTCTTAATGTTCTTTTTTTTTCTTTTTCTTTTTACCTCGTCCATTTTTGACTGGGTCGTGCTAGTTGTGCCCCCCCCCCCCTTTTTTGTTGTTGTTGTTGTTGTTGTGTTTTTGCGTTTACAAGTTGAATAGACATTTTTTTTCTTAACTGAAAAAAAGACAAATTAACAGATTAATGTAGAAGAGAGAAAAACAAACAATTAGACCGACACCGACACATATACAGAGAGAGAGAGAGAGAGAGAGAGAGAGAGAGAGAGAGAGAAGACAAACGCCAAGAAACATGTCAATTTATATATAAAAGGGGGTTTTATGCTATGAAAACGTTTTTCTTTCTAAATACAGTGGCGTTATTGCGTTAACTTGGACAGATGCTTGTTATGATGTGGAAAGACAGTCGACCGGCTCGACCTCTCCATGATGGGCAAAGGCTTATGCATGAATACCCATCTCTCTCTTCAAAACTTTTTTTTTTTTTTTTTTGCGTATACAGGCTGATACTCCTGCGGACACTCCCTGTATAGACAGGCAAGGATTAATCCCATCTACCCAACAAAGTGAGTGAAGTTTCGTGTGTATGACCGTTTTTAATCCCGCCATTAAGGCAGCCATACTCCATCTTCGGGGAAGGTGCATGCTATGAATAATGTGTCATCCATACCAACGGCCAAACTGGCCTTCTCTTCCGAAAGTTGGTAATGGGATTCTACGTGTGTGCAAGATGTTATGCGTGCGTTCACACACGGAACCTCGGTTTATAGTCTCATTCGAAGGACTGTATGGGAAATGGAGTCAGATGTTAACTCCGAGGGAAAAATCCCCTGTACCGAAACGGCCCGGTGGAGATTCGAACTCACAACCCCAAGATTACGAGACCGGCGCTCTACCACTGAGCTATTCCGGCCCCCTCTTCAAAACTTGAAAGGGATTAAATGTCGAATGTATCTTACTAAGTTTATGAGGCAAGCAGACTGGAGACCAATCAGGTTTTCATGAAAATGAATAACGTCAATATAACGTGAATAACTACAGACAGAAACACCACAGCGCTTTATTGTGCCTACGTTGTTTGGTCAGAGACAGCAAACACAAACACGGTAGTTTAAAGGACGTCAGCCTTCACTCAAATGGCCAAGTTAATCTGGAGAGATACCCTTGTGAGGCGTGTTTCTTCACAACTCAGTCTTCCATCCTGTGTAAACTTTGTCACCGAGTATCGAAGCGAAAGAAACAGCGACCAGTGAAATCAACTAATAGCAGGCATGCTCCACGTCTTTCGTATTCATCAGGCGTTTTATGAAAGGAGTCTATTGTCGATATCTGTCATTAAGATGTCGAGCACTTCAGTGTGGATTATACTGGTTGAACAACAACAACGGAAGGAATGGAGAAAAAGCAGCGTTCAGAACGTGGCAGAAGGTGCTGAGAGGCAGTTCGCTTGAAATGTATTTTTTGACTGATACCCTAGTCCTTCATCACATGACTATTTAGTTTAGAATAATAAAAAAAAAGGTTCCAAATTAATACAACAACAACAAGATAATAATGATAATCATAATAATAATAATGATGATAATAGCAATGATGATGATGATGATAATAATAGTAATAATGATAATAATAATAACAATAATAATAATAATAATAATATGGTAACAATGATAATGATGACAATGATGATAATAATAATAATAGCAAGAAGAAGAACAACAACAACACTAATAACAACAACAATAACAATAATGATGATAATAGTAATAATAATAGCAACAACAACAATAATGATAATAACAACAATAATAGTAATAATGAAGCAATAACAGCAACAACAACAACAATAATAAAAACAACAACATGGCATTTATAAAAAGCGCCTTGCCAAAGTTTCTAGGCGCCGACAAATTCATCATCGTTGTCCTAAAACACTACTTCAGGCCTGGTATGGCTGGTGCCGCGACAGACGCTCCAACAGTAACCTCCCCAACAACTCCCTGTCAGTCAGTCGGGCAGGACAGGGTAGAGCTAGAGGGCTTACAGATTATTCCCAGGTAGTTTTACACTGTCAATGCTTGTCGATATGCGAGACAGACAAGCTCGGGCTATGTTTTGTCGAATTTCGCAGATATCTCCCGCTGGAATCACAAGCCAATAATCTGGCAGAATATATTAGACCCGTCTTTTACGGGCGGCAATAAAGGCGAGGGGGGTCGGTTTCAGTCTTTGCTATCGTTCCATCGTTGGCTCCATCAGAGGGGTGGAGAAAGTCGAACCACCCGCTTTCTTTCACCTGTGCACAACAGACCACATTCAGGCGACAGGACGAGAGCAGCCTGTAAGTTCATCATGAGATATAGTCTCCCTCTCTTTTTTTTTTTTTTTTTTTTGTCGATAATACGTCTTCTTGCTTCCTCGCCAGACTGATTCCAGAGTTTGTACTAGAGTTAGAGACTCCAAAATGGAGTTCCCAGCTGGTGTAGATTGTGTGTGAGACTCTGCAAGGGAATCTTTAGTTTATCACATACGCCGAAGCCTGGGCGGATTGCTCTTTGTGACAGAATCTTTTTACATGTATTTGATATTCACACGAAGAAAGAATCATCATCTTTTGACACTAAAACTCACCGACTTCTAACCAACGAGCGTCGAATTGTTGAAATATCATTACGGTGACCACCCGTGAAACTGTCGCTGACTGTGACCTTGGACATTCCCGCACGGTGGTACTAAATTTCCCCGTGATCAACTGGTGATTCGTTTTCACGTAAACAACCACCTCTTATCAGAATTGGGGCTTACTGCGACAGATATGAACAACACGCTCAGCTATCCAGAGATTTGGGGCTTACTGCGACAGACATATGAACAACCACGCTGCTGCTATCCAGAGATTTGGGGCTTACTGCGACAGACATATGAACAACCACGCTGCTGCTATCCAGAGATTTGGGGCTTACTGCGACAGACATATGAACAACCACGCTGCTGCTATCCAGAGATTTGGGGCTTACTGCGACAGACATATGAACAACCACGCTGCTGCTATCCAGAGATTTGGGGCTTACTGCGACAGACATATGAAAGTGGACCAAACCACAGGCCCACGCTGCTTATCAAGAGATTTGGGGCTTACTGCGACAGACATATGAACAACCACGCTGCTGCTATCAAGAGATTTGGGGCTTGGACGAATTGGACACAGCGCTCTATCAAGATTGGCATAGGAACAAAACACACGCTGCTGCTATCAAGAGATTTGGGGCTTACTGCGACAGACATATGAACAACCACGCTGCTGCTATCAGAGATGGGGCCTTGACTGCGACAACATATGAACAACCACGCTGCTGCTATCAAGAATGTGGGGCTTACTGCGACAGACTTTATGAACCAAGTCCACGCTGGGGCTCTCCTTCCATCCGATTTTGTGCTTCCCTAATACAGCGAACGTTGAAAGGACCGCAGAATCCTCCATAATTATGCGTTGTGTATCTTATGTATACGCATCCACAGCAAGAGGGGATCAGTCACAGACAGGACAGGTATGCACATCGGTTGACATGGAAGATGGGAAAAAAAATCCGTCCCCATACTCCACCCATGGGCCAGTCTCCGCTGAGGATCGAACGCACGACTCTCAGACTGAAAGTTAAGTGCTCTAACCACCCGCCCAGCGAGCCTGTTACTTGCTCGGGTTACCCACACGGGGGATCGAGACAGGCAACGCTGTCCTCCCTCCAAAACCCACTGTCTGTCGTCTGCGATTTACTGCACCTGTATATCAACTTTCACATCATCTAATTCCTTAAATTCTCCCTCCTCGTCGGGAACCGTCCACATCTGGTAGATCGTAGATCATTCTAGAACTTGTAAGTGCCAAGGCAGAAGAATAAAGCGTAGTTTACGACCCTAGGCCACCAGACACCTAAAGCGCAAACGCATCTGCTCCCCGCAACACATGAAACGGATTTCTGGCTGAGGAACTGTTAGGAAATACTGAACATTAAAATCCTGGGGCCTATCCATGTCTGTGAAAGCACAAACGCCGATTATTATGGATACTTTTTAAAATCAAAAGGTGGTAAATACTGTTTTTATGAGAACGGTAGCCATCTACACGAAAGCAATGATAAACGCAGGTTTAAAAAGAAATAAGGACACAGTAATCATTATTGTAACTCTGAAAGGTACAGAAATTGTGAAGTAGAATCAACTACTCTC
>CM065720.1:11833756-11846256 GCA_033310375.1 Conus canariensis
GAGAAGAGGAGGAGGAGAAGGAGGAAGAGGAGGAGGAAGAGGAGGAGGAGAAGGAGGAGAAAAAGAAGAACTTGGAGAAAAAAAAAAAGCTTCTGGAAACAGCCTCATCATTTAAGAAGTTTCGCATACTAAATGAAAGACGCCCCTCATAAATCAAACAAACCGGCACAGCGACTGTCAGTCTGTTAACAGCATCATTCATAAAGACAGTCTTTTGTGCGAGGAACGCCCCTCCAGTCCCTTTGTAAGCTCTATAAGTGGTCGGTGACGGGCTCAACTACCGCTGCTTTACTCGTTAAGACAGACAGACAGACAGGCACAACACACACACACACACACACACACACACACACACACACCACACACACCACACAGCACCACACACACACACACACACACACACACACACACACACCACACACACACACACACACACACACACACACACACAAACACACACACACACACATACGCATGCACGCACGCACGCACACACCGTGAAGAAAAAACCAACAACAACAACAACAACACACACACACACACACACACACACACACACACACACACACACACACACACACACACACCAGGTTATCTTATCCGTTGAAAAACAGCCTATAATGAAGTCTATAATATTATTTAGATACGTGCATTGTAGAGAAATAAGAAAGTTCTTTTTTTCCTTCTTTTCTTTTTAAGTGGTAAATTAGTTTTTTAAACGGTAACATGTCTGTGGCACAGAAGCCGGAAAAGAAGGGAGGGGGAAGGGGTACGAGAGAGAGAGAGAGAGAGAGAGAGAGAGAGAGAGAGAGAGAGAGTGAAGGAGAGAGAGAGAGAGAGAGAGAGAGAGAGAGGAGAGAGAGAGAGAGAGAGAAAGCGAGCGAGCGAGCGAGAAGGTGCTGGTGGTAGTTATGCTGTGCAAACTAATATTTCTCAAACTCATGGAGGAAACTTACCATTTTTATAAGATCAAAATAAACTATCCTGTTCGGCAATGGCAGATGTACAATAAACTGAAATTCACCCTCTCTGTCTCTCTCTGTCCCTCTGTCTGTCTGTCTGTCTGTCTCTGTCCGTCTGTCTGTCTGTCTGTCTGTCTCTGTCTGTCTCTCTCTGTCCCTCTGTCTGTCTGTCTGTCTCTGTCTGTCTGTCTCACTCATTCACTCACTCACTCACTCACTCACTCACTCACTCTCTCTCTCTCTCTCTCGTTCTCTCTCTCTCTGGTTCTCTCTCTCTCTCGCAAGTTGCACAATAATATGGCGTAGCTTCCTTTCGCATCTTGGACTGCTTCTCTGCAGGAACCAATAGCTAGCCTGATGATTTCTTCACTAAACGAAACTAAACTGGTCGTCCGTGTATTTGTTTGACTATCTCAAAGATGAAAAAGGCTGTGTCAGTCCTGAAACAATATTACTTTGCGTTTGTTCATTTCTCTAGTTGTTGTTTCTGTGCAGATGTCTCAGGTACGTGGTACACGAGCAAGTTGGACATCCTGTTTTGGGATGTCTCCTTGTTTGTTCTGTGTGCTCTGTGTTGTCATTTCTGCTAAGGCGATTTGGTGTCGTACGTTGTGGGTGTGTATTTACTTCATCATTGGAGCAAGAGTAACCCTACTTGTTTGTTACAAACAAAACAGTTTTATTGCTCGCTGATATGAATGCATGCCAAGTTCCTTTGTTGTTAATATGCTATGTCGACCCTTCGATCGTAAGATGGAGTTTTACAGACATTTTTCTGTCTTTTTATATTTTTACTTACTTATCACAGTTAATATTTCTCAGAGTCGTTATACGTTTTCGTTTCCTTATCACAATTACAGCTAATGCTTCTGTCTTCACTTGTTTTCGTTTCCTTATCAGAATCAATTGTTCTGCTTTTCTTCTATGTTTTTTTTTTCCGTATCAACATCAATTGTTGTGACTTCATGTGTATTTCTTTCCCTTTAAAAATCAGTTGTTCTGTCTTCATATTTTTGCTTCATGTTTCTTCTAATTATGCTTTTGTTTTCTTATCACAATCCTTTTTCTGTCTAAAGATAGATTTTTCTTCTTTCTCTTTATCAGTTTTCTGTCGATATATGTGCTTGTTTCCTTATCGTATCATTTTTTTCTGTCTATCCACGGCTTTGGTTTCCTGATCTTCATCAATTGTTATATCGTTATATGTTTTTGTTTTCTTGTCAAAGTCATTTTTTCGGTCTTTATAATGTTGATCGTTTCTTTATCAAAAGTTTCCCTGTCAGTCTTTGTATGCTTTTGATTCTTATAAGAATCCATTTTCCTGTCTTTTTATGTTTTCGCTCCTTATCTAAATTAATTTTTCTGTCGCTATATATTTTTGTTTTTCTTCTCAAAATTAGTTTTTCTGTCTTGATATGTTTTTGTTTCCTTCTCAAAATCATTTTTCGTTTCTACAGGCTTTTGCTTCCTTAAGAAAATAAGGTTTTCTGTCTTCAAATGTGCACCTTTATTCTGTCTCAATCAAAATATAATGTTCTTGTCTTTAAATCGTTGTGTTTATTTATCTAAATCAAATTTCTGTCTTTCTATGCTGTAGTTTCATTGTCAAAATCAATTTTCAAATTTCATATGTGTCTGCTTCCTGATCAAGGTCACTGTTTAGATATGTTGTCGTTTCCTTATCAAAGTCAATTCTTTTATTTCAATTCAATTTTCTTTCCTTATCATGATCATTTTTAGTCTTTATAATACTTTCTGTTTCCTTATCAAAATCACTTTTCTGTCATTGCACATTTTTATTTGCATACTAATTTCATTTGATCAGTTTTTCGGTCTTTCTTTGTTTTGGGGTTTTCTAAAAAGATTTTCCCCCCGTCTTTGTTTTGAGTCCTTATCAGTTTTAATTTTTCTGTCTTAATGTGTTTTTGTTTCCTAATCAAAAAATGTTTTTTGTTTTGTTTTTACATGTTTTTATTTCCTGATCAAAGCAACCTTTCTGTGTTCATACGTTTCTGAATCCTTATCATAACGAATCTGTTACGTCTACATATGTTTGTTTCCTTAGCAAAGTCAAGTTTTCAGTCTTAATATGCTTTGTTTCCAGAGTACTACTAACTTGCCTGCTTTTATTTCGTTTTTGTTTCTTTCTCATAACTTAATTTTCATGTTTTTATTCTGTTTCCTAGACACAATTAATTTTCCAGCTTTTCCATGATTTTGTTTGCTTCTCAAAAGTCAGTATTCCTGTCTTAATGTTTTCAATTCTTTATTTTTTTCCTGTCTTGGTATGTTGTTCGTTCCTTATCACAAATTAATATTCCTGTCTTCAAATGTTTCTGATTCCTAATCACAATCAATTTTTTGTCTTGATATGTTTTCGTTTCCTGATACAAAATCAAATTTTCTCCTTGTACATGCTTTTGTTTTCATGACAGTGTCCATTTTTTCTTCTTCTGTCTTCAGGTAGGTTTCTGTGTTCTTAAGCAAATCAGTGTTTCTGTCTGAATGTTTTTTGTTTTCTTACCAAGATCAATTTCTATGTCTTGACATGCTTTTGTTTCCTTACGAAAATCAACCTTATCAGTCTTCACATGTTTCTGTATTCTTATGAACATCAGCTTTTCTGTCTTTATATGTTTCTGTGTCCTTATGAACATCAACTTTTCTGTCTTTATGTTTCTGTGTCCTTATGAAAATCAACTTTTCTGTCTTTACATGTTTGTGTCCGTATGAAAATCAACTTTTCTGTCTTTATATGTTTGTGTCCTTATGAACATCAACTTTTCTGTCTTTATAGGTTTCTGTGTCCTTATAAAAAATCAACTTTTCTGTCTTTACATGTGTCTGTTTTCTTGTTAAAATCAATTTTTATGTCTTCATATAGGCTTACGCCTTTGTTTCCTTTTCAAATGTTTTAGAATACATCTTTGGGGCATTCGATTTGATTTCTCACATTCAAATGAAAATAGAAATGACAAAACGAAAATCAAATTTTCTGCCTTTACATGCTTTTCTTTTTCATGCCAGTGTCAATTTTATTTTCTGTTTTCAGGCATGTTTCTGTATTATTACACAAATCAGTGTTTCTATCTGAAAAAAAACAAACACCTGAACGGCGCAAAAATACGCAAAAAACACTATGGGTAATTAGACACTATAGAACGGATCGTTATTGTCCAATGTCGTCAGTATGTACAATCTTCACAGCCTGGTAGTCGGAGTACAACAAAAGCCTGGCATGTTATTATTTGTCAATAGAGAAAAGGAAAGCGTGAAAGAGTTGGAGAACAAAGAGAGAACAATGGTCCATAAAGGCAATAAAACGGTGGACGACAGTTATGAAAGCCAAAAAATCGAAAACGCTATTTCACACACACACACACACACACACACACACCGCGCGCGCGCGCGACGCACACACATGCACGCACGCACACACACACGCGCGTGCGTGCGCGTACACACACACACACACACACACACACACACACACACACACACACACACACAGCACGCACGCACACACACACACACACACACACACACACACACACACACACGCCACATGTCACATCTCTGCTTTTCTCTCCACTGGGCTTTTGCAACGCCTCATTTGCCGCGCTTCCTCAATATTTCATAAATCGATTGCAGAGAGTTGGGATTAGCGCAGCTCGCCTCTCTCTCTCTCTCTCTCTCTCTCTCCTCTCTCCTCTGCATTGGCTTCCGGTTTCTAGTCGTATGGAGTACATGATTTGCATACGTTGCTACACTGTTACAACAGGCAAAGCACCATTTTCATCAGTTGTCTGAACTTGTTGGACCATATCCTGTCTTGTTCTCTTCGTTCTTCAGACGATACACGGCTTGAGCAGCAAACACCCAGACTTCAACAAGAAGGATGCATCTCACCTGTTGCCCAGACCAGGACCAAGTGAGCATTGTGTGACTGAGGACAGGGCACTCCAGACTCGAACTTCACATGTTCACAAAATTCCACATTGGCGAGTCTTCAGGGTGCCCATGCGGTACAGCCCCAATGACTGTGGAACACCTCCTGCAGGACTGTTCCACACATCAAAAGCTTAGGGCAGAGACCTGCTGCCTGCTGACACATCGACGAGGGAGAAGCTCAATGGATCTCTGGAGGGCCTCCGCCATGCAGCAGCCTTCATCAGTGCCTCAAGGGGTTCCTGTCTGAGTGTACGAAGAAGAAGAAGAAAATGATGCACGATTCTACCACACACCAGATCCAAAACAGCTCAGAAAGTCTTCAAGTCTGCGTGCGATCTCTTATGGTGGATCGGCTTTCTGGAATGAACTTCTGTAACTCAGAAAGTCTTCAAGTCTGCGTGCGATCTCTTATGGTGAATCGGCTTTCTGGAATGAACTTCTGTAACTCAGAAAGTCTTCAAGTCTGCGTGCGATCTCTTATGGTGATCGGCTTTCTGGAATGAACTTCTGTAACTCAGAAAGTCTTCAAGTCTGCGTGCGATCTCTTATGGTGGATCGGCTTTCTGGAATGAACCTGTGTGTTCTGTCCGTCATGCTCCTGTTCTTAGCCCTTTCGAAACCCAGGCTGAAACCGAAGCTCATCTGTCTGCCAGATGCTTTTCTGCTTCTCTTCCATTACAGTTTTAGCACCTGTGTTTCTGTTCTTCTACTGCCCTGTGTGAGGGGTTCCTGTGATGTGCTGATGTAGTGTGTGTGTGTGTGGTGTGTGTGTGTTGTGCGCGCGCGCGCGCGCGCGCGCGCGCGTGTGTGTGTGTGTATGTGTGTGTGCGCGCGCGCGCACGTGTACGTGTGTGCGCGCATACGTGTGTGCGTGGAGTGAGTGAGAATGAGAGAGAGACAGAGCGAGAGAGAGAGAGACAGAGACAGAGAGGCAGAGACGGAGAGACAGAGACCGGCAGTGAGTGAAAGAGAGAGAGAGAGGGAGGGAGGGAGGGAGGGTATAGGAAGGGGAACGATGGAGGGAGAGAGGGAGGGAGACATGTCTGTGGGAACATGGGACCAAGGGAACAGACAGACAGACAGACAGACAGACAGACAAAGCAGAGGCAGACAGAAAGCACGACAGACTGGCAGACAAGAGATACAGAGGCCAATCTAAAAGGATTCTGTGTCGTTGCACCGAGTCCCATTTTGTTCGCCGAACGACGTTCTGTAGTTCATTTGACGTCTCCAAAGGCGAGACCCTCATTCTCACACTGGTCGGATCAGCTTAACTATAAGAACTGTATACGGACAGTCATTTCCAACTGGGTGTATTTTCTCTACAGACTCGGCCCAACGTGCCTCACAAAAAAAGGTCAAGTACTCCATTGCCACAAAGGCACAAAAGAAAACCTGAGCGCCATGTATCGTTTAGCCTCTCTCTCCCCCTTCCCCCTATCTCTCGGCGAACTTCTCTCTCTCTCTCTCTCTCTCTCTCTCTCTCTCTCTCCCTCCCTTCTCCATCCCTCTCTCCCTCCCTCCCTCTTTCAGTCTCTTTCCACCTGCCTGCCTCCGTCTCTCACACACGCATAATACTTCTGCGGAAT
The DNA here is from genome assembly GCA_033310375.1 of Conus canariensis. Taxonomy (NCBI): domain Eukaryota; kingdom Metazoa; phylum Mollusca; class Gastropoda; order Neogastropoda; family Conidae; genus Conus; species Conus canariensis. Next base: position 11,840,259 of record CM065720.1, read on the forward strand.
TAAGCTGAAATGAAATAAGAGAGACTGGATACTGGGAAAGAGGGTGAATGAATATCGTTGGGCCTTCATGCAACCACACCGAAAGCTTTCCATGGTCTTCTGGCTGGACTTGACCTGAAGAAGTTATCAACCTGTTTGATCAAGAGAAACGAGCAAAGAAAATAAGGTCTCAACAGACACACAGCAACAGAGCGAGAGAGAGAGAGAAGCAAAAAGAAGAGTGGGACAGAGAGGAAAAAGACAACAACAAAAAAAAAAAAAAAAAAAAAAAAAAAAAAAAAAAAGGAAAAAGAAAGAAAAGGGAAAAAAACCCTCAAAACCAAAAACAAAAACAAAAAAAAAAACACAAAAAAACGAATAGATAGATGGACAGACGAAGATGATGTGGAATACTCACTCAAAGTCGTCGAACTAAGTGAACTAAAGGCGTTCAGTGAGCAGCATTCTGAACTATCGCGCCGCTGGCTATGAATGGGCCATCATTTAAACTGGATGTGTGCATTCTTTCCATTACAGATTTGTGCCGATGTGCCCACAAAAGTTACTCTCTACCCAAAATTGTACCCCCCCCCTCTCTCTCTCTCTCCCCAGGGAAAAAAAATTACTCTTTTCGTTTGTGCCGCTTTGTCATCTTTCACTGCCCCCCTCCTCCTCTCTCCTGACCCAATCTCCTCCATGTCTATCCATTTCCTTCTCCTCCCAGCCCTTTTCACGGCTTCACTCTCTCTCTCTCTCTTTCTGTGTGTGTGTGTGTGTGTGTGTGTGTGTGTGTGTGTGTGTGTGTGTGTGTGTGTGTGTGTGTGTGTGTGTGTGTGTGTGTGTGTGTGTGTTTTGTGTGTGTTGTGAGTGAGTGTGTGTGTGTGTGTGTGTGTGTGTGTGTGTGTGTGTGTGTGTGTGTGTGTGTGTGTGTGTGTGTGTGTGTGTGTGTGTGTGTGTGTGACTAGTCCTTAATCATTCAGTATGAAGGATGGATTTGCGCGTGTACAAAAAATGTGTCTGTGGAATCAAAGTAAACTGTTTACAATTACGAGGTAGCTTTATGGGGACAAATAAAATTCGTCTTTGTTTCTTAAAGACACTGTTTTTTGTTGTTGTTTTTTACACGCACTACAACTTCTGGAATAATGATTTAACAAACCATTGAAACAAAAATCGAGCGAATAAATGTCCACGGAAGGACACACACACACACACACACACACACACACACACACACACACACACACACATCCCGATATATATATATATATATATATATATATATATATATATATGCATCTCTCTCTCTCTCTCTCTCTCTCTCTCTATATATATATATATATATATATATATACATACATCCAGGAACAATCTGTCCCTCTTCAGAACTGATTAACCTCCACCCCACCCTCCATCTCCACTCCCTTCTCAGCCCTCCCTGTCCCCTCTCTGCCTACCCCCGATTCCTTTAGTTTCATCATTCTCGTTACTTTAACACCAACATAATATAATAATAATAATAATGAATACTTATATAGCGCCTATTCTCGGCTAGAGACCAAGCTCTAAGCGCTTTACAATCAACACTCGTTTACACAACGGGCTGCCTACCTGGGTAGTGCCGACTGAAGAGCTGCCAGCTGGCGCTTCATTCAGTCGTTTCCCGTGTCATCCAGTCAATATCGTTCAATATCGTTCACTCATTTTCCTTACTTCCTTCATTCTTTCCATTTCTCACGCAGGGTGCATGCTATGTGTAACGTGTCATCCATACCAACGGCCAAACTGGCCTACTCTTCCGAAAGTTGGTGATGGGATTTTACGTGTGTGCAAGATGTTATGCGTGCGTTCACACACGGAACGTCGGTTTATAGTCTCATTCGAAGGACTGTATGGGAAATGGAGCCAGAACCAATGTTAACTCCGAGGGAAAAATCCCCCTGTACCGAAACGCCCCGGCAGAGGTTCGAACCCGCAACCCCAGGATCACCAAGATTACGAGTCCGGCGCTCTACCAACTGAGCTATTCCGGCTCCCTATTAAAAACAAAACAACAACAACAACAACGAACAAACAAACAGCTTAATTCAGACACAAGTTACAAACAGGAATCTTACCTGTGACTCAGAATCGTGCTGATGTCATCAAACTCGCTGATTGGACGAGCGCAGGTGATGGGGGTCGCCAACCGGAACATTGTTGATCCACTTCCGTTTAAGAACTTCCTCTTCCGGTAACTCCTTTTCAGGTAGGCCCGCTGCCACTGGAATTTAATCCCCCCTTTCTTTTAAAGGAAAAAAAATGTTGAACACGGTGGTAAGAATTGGCAAATTTATCAACCAAACCTGCCCTCACAGTTGTTATTATATCAAATGCCGACCAAGTTTTGAAGAAATCTCACACAAAGCACACGCACACAGCTTGAGTTACACAGGGTGGTTCAGGTTATCCAACGTACCCATTTTTCTCGCTCATCAAATCAGTCCTCGCAAAAAATCCACTGAGGTTCCTTTTCACCGGAGCATGGCCAGTGGCAGATTCTGTGATTCAAGCCTTGGCCATGGCCTATCCGGTGACGCTTCTTCCACAGAAATTCCGCGATCCCGTACGTGCACTGAGAAAAGGCTGGAGGCATTTAGCCCTTGCCGACAACGGAACAAGAAGATTCCGTTACCATTTTCCACACCGTTGGTCTTCTTGTTCAGGAACTCACTTCTCCACCGCTCGTCGTGTAGTCTGATTCAGTATTTGCACAGAAACGCTAGGCACAGTACCAGCCAACACGTAACAGGTCCTACGCCACAATAATCACACGAGGTCTGAACGACGACGTCACTACAAACATCATGGAGCGTTGACTCTCTCCCACAACGGCCGCACGCTTCGCGTTCGATATTTGCCCAGAAAAACACGATCAGCGTAAAAGCGCCCCAATCGGGTGGCCTCAATATTTGCTCAGAAAGCCCCCACCGTCACACCAATCACACGCTGGATGGCGAACAGATGAAGTAAACCCTGCGCTGGACGTAGAACTGAAAGCAATGAGGTCGAACCACATGGACGACCAGTCCATTCAAGACCAACGGCCGCGGCGGAAACTAACCACTTCCTCCTCTGTTTCTCCCCTAAGGGGAGAGAATTGGAGAGAGAGAGAGCGCGAGGCTTGTTGATACCCTTTGGGATAACAGCGTGGGGGTTGGGTGGGGTGGGGTTGGGGGGGATGGTGGGTGACCACTGCTAGTCCTTGTGTCCGTGTCAGGGGTTTAGGACGCTTGGCGGGTTGGCTTCCAGGGTCTAGGTCTCGTGGAGCCCCCGGGGCTAATCCTCACGGAGGCTGACAACACACTCGGACATGGTCCATCCGCTCGTTATCACAGTCGTCCACTCCACGTTGAAGGGGGCCTTCGTGTGGTCAGTCAGGTGTCAGGTTCAGGTAGGGCTGACCACGCGCCGCCCTACGGCCACGTAGAACTGGTCAGGGAGCCGGGCCCTGTGACAGACGCATGATGGATTGGGGTTAATGTCATGGAGACATGATGTGTTCGTACTCTTCGACTCTCTTTGTGAGAGTTGCGTGACTGGACTGGGGGAGAAGCCAGTTGGGAGGAAGGGGAGGGAGGGGGAGCGGGAGAGAGAGAGAGAGGGAGAGAGATGTGGTGTGAGAGAGGGAGGGGGAGAGAGATGTGGGAGAGACAGGGAGAGATAGAGAGATATGGGTGGGAGAGATAGATAGATGTAAGTGGGAGAGATAGAGAGATGTGGCTGGGAGAGCGAGCGAGCGAGCGAGCGAGAGAGAGAGAGAGAGAGAGAGAGAGAGAGAGAGAGATGTGGGTGGGAGAGAGAGAGAGAGAGAGAGAGAGAGAGAGAGATGTGGGTGGGAGAGAGAGGTGTGGATGAGAGAGAGAGAGAGAGAGAGAGAGAGACAGAGAGAGAGACAGAGACAGACAGACAGACAGACAGACAGACAGACACACAGACACACAGACAGACAGACGGGACTAACAGAACTTCATAACCAAACAGACCGACCGTACTTTGCTTCTCTTCCTACTCAAAACCACCCGCGGTACAGCAAGGTTCATCACACTCCCGAGTGCCAGTGAGATCAGAAAGGAGGAAACATTCGTCCAGAAGACCACCACGGCTGCACACACACACACACACACACACACACACACACACACACACACACACACACACACACACACACACACTGTCTCTGACACACCTGATCCAACAACTTACAGCGACACCTCCCTCCCCCACCCCCCACCCCAGCTCCCTTTTCACACACACACACACCACCCCCTTCCAGATACCTCTCCACAATCAGAGCCTTCAATATTAAACACCGTGGGAGGAAGGGGGGGGGGGGAGGAAGGGACAGAGGGAGGGGGGGGGGGAGGAGGGCATTGTCCACAGTAGTGGAAAGATTTCCGGACGGACGAGGGTGTAAGTCTTTTGGTTATCAGTCATTAGCAGAAAGATGTCACCCTCCTCCTCCCCCCCCACTTACCCCGGTGAAGGCTTTGATTGTGGACAGGTATGGGGGGTGGGGAGGGGGAGGGGGGAGAAGTCAGTCCATGTCCAGGCGGAGCCCTGACCGCTAATGGTGGTGGTAGCCACCACTATTATGCTGGGTGTCCGGCCCCAATGGCTTTAACGAGTCCTATTTCCTGCTTCCAACTGTCCACCATCCGTCACAACCCCCGGCTTGGGTGGGTGGGGGTGGGGTGGGGGTAGGAGGGGTGAGAAAGGAAAGGGGGTGGAGGGGGGGCAGGGGGGTGGGAGGAAGGGTGTGAGGAAGGAGGGTGAAGGGGGTGGGGGTGGGGAAGGGTGGGAAAAATGGGGGATAGTTAGGGGGTTGGGAGGGAGTGAGAAAGGAGGGGGGAGGCGAGGGGATGGGGTGGGTGGGGGGATGGGGGGGGGGGGGGGAGCAGGCGATCAGGTGTAGACTGTTGGTAACAGTCTACCTTGGTTGGTAAACAGTTAAGGGACACAGGTGCTGTCTCTCTCTCTCTTTGGCATTTTGTTGCTTTTCCTCCTTGTGTTGTGTGTGTGTGTGTGTGTGTGTGTGTGTGTGTGTGTGTGTGTGTGTGTGAACCTCTCTCTGTCTGTCTGTCTGTCTGTCTGTCTGTCTGTCTGTTACCCTTTCCTTTCTCTGTCTGTCTGTCTGTCTCTCCTGTCTGTCTGCTCTGTCTGTCTGTTTACCCTTTCCTTTCTCTTGTCTGTCTGTCTGTCTGTCTGTGAACAAGAACAAGAACAAGAACATATTTTATTGCCATATGAAAACCAGAGGTTTTGTGGGGCACAGATGATCAAGTTCAGACATTCAACTAAACTAAACTAATCCCAGCGTTGTCACATCTTGCAACATAACATTAGTAGCAGAAAGAAAAAGCACAGTGTGTATCAGAGTCTGATTAAATTTTCTGTCTCCGAAGAGAAAAACACAACAGGATATACTGGGCAAGTACAGGTTGGAAGCAGTCCAATAACATGAGCTCCGAGGGTTTTGTCATGTTAGTCTGTGGTGGAAAGTCAGTTTTTATGATCTTTGTCATCAGATCATAACGTTGTTGGTCAAATAATTTGCAGTCATCGAGAAAATGTAGTTCGTCCTCAACGACGTGGCATGTCGTGCATAATCTGTCTTCTCTGTCAGTGTTGGTATAACGGCCCCTCTCAATTTGGAGTCATGGGCACTTATTCGTAATCTAGTTAGTGCTCGTCTGCAATCTGTGTCAGTGTGTTGCTCCAAATAAGCCGCCTGTTTGTATTCGGTAGTAACTGTGGCATAAAATTTGAGCTTGGATGTGCTTTCGTTCTTTTGTTTCTTCCAGAACTCAATATAAAACCTTTCCAGCTTCGCATTGATTAGAAACTTCAGGCGAGTCACACTAAATGTACCCTGATTTTCCCAGACATGCTGTAATCCTATCGTTGACAAGGTTTGTCGTATAAACTTCGTCCATTTGCTTTCTTCGGTGCACTGAGAGATCATTGACTGATAAATCTG
>CM065720.1:11861256-11868756 GCA_033310375.1 Conus canariensis
CGTTCAAAACCCAGTTCAGTCGAACATGCATTTGTTTAAGGTTAATTTAGTCATGGACTTGTTAGTTCATAAAAACAAACAAACAAACAAAGCATTTCCAACCGCATTTCCACTCGGGGAAACTTCATTCTGGGATTGAAGTCTGGCTGAAAACTCCATCCAGTCGTGTTGTTCACGAATAATGATCGACTATCTCTTTTCAACAAAAAAAGGACACAGTTATAAAAGAAGAAAACAAAACGCTAACACAACAACAACAACAACAGCAACAACAAAAACAATAACAACATTCACAGCGCCACCTTTGCTCAGTAAAAACACCACTCAAACTGACCATTTAAGGCAAGGGTACAGAAGTGTGTCGCTTCGCTTCGTTCAAAAAGAAGGAGGAAAAAAAAGAACATTACAGAAGTAGAAAAGAGTGTGTATGTGAACAGGTGCTAGACCACAGATTACTGGCATCGAGCATCGACTTAAGAAAAAAAAGAAACACCCGAAGGTGCTGGGGAGGACCCAGAGAAACACTGTCTTCACCTGCCTTTAGAGCAGTCCTGTACCACCCTTGGAGGCCTGCGCTGTGTTGACGATGGGTACAGGCACGCGTACGACACTCCATTAAGATATCAAGGGACATAACTGCTCCTGAACAGAGGTAAATCAGACTACAGGATGCACCTCATAACAGCCTTAAAATAGCATCCCCATGGGTGTACCAGCCCGTATTTCATGACTGCTGAGCCCACCGGCAAAAGACACCACCCTCCAGCTGCCGAGCACGCCCCACAGACCCAACCACCCCTGCCCACGGACAGATGAAGACAGTGCCACTCCAGACACAGCCAAGCTTTCGCCAATACGGTCTTATGTGCCCTCAAGAGAGAATCCAAAGTTGTAGTCTTTCCCACTGTCAACAGGACTTGGTCAGTGGGTCTTTCCTCACCGTCACTGGACCTTTCTCCAGGGTCAGCCTAGTTAAGGCAAAGAAGTGAAGTCGAGGCTGTGTAAAACGTGAGACGACTCTTGCCTTGCAGGCAAAAGCACAGCAGATCAGACTTAACTTAACCCTCGGGGCTGAGACGTTGCTGCCAAGATCAGAGGGCGGGCGAAACGACCTGACGCTTGAAACGTCACTTCCTTTGACAGTCTAAGTGATCACAGGCCACACGCCACAAATAGGATTTGGCACTTTTCTTTTCTTTTTTTCTTTCTGCGTGCGCAGGCTGATACTCCTGCGGACACTGCCTGTATAGACAGGCAGTGGAGTTTTGTGTGTATGACCGTTTTTTTTTTTTTTTATCCCGCCATTAAGGTAGCCATACTCCAACTTCGGGGAAGGTGCATGCTATGTGTAACGTGTCATCCATACCAACGGCCAAACTGGCCTTCTCTTCTGAAAGTTGGTGATGGCATTTAACGTGTGTGCAAGATGTTGTGCGTGCGTTCACACATGGAACATCGGTTTATAGTTTCATTCGAAGGACTGTATGGGGAATGGAGTCAGAACCAATGTTAACTCCCAGGGAAAAATCCCCCTGTACCGAAATTCGAACCCGCAACCCCAGGATCACGAGTCCGGCGCCCTACCAACTGAGCTATTCCGGCCCCCGGATTTTGCACTAAAACAGTATATAATCCATGTAAGCTTTTCGAGGCCTGCCTATAGTTTGAGCCAGTAATGAATGTTACACTGACGATTAATCACCCCCCCCCCCCCCCAACTCCCCACTGATTATTTCTCCTGTTTGGTGGGATTTCCGCGGATGAACTCACAAACAATCTTCAAATACATGCCCTTCCTCTTTGTTGACCTCACATTTCTGGCCTTTGCACTCACCCGTGACCCTATCTTTGCGCCAGCTGGAAGTCCCCAAAATAGTCCCAAGTTTTTAATTTTTAATCTATGTGCTTGGAACCACCTGGTTTTTCTGTCTTTTCCTCCGTCATTCTCATTAAGCAATTCTCTGGAGGATTATTTCAGCAAGGCCGCTGGATCTTGTCACATAACTATATCAATGCAGCTTGGCTGATAGGCAGGCAGCGCGGAGAAACACGCAGACAACTTGCTTTAAAACACACAGTTCAGTGCTGGGTAGATTAAAAAAAAATTTGTTTGAACATATACAGCTAGCAGGTGAGCAAGGACACACAGACGAATGAAAGAAATAAACAAAAGGGTAAAGCGATGGAATCAAATGACAGGAATTTTCTTGTACACAAGTTCCAGGCAGTAGAGAACACTGTCTTTAAACGCCCCCCCCCCCCCCCCCCCCCCCCCGCAAAAAAAAAACAAGCGAAAGATTATGATTTCTTCATCAAAATAATTAAATGTGGGCTTTAGATCTTCCAAGTGGTAACTAGAAAACGGTTGGTACAAGCATCATGCACTCACCTAAGCGTTGACGTGAAGATCAGTCAGACACACACACACACACACACACACACACACACACACACACACACACACAGAGCGAGAGAGATGCACCCATACATACATGAAAATACATGGATACATGCATTCATACACACATACGTTACATCTCTCTCTCTCTCTCTCTCTCTCACACACACACACACACAGACACACACCCCACACACACACACACACACACACACACACACACAACACACACACACACACACACACGCACACACACACGTACAAGCGCGCAAACAAAGCCTTTATGGACATATCGATCTTTTCAATATTGAATTACACAACGACAACCATAAAAGTAGGACGGTTCTAATAGTAAAATCAATGCATTATATTTGTACCCCGTGTTCGCGTAATGATGCAGAACCACAATGAAACGATTACAGACGTCCAAAACTGGTGAACTGAAAACATTCAGGAAGAAATATTTTCCGAACGATTGGGTTTGAATAGATCTCCCCCTTCACCCCCCCCCCCCTCCTCCCTCTTCCTCCTGCCCTCTTCCCTAATCCGCAGCTTCCTAAATGTGTCAAATCTATCGACACGAACGAAATGTTTAGGGCGCCTGCAAATATCTTCCACTTAATTTAACACGTATGGTGATAGTAATGTGGGTGATCTATGGTCCATGTGAGTGATAGTCGATGTTAAGTTATTGTTCCCCTTTTTCCCCACTTGCTCTTCATCACCATCGCTACCATAACCACCATCATCATTATCATTATCAGCAGCAGCAGCAGCGTCATCATCATCATCATCATCATCATCATCATCACCATCATCTTCATTGTCATCATCACCACCACCATCACATCATCACCTTCATCATCATTATCATCTTCACCGTCATAATCACCACCATCATCATCATCATCATCAGCGTCACCATCACCACCACCTCCACCATCATCATCATCATATTCATCATCAACGTCACCATCGTCGTCATCATCATCATCATCATCATCATCACCATCAGCGTCATCATCATTATCATAGCATTTGGAATGCACAATTTTAGAGATGAAGTTCTTTTGATTGCTTTTCCGTATGTGTTTCATGCTCTCGTTTATAAGCAAGTAAAAACTAAATTCACTATTTAACATATTGTTGTGTGTGTGTGTGTGTGTGTGTGTGTGTGTGTGTGGGGAGAGAGAGAGAGAGAGAGAGAGAGAGAGAGAGAGAGAGAGAGAGAGAGAGAGGACTGTTAAAAACGATTAACGGCAGATTTCGTTAAGCCGAGATGCGACTTCTAAACAACTGAGGCGGCAAAGTTGAGATGGGGAATGTTCACCAAAGGATTGTACCTTTTGTTTTGAGCTTTTCAGGCAGTCGTGCCCGGAGCACCGGGGTGTGCACCGATCTGCCAGGTGTACCGGGGTGTGCACCGATCTGGCAGGTGTACCGGGGTGTGCACCGATCTGCCAGGTGTACCGGGGTGTGCACCGATCTGCCAGGTGTACCGGGATGTGCAGCGATCTGCCAGGAGTACCGGGGTGTGCACCGATCTGCCAGGTGTACCGGGGGAGGGGGGGGGGGGTGCACCGATCTGGCAGGAGAAAAAGGAGAAGGAGCAAAGGGTGGGAAGACAGACGTCAAAGACACGGAACACAAGAGTCAGATCGCTGGCCCCGGCTATCACATTTCACAGCAAGCCAGGTGTAAGGGATCTCGCTTTCTTCTTGTTCTAGTTGTTGTTCTCCTTCTCGTTCTTCTTGTTCATGTTCTTCTTCTTCTTCTTGTTCATGTTCTTCTTCTTGTTCATGTTCTTCTTCTTCTTCGTCGTCGTCGTTGTCGTCGTCGTCGTTGTCGTCGTCGTCGTTGTCGTCGTCGGCTTCGACGTTTCTGGACTGTATCCTCAAGATTCACTTAACTCCTGGACTTTTTTTTCTTTTCGCATGGCCGTCTGTGCACCAATTTCTAGAAGGCGGAGGTACAATTTGAGCTGAAAGACTTGCTACCTCCCACCCCTATCACTCCGCAAGTGGTGCTGTGGGGTGGGGGAGGGGGGGGGGAGGAGACGGGAGACATGATTCCATGCCCAGAAAACGAGATAGCCATCAATTAGACATATCATCCTGTATAACCAGCGGGGGACTTGGACGGGTGACAGTAACAGACCTTCACCAGACAAACATACCAATCGAGAGGTCCTGGCACTGAAGTGTGGAATTCCACGGCTCTGGCATCTCCTTCAACCTTCTGCTCTGGAACCCCGGCATTTCAAACCGCCAACTGAGTCTTCAGTCACTGTCTTTAAACGCTTGCGACTTTGTCATTATGAAAGCCGTTCTCTCGTGTCTTTCGTGTCAAATAAAGCAGAGTGATGCACTGGTGTTCACGATACGGTTCGCCTGTGTAACTGAACAGGAAAATCAGCGTTTGGGGCCGAAACAGCCCTGTCGTTGTTTGTATGCTGGGAAAACAAATTTGTTTGGGTTATAAAAAATAAAAAAAATAAAAAAATAAAAACTTTTTTGAAACCCATAAGTTGGGAAGTGGTGCCGATTTTCAAGCTTGCCAGAAGACGACGCCTCTCATAGACTCAACAACCTACGTGTGTTCTGACTTCGGTAAAATTTAATTTCCGGGTCACTGAGCCGCGATTGATTGTTGATTTAAATCGCACACGCCAAATTTCTGTCAGTCTGAGCTGACTTCTCTTAAGCAAACGGTCCCTCATGTGATGTCAAGGGTGTGAAGCCCGAAGACAACTCTAAAAGTAATGGAATCTTAAAACATATACTGTCTTTTCTTTTCTTCAATAACAATAACACCAATGATACAGAGCGGCCAGTCTTACAGTAGAATTGCCCAAGTTCGTTCTGAACTGTCTCGTCAATCAACGCTGAGACTTGCCTGTGTCGCTGCTACCACAGTGGCGATGGCAGCCAAAAACGACACTGACGAGACAGTGTCAATGTCTAACAGCACACAGAGCCAACCAAACACTTTTTTGTTCTCTCTCTTTTCCTGGGCTGGGTGGCGTAGAAGAAAGCTGCCTTTTGGGGATCGTAAATCCACCCCCAAGACGTCAACAAGCGCTCTGTCAAGCATTCTGCACACGCGGCTCTATGGTCGGCGGGGCGAAAGTGACAAAGCCATCAATCATAGCAATGAAGTCGGCGCGCGCTTTTCAACACGAGGCCCTGTACACGGGAGCACTCTTTGCCAGCCGCTTTCAGGGCCAATTGTTGGCCATGTAGCCTGCGCCTTGACACTTTGGGCGGTCGGTTACACGCTGGTACAAACACACACTGCACACAGTCGTTTTCCCGTAGGATCCAGAATGCTGACACCTGTTTGAACGACGGTTTAGAAGCAACCCTCCCCCCTCTTTTCTCTTTCCCTGACCGCCTGTCTTCACCTCCCGACCCCTCCCCTTCTGAGGGACCATAGCCTTTATCAGCAGAGATTTCTCTCTCTCTCTCTCTCTCTCTCTCTCTCTCTCTCTCTCTTCTCATATATCATATCATATCATATCATATTAAGATTACTCGTGTAACTTTCAGTTCTCTTCATTCCTAAAAGATCCTAGTTTGATAGTTGTCTTCCGCTTTTTGTTTGTCATTCTTTTCATTTTTTGTCGATTATTTTAGAAACTAAACATTAAAAAAAACGCAAAACTAACTAAAATTGTATAAATTGTTTGGATTTACATTGTCAGAAGTGGGAACACAACAAACACAAATACACAGATACACTTTGAAACCACTTAAAAGCACCGAAATCAAAATATTGTGTCTTTTTTGTGAGCTTGCTACAAAGCCATGACCTCGGCGCGTTGGGGAATCGCGCCAGCTGACCGTTCTGCGCGCGGAATCTGCTGCTGCATCTCGCGTGATTTCTCTGAGCGAGAAATAGATGAGAAATAGTTATTTATGCGTGCGTGAGGGCATGGTGAAAAATAAGCTTTCAGTTGATGTATTTACCTTAATTTTCCAAAGGCCGTATTTGTATTCGGATTCTCTCTCAGCAGATGTGTTGACACTATTCAGACGGTTGTTGGCTTAAAAAAAAAAAAAAAATGAAGTGCTATCATGTAAGTTTTTTCAGCATCTCGCCCCCCCCCCCCCCCCTTTTTGTTGTTGTTGTTGTTGTTTGTTTGTTTGTTTGTTTTGTTTATGCGCGTGATACGTTCGTCTACCTCTATCTTCCATCATCTGTAAAGATTGATTTTAGCGCTTCTCTTACAACTTGACCACAATCATGTAGACTTTATTTTGCTCTCGATTACCTTTACAAGGCTCTGTCATATTACTGACTGTATTCCATAATTACATCGTTAATCGTGTTAAATACAGTTACTGGACATTTGTGTCCTTAATTTTTCTTTCTTTTAAGTTCTGACTGATTTACTCATGTCGGTAACAATGTGCTCATTCTCAACCCCACGCCAGAAATGGACCAAAGGAAAGTACCATTGTTCTTTGTTCCCATTCGAAAGTTAAAGCCACTTCAAAGAAGACATATGTTTACGAAATGAGTAAAATCGAGCTTAATGTCTGACAGACAGAAATTGTCGTTTAGTTCCATACCGACATTGCAGAATTTGTTTTGATAAATAAAACTGCTCATAACAAGTGCTAGAATTTATTCAGCTTTTCTAAATCAAGGACGCTAAGGCATTACGCTTGTTTTTGCGCTACATGATAAATCCCGAGAGTCTTGGTTGTAACTGTAACCTTTAAGTAAATCTGATAGAACGCTTGGCCTAATCCTGCTACTCGCCAAATTTTATACGCATAAATGTAAATATGAAAAGAGTCTACCGTCAGTTCGAATCTTTATTGTGTTTTTGAGAGCCAGATATGAAATTTAAAAAAAAGTATGATGCTCGTCTTAACATGTCCCGAGGAAATTTTGTAGCATAATGGCTTCCATACCTGCCTTTATTAGAGTAAAACGCAAGTTGTATATTGTATACAAAAGCTATGACAACGGCCAACTGTTTTCTGTTTGTATGTTTGTGGTCATTTTTTTCGCTTACGCTTTCCTGCTTTTCCCCCCTCTAAACCTTGTTGTAATCTAAAATAAAATCTATGTCTTTGCTAGTTACAATCTTG
>CM065720.1:11878756-11881256 GCA_033310375.1 Conus canariensis
GAGAGAGAGAGAGAGAGAGAGAGAGAGAGAGGAGTCAAAATAATTTATTCATGTTTAGGCCATTGCCCCTCATGAAGGGGTTGCAAGTTAATTAGCCTACAATCGTCTTAGCACCCATTCAAGCGCTCGTAGATGTAAATAGCATTCATTCATTAGAGTATTTTATGATAGAAGACATTATTGCATGTTGAATGCTGTAAATAAACAAATTTTGAAAATGTTCTCTCAGTTTTGCTCCTGCGTTACTGCCAAGAGAAGTACTAATCTGAACTGACTTGGGAATTCATAAAACTTGAATGGAATATACTGAGCTGTTTTTTTTAATTGTCCAAACATACAATGACAACTAACATACATAAATCAATACATTAATACATAGTGGCATATATTCAACAAATACAAATGTACATGCCTTTTTTTTTCAAAACAGAGGTTTTTTTAAAATTCTTTTACATGGGCACACTTACCAAATAAATTCTAATAACTGGCATTAATCCTGTGAACCCAGGTTGTGGACGAAATTAAATAGAAAAGAAAGAGAGTATACAGTACTTATTAACATAATACGCTCACACACACACACACACACACTTGCGCATACCTACATATGATATATAATATAACCATTAGTTCCCTAGTATTTTGATATAAGGTGACCATTTTGTTAAGTACGTTGCATGATTCATCGCCATTAAGGACATATATTTCTCCATCTTATGTCTATAGTCAAGCTCCTTCAAAAACATGTTTAGATTAGCTTGTTAATTCTACATTTGTATATGAAATATTTTCCCATTAAAATATACTGAGCTCTTAACTTATGCAAGATAGGGTAAGACACCACAAAATGCACTTCATTTTCTGCATCCTTTCTGCAAGGTGGGCCTATCAGATTGGCATTGCAATGAGATCGGTGACGGTAATAATGCTCGGCAATTTCAGAAATACCAAGCCTGAAACTAGTCGTTATATACTTTAAGTGCCCATCCAAATTTAGCCGTAGATAGGATTTAATGTCAAGAGTGGTGCAAAAGGACTTGTCAAAGATAAATCTTTCGCTGTTATTCATATGAAAATTCCATCCCTGCCACACACACACACACACACACACACACACACACACACACACACACACACACACAGAGAGAGAGAGAGAGAGAGAGAGAGAGTTAATGCATGTTTATAAGATTTTGTAGAATCTAATTTTAACTTATAACAAGAATGTACAATCAAAAAAAGTATATCCAAGAATGTATACCTATCTATCTATCTATATGTATGTATTTATATAAAATTGAAGAACAGCGCTTTCTACATAATGTGAAATATTTTTCTTTGAAAGGGTGAAGTAATGGAGTGTCAAACAACTAAGAAAAAAAAAAAAAGGGGGGGAGGGGGGGAACAAAATAAAAAGGAAACAGAGAAAACAAAGCAATCAAACAAACAAACAAAACAAACAAACAAAGCAAAACAAGGATGCATCATCCGCGCTGGTAAGACTGAAAAGCAGATACATAGATAGATAGATGAATAGATAGATCGATAGATCGATAAATAGACAGATCAACAGATAGACTGGCAGATAGCAGGGTAGATAGATACACAGGCAGACAGACAGACTGACAGACATACATACATACAGACAGACATTAAGTCAATTTGTCTATCAACCAAGCTTCCACCTACATTCTTCAAAAATGTGAACTGAAGTACTGTGTGTATTTGAAGTATAATTCATGAAAAAGGTTTACCTTATCTCTCTCACACACACACACACACACACACACACACACACACACACACACACATACACACACACACACACACACACACACACACACACACACACACACTCACACACACACACACACACACACACATTTCATCAGTATTCACATAATCATACATTAACTCCATTCCTCATTCCCTTAACTTCCCCTATCTCTCTCTCTCTCTCTCTCTCTCTCTCTCTCTCTCTCTCTCTCTCTCTCTCTCTCTCATCAAATGTACAAGCGCAGATAAGTATTGCCATCACACGTGCACATATAAGTATAGGCACGCACGCACATGCGCGCGCGCACACATGCACACACACACCACACACACACACACACACGCACACACACACGCGCACGCGCGCGCGCGCGCGCGCGCGCACACACACACACACACACACACACACACACACACACACACTAAGACACACACAGAGAGACAAACACAGACACAGACAGACAGACAGAAACACACACACATACACACACACGCACGCACGCACGCACGCACGCACGCACGCGCGCACACACACACACACACACACACACACACACACACACACACATTGTTCCTGGTCAGTCATCATAGCAGAAACATTCCCAGATCGCCTGTCAAGCTCTTAAACCATATTCTGGCACACCTTTACCTACGGTCGACATATGCTCCAGATCCTTAGAGAGTTCCACCACTGTGGATTAGGGACAGTCCTGAACTGCTGACCAAC
>CM065720.1:11886256-11923756 GCA_033310375.1 Conus canariensis
TCTGAACGCTCTTTGATTGTCCTCTGTCGTGATCCAGATTACCTGACCCAGCTCCGAGTCAATGAGGCCTGGCGGAAAACATGGTGGAGAGAGATGGACAATAGACGTGCAAGGTTATTGATCCAACATCATAATAATCCAGCCAGGAACAGACCAGGAGGTGGGGGGGGGGGGGGGGGGGGGGGGGAGGGAGGCCGGGAGAGCTTTCAGCATCAATTGTATGGCCGCCTTATGGAGATTCTGTGCTGGCGGGTTTTCTCTTTCCTGTCTCTGTCTCTCTAGGACACAGCCTTTTCAATGTTCACCATTTCTTTGCGGTCGTTCACTGTTTTTCCTGTTTTTCTGGCCTATTCACCTGTTTTTTCTTTTGGAAATGTTTTCATCTCTCATTACAGGAAATACCATGTCAGCTTTTTTTTTGTTTCGTTTCTTTTCTTTTTCTTTTTCTTCCTTTCTCTCTTTCTTTCTTTCTTTCATTTTATGCATGTAATCTGGTGAGTAGGTAGTAAGGCTGTAAATACGGTCGAGAGTGGACTCTTACTGAATACTGTGTGGCGTATTCACCTGTTTTTGTTCTATAAATATTGTGATCTCTCGTTACAGGAAATACCATTCAGCTTTTTTTTTCTTCTTTTTTTTCTTTTCTTTTTTTTTTTTCTTTTTTTTTTCTTTTTAATGTAATCAGGCGAGTAGGTAGCGAGACTGTAAACGTGGTCGAGAGTGGCTTCTAGCTCTCCGTTCTGCAGTGTCTCTCTACCTACGTGTTCTTTTTTATGTTTTGTTGTTGTTGTTGTTGTTGTTGTTGTTGTTGTTGTTGTTGGTATCATTATGTCTTTCATTATTTCTCTGCATCCATTGTTGTAAACTGAAGGAGATAAACAAAGGAGAATTTCAGTCACCCTCAGCACGGCCCAGGTTCGATCTGCTTTAGGGATGTCAGTAGTGTGACTGTCACGTAATGAATAGTTTTGAATGATATAGATACCACTGTTTGTTGCTTTCTTCTTCTTTGTTTTTTTTTCTCAAGGAAGGACGATTTTCTCATTGTGTGGTGATAGGTCTGAAAAGGCCCTGTGTGGTCAGCAGGGCTATAGCTCAGCTGAAACGAGAGAGAGAGAGAGAGAGAGAGAGAGAGAGAGAGAGAGAGAGAGAGAGAGAGAGATTCAGCATTCAGTAATTCTAATATCCCTGCTTATGAACTCAATATTACTGGGGGTGCGGGAGAGAAAAATGAAAATAAAAATGCACGTATTCAGCAATCAATTGTCCAAAGGTCTTTCACCAAACGAGGGCTGGCATCTAACAGTGAGAATCTGACTGACTAATAAAAGGAGGAATCCCTGCACACGGCGGTAAGATTGGCATGTCTGCTGGTAAGAGATAGCTGGAATCTCACACCCTGTCATTGTTCGTGGCGCCCTTTGTCAATAACGGTGTCCTGAATGTCGTCTGTTCCTGTATACCTGTCTGATAACAGCTTTGAGGGTAATTCAACGAAGCGGAATGGAGGGGAGAGGGGGATGTGTAGTGTTGGCATGTGGTGGGGGCATATCCTACTTTACAATATGATATCAATATAAGTGTCAAGTGCGTGAAACCTCTCACAAAAGGCATTAAACGCTTAGAGGCAAAAGGGACGTTGTACGTAGTATACAAATAGGTAATAGAACCATTAACAAGTGTGCCTTACCCATCGCACACGGTCGAACCGTGTCAAGGAGGACGAAGCGGTCAGGTGACAGATGGCACCTAAGGTAGTAAGGAGTTCGGACCTGCCCGACAGCGAAAGGGGAGAGGAATGTAACCACTAGGACCTCGGTGCACCAAGTGAGCGCTAAATACTCAGTCAGATGAGGTTCTTTTGTAAACAGTCAGTGAAGAGCAGGAGTCTTGGACTCGTTCGGATGGTATTGCCCTGGGTCACTGTGTTGGTTCTATTGTCAGGCTGGTTGAACGCGCGTGGATGTTGTTATCGTAGCCCTCTTTAAGATAATTACTGTGTTAAAGTGGCTTCCGAAGTCGGCGGTAATTTTTCGATGTCCATCTGGTGCCAAGTATTTGTTTGCTAATCAATTAGGTAGGGATGTGTGTAAATGCTGATGTGTGGAAGAACGTAGCGAATGGGGAATTCAGGGTACTTGTGAACTAGGGGTTTGAGAAGCAGCATGGACAAAGGCATGGCCCGAAGGGGAATCCTTTGTTTCCATCCCTATATAAACTGAGGGAGAACAACGTGAAGGAAGAACACCAGGAGAGAGAGAGAGAAGGCAGAGGAGAGAGAGAGAAGAGAGAAGGGTGGGCAGGACAGAGAACGGGTCGAGAGAAACGTGGTCTGGGAGATAGAAGAGACAGCAAAGTCTTAGGGAAAGACAAGCTGGAAGAGAAGAAAACTAAGTTTGAAGCCCAGAGGTGGGTGAAGACAGACAAACTGAAATTGAACCCAGAGGTGGGTGAAAGAGACGAAGAAGAAGAGTTCTACGTCGAGATCCCAGAGACGACCACGAAGACCCAGTCCTGAAACCTGGAGCCAGTCAACCAAGGGCCTCACCATCAAGCAGTGCTGAAGAAGACGTGAAGAGACTTTTCAAGAACTGTGGTGTGGTGTGAAAGCGTGGTTGTGTGTGTGAAAACCTGGCCAGGTAAGAAGTCATTTTTGTTATAACCCAGGATTAGGAAGTATTGATCTTTTATGTGTTGATTTGTTCATTTTGTGTAACTGGATTTTTCATGTTTGATTATAGTAGCATAGAAATTGGATTTCTTGTGCTCAGTCGTGTAACGAATGCGTGACATCCCATTCCCAGAGAGAGGTGAATGTTTGGTGGGCGCATGAGTGTGCATATGCGTGTATGAGTGCAAAGATAACCTTGGTGTGTTAAGCCTGACCAGTAATACATCAACTTAGTGCACTTAAGCAATACCATCACGATTTCCCCCGTCCTGGACAATAAGCAATGAAAACATTAAAAAAATGCAATTTACTTTTTTTTGGACAATAATTCGTAGAAGCTGTTAAACTGTGTCGGTTTACTGTTACTCTAATGGCTATGGATTTATTATTTGCCAATGCTCACAGGTTTCTAATTTAATTATTGTTGTTCTGTCACTTGCAAAGAAAAACAACCAAGGTTTTCTTTTTCCAAATGCTCTGGTACCTTTGGATGTCGTGAACTGATTTGCACCTTGTCAAATAATGAAGTCGAAATCGAGCAAAAGTAAAAGCGAATTCTGCAGTGGAAATCATTCACGAATACTGGGTTCTTTAAAAAGCTTATAGTAACGAAACTAGAAGCCAAGCTTTATTAACACCAAATTAATAGCCTTTAAGAAACATGATGCAACGATGCAGACAAGAGACAGACAACAGACACAGGCCAACCTGTGGGTATAACTGAAAACAAAAAGGCTGCAGGGTGAAATGGACTCTAATGTTTCAAAATCGCCCGTCCATAACAACAGCCTGAACGGCCATCCCAGTGTGTCTGATGATAATCAGCTTTATCTTTCTGGACCTCTCTCTGATCTTCTGTCACAGTTGAACACCATCGAATTCACACACACACACACACACACACACACACACACACACACACACACACACACACACACACACACACACGGGCAGAGAGAGGAGAGAGAGAGAGAGAGAGAGAGAGAGAGAGAGAGAGAGAGATTACATATGCTTTCATACAAATGTATGCACATGCGCACGTGATCAATGTACGTACGTACATACATACATACATATATACATACACAAATATGCAGAAATACATTGAAAGAGATTCAGGCAAAACAGTCAGAAAGGTAAGAATGCAAATACATAGGATGGTCAACAGATGACAGACATAAAGCAAATGGCTGAATTGCAGACGGCTGTTTGAAACACACTTGTTGTGAACATGCTAACTGAAGTTATGTACAACGTACAACACCGACGCCCGACAACAATACCAACACCAACAAACCACAAAGGTTGCATTCTTTAACCCCATGTTTGTAGTATGGTGGGTAATGCCAAGAAACAAACAGCTGCAATCACCGCATGAATAAACCAGCCAGAACTTAGAGCAACATAAGTCTGGTTTCGTGAGTATAAAAATAACGTATTTTAATACATTGCAGTCCCCCCTCCCCCCTCCCGCAACTTTGAAACCACATTCAATAAAGTAAAGAGAAAGTGCATGAATATCAAGAAAACCAGTAATGTAAGTGAGATTAGTATGGACAACCGAGAACAGACAAACGTTTGCATGTTGTCAAAGTATATTCCACAGTTTGAAGAATTTAGACATGCGTAGCAAGCACCACCTCGAACTATTTTGACAAATTGCAAAGACAAAACACTGGGCATATCTTCAAGTCGATAACGTATTGCAAAACATTTTGGTCAATGAAAACACAGAACGCTTGTCATGGCATTTTTCATTTTACAGTCTTTATACATTCTGAAGAGACAACACGTAGAAGTAAAGTTGCAGGACGGTAATTCTTAAACGAAAGGGAGGCAGAGATGGCGCTAAGAAGCAGGGGTTGGGACGGGTGGCAGAAGGTGGAGGGAGGGAGATAGGAAGGGTAAAGAGTCATCAGAGTATCATCCCTTGGCAAACAGTTCATAGGGATCCCACGACAGATGCATGAACGCTGCTCTCTGGATACCCACGACATTTCAGTAGGCAGAGAGGAATGTTTGACTGTCTCCTCTCTAAGTATCCTGGTACATAGTGAGTATTACTGTGTTTCCATGACTCATCTAACGCTGACATGGGTCTCAGGATTTTTAACGTGCGCACGTGATCTTGTGTGCATGAAGAAAGTCCCGCAAGCAGCAGCTGTCCACCTGGGAGGTGGGAACTCTGCCGCTCCACACTTCATCCACCTAGCACTGCCGGGGTTTGAACCTCGAATCCCACTCCTGAGGTTGAAAGTCAAAACTTCCAACCACTGGCTTTGCGCACTTGTCAATGACGTATACCCCACACACAATCGAGGGGAGATAAAGACGGAAAACAGCTTTGTCTACAGATTAAATCTGCAATTTTAATTGAGCCTAGATACCTGTGGAACCCAATGGGTGTTGCGGCTCCGATTCACTGCGGACCTGTTCTGTTCTTAACCACTTCCTCTCGAAGTCTCTCACTCTGAGCCTCTCTTCCACCAAAACATGTCTGCCCAGATCCAGTCTTTCAAATCCCCAGTCAGAATGACAATCTCGGGCACCTTTGATCTCCATGATGCATAAAACATTATGAGATATTGATCAAGCGTGTGGATTTAGCGAGTCACGTTCAGAAAAGGAATGCATTGTCCGACATCTGTTGGAGAACGGTCACCAGAGCCAGGGTCTTTCAATGGTCCTCCTTGCCAAGTTTTATTCAACCAACATTATGTGCGTGCGCGTACAGTGCAAGGCAAAAGGTTGCTGGTACGAGCGGCTGTATTGCCATGTTGAGAAATGTGATCTTTAAGCCTTGCTGTTTTGATGGAAGAGCACGCACAAACTGTAAGTGGACTTGAAATGGTTTATGATCACTTTATCCCAGTGTGGAAAAGGGTATTGAACTGTCTCCCAAAATAGTACCTGCATGGTCCATTGAAATCCCCGTTTTACTGAGATCACACCCTGTGGACTGTAGGACTGAGGCGGCGAATGGACGAAACGTGGTGTGGCTATGTACTGGGGGAGCCAGTGTAAGGTTCTGTAATCATGCCACAGCCAAATTCCACCCCCCCCCCCCCATTCTGTTGAGAAAGGGTTTGTGCAATAACTCACTCCCTGACCTGACCCGCTTTGCTCCAGAATCAACATCCTCCTTCAGAATCATCAAAGTATCATCCCAAAAGATAAAACTTATCAATGGAAGCACACTCCACCTGAATTTAGGGGTGGGGTGGGGGAGTGGGGGAGGGGAACCCGAGAAGGATTATCCTATACTCCTGTTCCAAAACCTATTCCTTGCTGATTAATTTGAGGCATCCTCCAGAAACACCCCCGTAGAATTAGGTAGGCAGGTGCCCGTTTCCACCTCCCTGTCACACAGAGCGAGTAACCTTGGGCACGTGCTGCACGGGGGTGTTTCTGGACCATGTCCCAAATCGTTTTACCGGGGAGTGACTTCCAAACAGTTTTGGGGATACACCTGCCCAACATCCAGAATCACTCCTTCCTTGCCCCCCCCCCCCCCCCTCCACCCCCCGCCCGCCCCATCCCCTAAATTTTAGGTGCAATGTTCTTCAATTGGTATGTTTTTTGCTTTTCTTTTTCGTTGGGATATTGAGAATGGTGAAGAAGACATTTATTTTAGAACAGAATGGGGAGGTCGGTCTGGTGAGTAAAGATATGGGGGGGGGGGGGGGGGGGAGGGGGGGAATGGATGGGCACATGCTTGTGACATCGGAACGACAGGAGTGGGAATACTGTCTGTGGCTGCACACCAAAAAAAAAAACCCAAATGTACGAAGGCCTTGTTTGAGGAGTCGAGTATTTATAGACTGGCGAAATTAGATTGTTTTAAGAATTTCTATCGTGTCTGCAAAATGACTCTTCTCATTTTCTTTCATATAGCCATCAAGGTACAAGCCAGGTTGAAGATTGTTTGTGATTTCATAGGTGGATCCCCCCCGCACCCCCCCCCCCCCCCAAGCAAGGGACATAACTGGTAGGGAGTTGTTCCTTTGATCGATTATCAGTTTAACATTAAATGCTGGGTCAAACTTATGGTAGGCCTCAAAACGCTGACATGGATTACATAGTGTGTTAGTACAAAATTCTAATCATGGCGTGTGGCCTGAAGATGGCAAAGAAGATGAGATAGCAAATTTAAAACAAGATGCAAAGCATAGAAAAGCACTCCCAGTTTATCTTGAATACGCGTGAGATATTCCATAAAGAAGAAAAATCGTTTTAGGCCGTTATAGCCGTTAGTAACAGCTATTCTGGTAAACATCGGCCATCATCCGTGACCCATAATGAAAATACAAATGTTCAGAAAGATCGGCCAAGTACTTTCTGAGATATTCCATAAAGAAGAAAAACCGTTATGGGCCGTTATAGCCCTTAGTAACGGCTATAACGGTAAAATATACATCGGGCATCATCCGTGACCCATAATGAACATACTAGAAATTTTCAGAAAGATCGGCCAAGTACTGTCTGAGATTTTCCATAAAGAAGAAAAACCGTTATGGGCCGTTGTAGCCGTTAGTAACGGATATAACGGTAAAATTAAACATCGGACACCATCCGTGACCTATAAAGAACATACCTAGAAATTTTCAGAAAGATCGGCCAAGTACTTTCTGAGATATTCCATAAAGAAGAAAAACCGTTATGGGCCGTTGTAGCCGTTATTAACGGCCATAACGGTAAAATAAAACATCGGGCATCATCCGTGACCCATAATGAACATACCTACAAATTTTCAGAAAGGTCGGCCCAGTAGTTTTGACTGGAGCGAGTGGAACACATTTTGACCACGGACGGACGGACACACACACGCACACGCACACACACACACACACACACACACACACACACACACAGCATTTCTTCGATCCCATTGTAAAGTACTCCCTGTTCTATAAGAACTGGGAGTACAAAAATAGGGGAAAAAAAGACTACACAAGTTTTCGCACAGAATGATGACTGAACGTTGTTCCACGCCTTTGATTGTGAACTAATTTAAACTGCATGTACCACGTATGCAAACCACAATATTTCTGACTTTCCTGCTATAAAAAGGGTATTCACTTTGATGCTGTTGTTTAGTACAGTGGTATTTTCCCTTCGATTGTGTTTCTTTAACTGTCGACGATAAAGTTCAAAATTTAGAAGTATGGAATCCGATTTTGAAGAAAAACAGTGTTTTGTTAATATGTTGTCGTTCTGGTGATACCAGTGTAGTGTTAGACACCTTTTCCTCTCTCCTGTCGTCCTTCCTCACTGCTAAGAGAGTCATTCCTGTCTGTCATATCAGTTTCAGGAGGCATGGATGTTAAATCCGAATGTCGCACGCGCGCGCGCGCACACACACACACACACACACACACACACACACCACAAACAAACAAACAAACACACACACAAACACGCGCGCGCGCGCGCGCACACACACACACAC
The DNA here is from genome assembly GCA_033310375.1 of Conus canariensis. NCBI lineage: Eukaryota > Metazoa > Mollusca > Gastropoda > Neogastropoda > Conidae > Conus > Conus canariensis. Next base: position 11,894,377 of record CM065720.1, read on the forward strand.
ACACACACACACACACACACTACAAACAATCAAACAAACAAACACACACACAACACGCGCGCGCGCACACACACACACACACACACACACACACACACACACACACACACACACACACACACACAAGGCAGAAGACTCCTTTGTGCCGTGTGCCCCACGGGCTAGCCCAATCAAGGATAACATCAACACCACACCTCAGAAGCAAAGGAAAGCTGAAGCTTAACGTTGGACATGCTCGTCCACGGTTACCCTAGTTAGTCAGGTAGGATCTCTATGAACTGTAGTGTTGCTCAGAGCGTGAAGTGTCTGTGCTGAACACTGACACCCAGCAGTGTGACGACTCCTGGTAACCCACGGAGAGCTAAGCGAGCGAAGGTGGAGGTCTGGGGAAGTGAAACGGATCATTGAGATCGCTCTCACTATCTTGGAGAATTCGGACTTCGGAGATTTCCCCGGGATTTGTGGGGTCATCTGGGGATGACTACAATTGAGCCAGAGCGAGAGCGAGAGCGAGAGAGAGAGAGAGAGAGAGAGAGAGGATCTTTCTCTCTCTTTCTCTCCTCTTTGCGTGTGCGTTTGTATTCTGGGCATGCATCACGCACAAACGCGTGCGTGTGTGTATGAGCGCGCGCGCGCGCTCATGTGTGTGTGTGTGTGTGTGTGTGTGTGTGTGTGTGTGTGCGTGCGTGCGTGCGTGCGTGCGTGAGTGTGTGTGTGTGTGTGTGTGTGTGTGTGTGTGTGTGTGTGTGTGTGTGTGTGTGTGTGACCTAGGCTTCAGTCTGCATTCATAAAACGAAAGAAGTCGGTGAGCACCATTTGGTGGCATCAGATAGTGTAGGAAACAGGCCTGCAGAACTCGAACACTGGAACTCTTGTCGGAGATGTGTTGATAAGTCATACATGAAATTCACTACTTGCCAGAACACGGCTCTGCCTGAGCCAACCACTCATCTCATAGTATAATGATTCCCAGTAGATCTGGAAGATTTGAATCAGAGCACACACACACACACACACACACACACACACACACACACACACACACACACACGCACACACACACACGCACGCGCGCGTGTGTGGAGAGAGAGAGAGCATGTGTGTGTGGAGAGAGGGAGAAAGATAGAGTGTATGTGTGTGTGTGGGGGGGGGGGGGGGGCGCGCGCACACACACACACACACAGAGGAGGGGGGGATTAAAATAATTGAATAACGTATTGTGCTGAAGTTTTTAAAAGCTCATTCACAAGACAGAGAAGTCATGGGAATGGGGACTGTAATATACGTACTTGGCACATCCCTATTTGGTTTGATCCGAAAACGGGGCTAGCGGGAGAGAACTGGGAACCGGTAACGGACTGTACTCTGAGCAGCTGTTGATTATGTTTTGCCAGTACAGGGACTACAATCTACAAACATTCAAAATCTCACTAATTCAAACATTTACATGAAATGTCATCGCAGCATGGAATCCCAATCGCAGTAACGTATGCACAATATGAAACCGAACATTGACCAACAAGAATGACAAACTAATTCGCACGAAAGATTTTTATACATAAAATGACGACTGGCTAGTAATCATGTTCGCAGGATTTTGAATGTCAACATGTGCATCGTTCTTGTACCCCCTGACGGCTCTCCCGTGTGCACTGTGAAAATCATTCATTTTTTTTCTGGTCTGGTCTGGTCTGGGTTCCAAGGTCCACCATGATGTCTCTGTAAGAGATTTCTGGGTGCGCGCCCTGTGGTTCGCTTGGCTGACAGGAATCTGATTCTTCACCATTGTCCACGTCATATATGTGATCGACAGCGATGGCCACCTCAGTTTCAAATGGTGGAGACAAAAAGAAAACAAACAAACAAACAAAACAAAACCCGTGGCATTTCTTTCTGAGCATCACTTTCAGATACCATCTCATTAAGATCTTGGGACAGATAGCTCGTTTGTGTCTTAGTCTGTCATAGTGATGTTGTGGTGGTGGTAGTGTCACTGATTGTTTCTTACTGTCCCCTGTGGTTCATGTCGTTTGGCTGTGTGTTACAGGGCCGTGCATCGTATACAGGCAGGGGAACAACAGAATGGGGATGCAAGGGAGGAGTGGTGCGAGTGTGTATTTCTTTCGATAAACGTTATACATGCAGTAAACACATCAGAATGAAAGTGTCATAGAAGGGCATCTGGGAGTCATGACCTGGATGCGGCCCGGCCCTCTTAGAGTGTAAGGAGTTCAGAGCCGAAACACTTATCTGGGGGAGGGGGGGGGGTTCTTTCTTTTCTTTCTTTCTGCGTACGTAGGCTGATACTCCTGCGGACACTGCCTGTATAGACAGGCAGTGGAGTTTTGTGTGTATGACCGTTTTTTATCCCGCCATTAAGGCAGCCATACTCCAGCTTCGGGGAAGGTGCATGCTATGTGTAACGTGTCATCCATACCAACGGTCAAACTGGCCTTCTCTTCCGAAAGTTGGTGATGGGATTTTCCGTGTGTGCAAGATGTTGTGCGTGCGTTCACACACGGAACCTCGGTTTATAGTCTCATTCGAAGGACTGTATTGGGAATGGAGTCAGAACCAATGTTAACTCCGAGGGAAAAATCCACCTGTACCGAAATTCGAACCCGCAACCCCAGGATCACGGGGTTTCTTCTCTGAAGATCTTCTCCTGTCAAGCGCTTCATAGAGTTTCTTTCTACACGAATAAACCCAGACGCTTTGTACCAAACGCTAAACCATTAAGAATGAAGGGATGTCCATCTGTGAAAACAAACACACAGACAATGCATGGTGAGTCACTTTCAGAAAAAAAAGTGACCAAAAAAAAATGTATTGGAAAAAAAGCGCATGGTTATCATGTCGCAAAAGTATCAGCGCTCACAACGGCGTTGCAGTTATCACTGGGCCTAACATTTTCACCATCATCATGAAAGAAGCGGTTAGGCGTGGGCAAAAACAAACGATGCACATTCAGTTGCCTTCTTAAGCTGACGATGCCCTCCCTTGCTCTCTCTCTCTCTCTCTCTCTCTCTCTCTCTCTCTCTCTCTCTCTCTCTCTCTCTCACCACACACACACACACACGCGCGCACAAACACACACACACACACACGCACGCACGCACGCACGCACGCACACACACACACACACACACACACACACACACTCACACACACACACACACACATACACACACACACACACACACACACACACACACACACACACACACCACACGGTGCCATGCGCGTAATTTGCTCTACATTCACATGTGTGCTGTTTACAGGAGCTTTTTGTCCACTTACTTCAGAGGCAACATAGAAAAGCACCTGTTGCGAGATCCTTAACTTATCTCGAGTAGAGTATACACACACAAGGTGAGCCTGGCAACGTAGACAAGCAAATGTTAAATATTATAGTCCTTAAATCATTTTGAGTGCTATAATCAGACAGGAAGTGACCATGAACTGTGGACGGTCGGATCCAAGATAGCACTGAAATCTCAAAGACAGGGGCATCTTCTAGATGACCAGAAATAGGTGGTTTTTTTCACATCTGCAGGGAAGGGAATGTCTGTGATCAGCTCTATAACTGACCTTCAGCCGTCAGCAGGGTGAGGACCACTTTCTGATCGTGTTGGATTACCGGTTGTCCCCCCCCCCTACGCCCCCCCCCCCCCCAACACACACACACACAACGGGCACAATGCGCCAATAATGGCACTCTCTACTTTAACACAGGGGAGAGAATAACTTACACGGTTCCCTGATCTCTCTGGAAAGGCAGGAATACTGTGTGTGTGTGTGTGTGTGTGTGTGTGTGAGAGAGAGAGAGAGAGAGAGAGAGAGAGAGAGAAAGTGTGTGTGTGTGTGTGTGTGTGTGTGTGTGTGTGTGTGTGTGTGTGTGTGTGTGTTATGTGTGTGTGTGTGAAAACTATCCACATACCACACGAACACACTAGGGCCCAGATTTATTATCATTTCTATTCTCCATGCCCTCCATTACATCTACTTAGCCGCTGGTCTACACTGTCGCTGGACGGTGTCCAGTATTTTTAAAACTTTGATTTTTCAAAGACACTTTTTTTTAAAAACCTTATGGATTTTTGTTTGTCATATGTTTTTAAAATGCACAATCCACCTATTACAAAACAAAAGAAAAAATAAGTAACAGGGGGAGAAGAATTGCTTGTTATGTTGTTTTGTTTAATACTGATTCATACGAGAATGAATTTTTGACGTTTGCTGATCTCTGTTCACTGAAATTAGAGACATCGGAGCCCTACCTTATTTTCACACACACACACACACACACACACACACACACACACACACACACACACACACAACACACACACGCACACACACACACGTACGCACGCACGTATGCACGCACACACACACACACACACACACACACACACACACACACACACACACACGCACGCGTGCTCACTCACACACACACACACACACACATAGGGAGAATTATACAAACATAGATAGATAGATAGATAGATAGATAGATAGATAGACAGATAGATAGACAGACAGATAGACAGATATATAGAGAAGTAGGTAGATAAAGACGTATTTCAGTTCTGGAAGTTTGATCCTCCAATTAACTTATCCATCCTTTAGTAACACATCAATCTGCAGCATATTGCCAAACGCATTGGGAAATAAAGGTGAAAAGTAGGTAAAAAGAGCAGAGAAAGCCGACATAAAATTGGGTGATCAGGTTAATGGAGTAGGAGAAGGCAGCACCACCAAAGAGGAATCAAGTCTGTCAAAGGGCTATTTGTGTACATGAAAAATAAGGAATCACACACACACACACACTCACACACACACACACACACACACACACACACACACACACACACACACACACACACACACAGAAAGAGAGAGAGAGAGAAAGAGAGAGTTGAAAGAGACAACCACAGACAGCTCTAGACCAATAAAAGTCTTGCTGTCGTGGCGCTGTTTGCGATTTTATCGCCATTGTTGTAGCCATTCATCCATGCTGTCACCTTCTAACGCAACGGCCTACACCCTCGAGTGATTCCCCAACATCGCACTGGGCTACTCAGCTTGATTTAGATAAATAAAATACTGAGGAGGAAAAAAAAACAAACCCAAAAACACGAAGTAAAATACAGATCATGCGTGTTTTCGTCACGCTTCACAGCGCTGTTCAAAGACTGAAGGCGTCACCCAAACAGTGACATGTGCGTCACGCCCTCCAGAACCAGATGCCACGCTGATAGCGCGTCGTCCACGCGTCGCTGAGGAACGTTTGCCATTGACGTTGCTTTCAGGGACTGACAGAGGACAGAGCGACAGGGATGTGTCAAACTCTACCCAGTGCAGTGTCCTAGAATGAAACCACGGGTACTTCACCACGATTCATGGGTCTTTAGCCAGCCCCCTTTCCTGGATTGTTGGGGGTACAATAAAACATAAACAGGACTGATTTATCATCAGGAAGGTCAAGTGGAGCGTCTGCAAGATTGCGAACGATTGAAAATAAACAAAACTAGATAGCAACAGTAACAACTACAGCAAAGCAGCAACAACAACAACAAAACATTAATTCGAATATTTGCACTGTTACAACATTAATGCGTTAGATAAGCGTCATAGAACAGAAAAAAGTGACATAGACAAATTAGTTTGTATGTCTTATCAAATTAAAGAAAAAAAAACCATATGGAACTTAACACAGGCATTTTTCTTCATTGTTCCTTATCCATTTAAGAGAAGCCGTCTTACAGATCCTTGTTACGATTATCATTCTACGGTCTTACTTCGTGTCTAAGTAGAGTATATTATCTTTATAGGGTTGGCATCGAGGAGAAAGATTATGGAAGAGGTGGCCCACGTTGACAGCAGGCGAGCTCGTGGCTGACAAGGCCAATGCAGGATAGACAGGGCTGGGCCACAGTGGCTGACAAGGCCGATGCAGGATAGACAGGGCTGGGCCACAGTGGCTGACATGGCCAATTGAGGATAGTCAGGCCTGGACACAGTGGCTGACATGGCCAATTGAGGATAATCAGGCCAGGCCACAGTGGCTGACAAGGCCAATGCAGGATAGTCAGGGCCGGCCACAGTGGCTGACAAGGCCAATGCAGGATAGGCAGGGCTGGGCCACAGTAGCTGACAAGGCCAATGCAGGATAGTCAGGGCTGGGCCACAGTGACTGACAAGGCCAATGCAGGATAGGCACGGCTGGGCCACAGTGGCTGACAAGGCCAATGCAGGATAGTCAGGGCTGGGCCACAGTGACTGACAAGGCCAATGCAGGATAGACAGGCCTGGCCACAATGGCTGACAAGGCCAATGCAGGATAGACAGGCCTGGCCACAATGGCTGACAAGGCCAATGCAGGATAGACAGGCCTGGCCACAATGGCTGACAAGGCCAATGCAGGATAGTCAGGGCTGGGCCAAAGTGGCTGAGAAGGCCAATGCAGGATAGGCATGGCCGGCCACAGTGACTGACAAGGCCAATGCAGGATAGTCAGGCCTGGCCACAATGGCTGACAAGGCCAATGCAGGATAGTCAGGGCTGGGCCACAGTGGCTGAGAAGGACAATGCAGGATAGGCAGGGCTGGGCCACAGTGGCTGACAGGACCAATGCAGGATAGTCAGGGCTGGGCCACAGTGACTGACAAGACCAATGCAGGATAGGCAGGGCCGGCCACAGTGGTTGACAGGGCCAATGCAGGATAGTCAGGGCTGGGCCACAGTGACTGACAAGGCCAATGCAGGATAGGCAGGGCCGGCCACAGTGGCTGACAGGGCCAATGCAGGATAGTCAGGCTGGGCCACAGTGGCTGCAGGTAAAGGTCTGATCAAGGTTCGATGTCGCAGCATCACAATTCGATGGATGCGTCTTTTGTCCTCAAGGGTAGCCCTTCAGGTGTTTTCAAAGGAGGGAACAGCTTCGTTGAAGCTGTGACGCCAGGTGTTGCGATCCGTAGCTAAGGAGGACTATTGGTGATGGTCGATATGACAGGCATTGAGGGCTTTTTTTTCAAGCAGTCTTTGTATTACTTCGGTGCCCCTCTGTTGCGATGACCAGAAGAGAGTTCGTCATGCAGGGGGGCGATGATCCTCCATACTGGAGACATCTACTGCCCAGTGTACCCGGGACTTGATCGGCATGGCCTCGATGCTGATGAGCTCCACGTGTTCAAGGACTCCTACATTGGTGATGAAGTCACTCCTGTGACTATTGAAGATCTAAAGCAGAGTATATTATCTTTGTATATGTTCAAGGACTCCTACATTGGTGATGAAGTCACACCTGTGACTATTGAAGATCTAAAGCAGAGTATATTATCTTTGTATATGTTCAAGGACTCCTACATTGGTGATGAAGTCACACCTGTGACTATTGAAGATCTAAAGCAGAGTATATTATCTTTGTATATGTTCAAGGACTCCTACATTGGTGATGAAGTCACTCCTGTGACTATTGAAGATCTAAAGCAGAGTATGTTATCTTTGTATATGTTCAAGGACTGCTACATTGGTGATGAAGTCACTCCTGTGAACATTTAAGATCTAAAGCAGAGTACATTATCTTTGTATATAATAACTTACCCTGATTTGACAGGCATATCTCTTTCTAAGCCACTGAATTGAATTAATCCACATTTGATAAGCGGGTAGATCTTGAATTCATTTATATTCACCACTCAGTTTTGTTTCTTTTTTGGTGATTTCAGCCAAGAAAGTCATCCTTTTCCCGTCGAAAAGTTTCTGCTGACCCTCGACTTGTGACCTTTCACACTGTCCTTGTGAAGCTTGCATACTGGTCTTTTCCAGTACAGAAGAGGGCAGCACAGCTAGCGAGGTCACGTGAGAGGATTTTCACGAGAGCACGCAATGCCCATCTCAGCTGTGTCATACACCCATCACACCGCAAAATTCGGCTGCAGGAATCACCACCTCCCCCCCTCCCCCCGCCTCTTTTTTGGTTGACAAAATATAAGGCCTGAACGTCTTGTCACATTGCCAAGACTTGTGATGAATCTCTTCCAGTTACAAAAAAAAAGCAGTGTTTCGACATGATTCGTCTCATGTGTGACATAGTCCATTCAGACAACAGAACCAGAACGTAAAGACAGCCTTCAAAGCTACGCTGGTCCAGCAGATCAGTTGGTTTCAGCACCGTGTTCATAAGAAGAAGGTTCAATTCCCTGCTTCTTCTTGTGGAGTTCGAGTCACGCTTGGTACCATCATTATTACTGTTAGCATTAGCATTATTTCTTTAACTTTCTTGTGGTACCCACCTCGTTGTCTTCCCGTGTGGTTTAGTAGAACAGTGTTCAATAGCAAGGACAGGTTGTGCCAGAAGGTACCGACTAAAATCGTTGTCCTTGAGGAACAAAGAGGTTGAGTCTCGAATCCTCCTGTTCAGATGGAAATGATGTAATGGACCAGAAGATGAGGGAGGATATAGGGCTGGCCAGCAAAAATGACTTTTTGTCACTGCCCCCCCCCCATCCCTCACAGAGAAAGCGCCCCGTAGATTCCATTTGGACATCCCCTCCCCCTGTCATACAACTGATCTTGCCCTGGACATGCACTCTTTCACGCATGAAACTAGTATGAGCATTGCTTGGACAAATTCGTGCACAATCACTCAAAGGCTACGTATTTTCCTCTGCAATCTAGGCTGCATGCAAATGCTATAGATCATAATTTAAGCACAGGTCAGCAACGGAGAAAATTATGGTGCGATTGAGAAACGACCTGCACGATTAAGAGGGCAGAAACGTTTTAAATGCGTCCAGAAATTGTCAACACACTCTACGTTCAAACATTATTTTCCAAACATCTCAATTACCTTTTGCTTTAGCCTTTTTGTGTGTGTAAGAAACCGTTCACTTCTCGTTTCAACAAAACAAAATTAATGTCAGACTAAACTACGTGACACAAACTAAACCTTCTTACCTTAAAACACCGCTTCGTTACTATCATCTGCTTGTTTTCACTTAGGTAGACAGTAGACCATTTATCACAGAAGGCTGCATTTTTTTTTTTTTCATGTCACGTTTCGACACTCGATGGAGCTGGTGGTCTTGGAAAGGGGCGATGGGTTATCGACAAGGGGTCACTCTCTGACAGCACTTCAGAGACTGATAAAGAGACAAACACGATCCCAGTCAGCACTCCAGTTGGAGCTGGAGTGCGGCACAAACCCTCCAGCCCTGACTTTTCATATAGGTTTTGGCTGGGATTCTCTTATCAACCCGTTCACACAGTTCCAAGATCCCGTGCTGCCCCCCTGCTACCGAGTAACTGAAAGTGTACGGGGAAGAAGGTAACAATCTCAAGTGGCGGGTGTTATCTGTGGTGGAATAGAGTTACCACCACGCGGCTTCCTTTTTTATGTACCGGATAGGAACACGTGTTGTGCGGTAGGCCGGTCACTCATTGGTTGGTGGGCTGCCCTGTGGTATGCCACTTGTGAGCGTGTGATGATACAGTATTGTGATGGTTTGTGCATTTTCAAACAAATGCCATGTCAAAGTCAAGGAGAGCATTGCATTATATGAATATTGGGCGTGTTTAGTAACAGCTTATAGTTTAGCTTCAATGAGATTTGGTTTTGTCCTTCGAGACTTTCTGCTTTTGAAACATGATAATAGTTCTTTGGAACTCGTCTAGTATTATCAAACTTTCCAACGTTTTGTAGCACACACACACACACACACACACACACACACACACACACACACACATAGATAGATAGATAGATAGATAGATAGATAGATAGATAGATAGATAGATAGATGGATAGATAGATTGATGGATGGATGGATGGATAGATAGATGGTTAGACCGCCAGTCAGTCTGATGGACGGATAAATGGATGGATGGATAGATGGATGGATGGATGGATGGATGGATGGATGGATGGATGGATGAATAGATAGATAGACAGATGGATGAAAGGATGGACAGATGGATGGATATATGGAAGAACGGACGGACGGACGGACAGACAGACAGACAGACAAACAGATAGATAGATAGACAGATCGATAGACATATCGATCGATAGATTGATAGATTGATAGATCAATAGATAGATAGATAGATATATACACAGTCAGATAGATAGATAGATTTTTCAACCTGGAAGTGCTTTTCGCCGTTGGGTAGCCCAGCAACACTGCTGAGATCTATATACAGCGGGAAACAGCAGCTGTCGCTGACTGATCCACTGAACTATATACAGCGGGAAACAGCAGCTGTCGCTGAATGATCCACTGAATTATATACAGCAGGAAACAGCAGCTGTCGCTGAATGATCCACTGAACTTCCCTTGGGGAGAACGTTTCACTTTCGGAACATCAGTGAAAATCTTTTTTTTTTTTTTTTTCATCCAACCCGTTTCCTCTGAGCACAAGTTTGTCATTAGAAGTTGTGAATTTATGCCAAAACAGTGTTTGTCTATATTCAAGTTTCTTTTTTCTTTCTTTCTTTCTTTACATTTTTTTTATATATTGAAGACATAAGTATCTGGATTTAACAGCCTCTCTCTCTCTCTCTGTCTCTGTCTCTCTGTCTCTCTCTCTTTGTCTGTCTGTCTGTCTGTCTGTCTGTCTGTCTGTCTGTCTGTCTGTCTCTCTCTCTCTCTCTCTCTTAAGTGGAGACTCCGTTAATCGTAATGAAGACCTTGATACTAGATTCACCCCCGAAGTATGCATTGGAAAAGCGGAACTAAAATTAATTCTCCAGCACAACAGCTGTTCTCGTCCAAATGATGCAGACATAAATCACGTATCACAGTTTCTGGAACTGGTTGATCAGTTTATCAGACAATGGGAAGACATGAATAATACCTCATTTGTTGAGTCGCCATTCCTCGTGAACCATTGGGCTGGATAGTGAAAGAGGCAGACACATTCCTGTGTGGTGAGCGGTCATGCCAAACAAGCTGGGACCAGTTAGTTTCAACGTGAGTTGACTGCAGGCGGAAACTGAAACAATTTTTTAGAGTAATTCTTAGTGAGTTCGCCGAAAACGAGGACGAAGAAGTTACAAGACACAACACGACGCGTTTCGACCTCTTAGGTCATCTTCAGGCCAGATTGTGCTTCATTGTTCTGAATATTGTGTCTCTTGCCCGAAGAAGACCAAAGAGGTCGAAACGCGTTGTGTTTTGTCTTGTAACTTGTTTGTCCTTTTTTTTTTTTTGGCGGACTCACTAAGAATTATTCTTAATAGCTGGAACAAGTTCACGGAAGCGGTAGAATAAACAAAATTTAACCACGGATAAATCTCTTCTTTGGTCGGTAGACTAATGAGTTATGAGTCAACAAAACAAGCTGGAACAAGATCACAGAAGCAATAGAATAAATCAAATCTAACCACGGATAGATCTTTTCCATGGCGAGTAAACTAATGATTATAGGATCAACAAAATGTGCTTTCTTTGGAAATGTCCTTCTTTGTCATTTCTAAAAAAACAGGATAGGTAAAGTTAGGTAAGGTAATGTCGCTTATAGCCCAGCTGACCGCAAAGGGCCATATCAGGGCTGTCACCACGTTAAAATCAACTCACAAATCATTTAATCATACAACTCTTTAAAATACGTCTTCTTAAAACCCACCCGAAATTTTGTTAAAAAAAAATTTCCACTGTAAAAATCTCAGATCCGATGAACATGGAACATCGTCTCGTGCAAGTTGATGACAGTTGTGAGCATGCATTATTTTTATGAATTTTTTTTTTTGTTGGGAATGGAGATACAACGTCTGATGCATGAATGCATACATAGAGCACAGTTCTTAACAAACACGGGTGGCGTTGTTCTCTTGTGATGCACTCTCCACGGGGAGAGCATTCCAAATACGTCCAGACAAAACTGCTGTGAAGAAGAGTTATGCAACGTGGCACTTGTCTTTCTTTTCTTTTTTTTTAAGACTGCACCTTGTTAATAAGAATCTGGAGTGTGTGTGTGTGTGTGTGTGTGTGTGTGTGTGTGTGTGTGTGTGTGTGTGTGTGTGTGTGTGTGCGCGCGCGCGAGCGTCTGGTTTTGTGTGTGTGTGTGTGTGTGTGTGTGTGTGTGTGTGTGTGTGTGTGTGTGTGTGTTCAAACTTGTATCATAACATGGAAAAGTTTACTTGTTTGTTGGTTTGTTTGCATGAAAAAAACATGCATAGGGAAGGCACTAATATTAGGGACAGGAAATGTTTGTGATGTGTTAGCTTACCTGGGAACTGTCCGCCTGGACTGAACATCCTTAAGTTTAAGCCGTCACTAAACCCTGAGAAAATTCAGTTTTGGATTATGCCTCGACAAAGCCCAAAAGCTGTATTTTTCGTTGTTCATGGAAAGACACTACACTTGGTGATACTGTTCAAAACGTATGATGATGACCGTCTGCAGATCGTTATCAAGTCTCCATGCAAAACGAACAAACAAACAAAAAAACCGCGGACAACTCGTTTTACAATTTTGCCACTTTGCCCTCTCCATTGTCTTTGTATTGTTTCCCCAAACGGGAAAGGGCAGAATGGAAAGGAACCTATCTCCCAAAATAACGTGATGATGGAAGGGTTGGGGGACAGGGGGGAAACACACATTGTTCATAGACTCGCAGACACTGATGTTATTATCTCTGAATGACAGCACTTCACGTGTTAAGTTCAACCACCACCCCCTGATCGTCAATAAGGATTTCTGGTAGGTGTCAGAATTGACTGAAATTGTAAAACAAGATTGAACAACAAAAATGATTTGACACACATACACGTGCGCGCGCGCGCGCGCGCGCACACACACACACACACACACACACACACACACACACACACACACACACACACACACACATTGAGATACAGACAAATAACAAACAGGCTGACAGACGTGGTTGTCGATATCTTTTAGATCTTTGTTTGCTCGATTGTTTTATTTTGTTTTGTTTTGTTTTGTGTTATTTCGATTCAGTACTTGGTTTGGATTTAAGGTCTTTGCATCTTAAATTATATATAGCTTTTAAAAAGGAAAGATCTTGTTTCCGCAGACAAAACAGACAATTGTCCAGTAATCTGTTTGATTTGTCTGCGGAAATAACATCTTTCATTTAAAAAAAAAAGGTTCAATTTCCGCCATCGGTCGCCTCGCTTTGAAACTAACCTTGTACATAGTTGTGTTTTCAACTGACTTGCAACTCTGATGTGGCCTTTGTGGTCGGCTGGGCTACAAACATCATCACTTGATTTGAAAAAGAGATACAACCAAACTCGGTGAGCTGTGCAAACCTGGTGGATCATGTCGATCGCTGATGAAACCGCTGATAAGGGGCTATTACGCTAATGTTTGGCCGATTGTAGCACGAACACCCCCCAGTTGTTTGCCAGCAACGGTGGGAGTGAAAGTGACTGAAACATCAGAGAGAGAGAGAGAGAGAGAGAGAGAGAGGGTGGGGGGGGGGTGGAGTGGCCGTGTCATCTTCATACTTCGCCGGCTAACCAGGCAACAAACGTGTGTTGGGGTGGGGTGACAAACAGGAATCCAGGTCAGTACGTCCTGATCTGTTTGGACAAACAGAACTTTCAGGCCGTTCGTGTTCATATTGTTAGTTCTGTCGTTAACTCTGCAAAAAATTCTCTCTCTCTCTCTCTCTCTCTCTCTCTCTCTCTCTCTCTCTCTCTTTATGTATATATATATATATATATATATGTGTGTGTGTGTGTGTGTGTGTGTGTGTGTGTGTGTGTGTCTGAGAGAGGAGAGAGAGAGAGAGAGAGAGAGAGAGAGAGAGAGAGAGAGAGAGAGAGAGAGAGAGAGAGAATTTGTCGGCGTGATCATTTTTCATCTTATCTAAATTCTTTCGAAAAAACTTAGATAAGATGAAAAATTTTGATCTTTCAGAAATTCAAATATCACATCAGGTGGGACATCTCTGAACAAGGTTTTCCTGGAGTCTGCTGTAAAGTGTTTCTGTCTCACATCATGCAAGTGCCAATTAACGCTCTTAAAGGACACGTTTTACTGTGAGAGGTACATGACATGGAATGCACCACGGAACTTCTTCACCCTTTAAAAGGCAAGAATGGGTGTAAAAGGATTGCCCTGTATGCAAACGGCACAAGACTGTTTTCTCTTTACGGTCGCTCCTGGAACATGGTAAAAATTCTTTCAAGTTTGGGCGGATTTGGAACAGTTCGTTATCCATCTGCTATCAGGAATACTGTAGATGAAGCAAAATCATCAATATGGTCATCTTTGTCATCATCATCATCATCATCATCATCATCATCATCATCATCATCATCATCATCATCATCATTATCGTTGTCGTCGTCGTCGTCCTCCTCCTCCTCCTCACCATCATCATAATGACTATCATCATCATTATTATCATCATCATCATCATCATTATCATCATCATCATAGTCGTCGTCGTCGTCGTCGTCGTCGTCGTCGTCGTCGTCGACATCGTCGTCGTCGTCATCATATCATCATCATCATCATCATCATCATCATCATCTCATCGTCGTCATCGTCATCATCATCATCATCATCATCATCTTCATGATGTAACAGAGTCACGGTACATCACTGGACTGATTGCAAAAGAAATTAATGGTTGGGGAAATCAAGCGAAAGAAAACAATTCTTCTGTCATATAATATGGCTTTGCACACACACACACACACACACACACACACACACACACACACACACACACACACACACACACACACACAACGTCTGATGCATGAATGCATACATAGAGCACAGTTCTTAACAAACACGGGTGCTGGGCCTTCCAGAAGTATGATGTGTGTGTGTGCCGCTGACAATTTGCATCTACATGCCGTACTCCACAGACACACCGACAATGCTTCAACCTATTGGCCATGTGGGTACCAGTGACCGGTGACGCTGCGTACAGAAGTACAGACATAGATGTACGAAGCATCTGTTATCAGCACATACTTGTACTGCACTGCAGTCCCGTAGGCTAAGACCCACCCACGAAGAGAGGTTGGAAGCATTCTCCCAGACGTCCTCTAATATCTCATGGAGACAGGAGATCACCAAACAGAGCAGTATGTCGAGTGTGATAGTTGATTGATTACACACAACACTTTCTTATTGGTCTTAAGAGTGGTGAGTTCCATCTCCTGCAGTGGGTGAAGTGTGAATCGGAAGTTTTCCCTTCCCCCAGATCAACATGACGTGCGGACCCGTTGATGCCTGAACCCCCTTTGTCTGTAGCCACAGATTGCGCACGTTAAAGATCCTGCCCTGCACATTGGCCTTTGATGGGGTAGGGAGGGAAACACAGACATACTACGTATGCACTAGGATACCCGGAGAGGAGATAGGGTCCGCCATGCATGCATTCTTCCCTTCTCGTTCAAATGCTGTGATGAACGTTCAGATGGCAACAACATTGTTGGCCATGTGACTGTACCGGCTGTTTGAAGACCCATTGGTTATGATGCTGCTGTTGCTGATGATGATGATGGTTAGTTGTTTTGTTGTTGTTGTTCTTCTTTTTCTTGTTCTTGTTGTTTTTCAAAGACCCGGATGTTTGCAATGCTCAGCACTTTGGATTTGGTGTTCCAACCAGAGGATCCTAATGTTTCAGTCCATTATGCTAAAGGACCTACAAATACAACAACAGACACGTACGTTGGTAAAATTCCAGCGAGGTCCATGAAACAAGTGAACCGGTTGAAAAACCTGGCTTCCAAAGGGACACCATCGAGTGTGTTTTGAGCTTAATCATCATTACTATTAGTGTCATCATTGTCTGGTGACAGTAGGACGTAGAAACGCCGTGACGGACTCAAGCAGCCAGGGAGATCCCCCCCTCCCCCCAGGGAGACGCCTCCCACCCCCACCCCCATCCCCATCCACTCTGTTGTCAGTCACGCGCAACAAGGTAGAGATCTCACAACAGTCCAGTATTTCATGTTGTTCGTCCATGACTGTGACTGAGACGTCGATCCACTCGGCACTCGATCTAATGTTTCGGACGAGATGTCTTACCCTTACCAGACAGGTTTATGGGGCAACTGTGAAGAGTGGTATCTGTTTGACAGCGTGTGTGTTGATTAACTCCCACCCAACGTCCTTTGTCTTATGCTCTTTTTTTCTGAGATACGGAAAACCCTTTGAACAATTTAGGGCGCCAATTGCTGACGACAGTATTTTTCGTTGAACACCTCTTGTCAGTGTCTAACTCACATTCCTAGAGAAGAGTGACTTGTACAGTTTTATGCCCAGTGACAGACCAAAGATGAAAAGGGGACAGGACCTATCCTCGACTTTCTCCCATTGGAATTGCATCACCCGCATTGTAGGTATTCATTACTTCCTGTTGATCTTGCTGGCTTGGTGTCTGCCTCCTGTTCATAAGTTAGCTATCTGTTCACTGCACTTCACAGCTGACGGTGTCAAACTGTCAAGTTTGAAGCACACACACGGTGATTCCGGGGCAAGTAAAGGGTGCGCGCAGGCAGTAGGCCGATCTGGTGGTTCCGGGGTAGGTAAAGGCTGCACGCAGGCAGTAGGCCGATCTGGCTGAACAGAGGAAAAGAAGAACGTGGCGTATGTGATCACCCGAGCGGGCAGCCCAGCCAGTTCAACGATTATCTCGTTTAGGAAGTAGTTGGTGACCTACACGAGCGGACGGACTCCATCAAAGGCGAGTAGTTGGAACGCTAGGCGAGATACCGATCCTCGGCCTCTAATCCTTGGATCGACAGTTTTGCAGATGACACTGGGTCTTGTCGTGGAACACATAACCCGCGGTGAGCCTCATCTAGGCCACCTCCGTTAAGCTGCCATACACAGGGGTCTAAACACAAGCATTACTGAACATTATTATCAGGCCTTTGATGCAACAGAATTAGGGCCAGTGCCTGTCCTTTTATATTAGTAAATCTTCAAGATGGTGTCAGAGCTTATCATGTTTGCCGTGTCTTTGAATATCCAGTCCTCCTAATCCCGCTGCTTGCCATGGCGGGCGGGGAAGTTACGTCACAGTGATACTAAGCTCTAGACAATGTAATAAAGCGAGCGGACTTCAGACGAACTGCTATCAGTCACACTGTCTGCAAAAGGGATTTCGCTGAGCCCAAGAAAAGCACGGTGTTTGCTCGCACTGGGTGGCCAAGTCTATCATTCACTTTACGCGTACAAGGGTAATATCAAAGCAAACACACACACACACACACACACACACACACACACACACACACACACACACACACACACACACACACACACACACACACTCACACACACACAGATAGAGAGAGAATCTGTATGAAGACAGTGACAATGTCACCTTGAAACAAAGAAACTACTGAAGTGCCAAAGGTTATCTGATGATAAAGTTTCCTTAAAACTAGTGATCAAATAATTCTGTCGACTACGTTGTTCATGTTGACAAGTTACTGCTGATTCTTTTTATGGGTGGATAATCGGGATAAAAATGAAAGACTTTTTCTTACTTAAAGTTGAATTGTGTGATTTTGATGTTAATTGTGTAGAATTGTTGATATTTAACCATTGTTTTAAATGCTCTCTCTCTCTCTCTCTCTCTCTCTCTCTCTCTCTCTCTCTCTCTCTCTCTCTCTCAATGTGTTATTTCCATAAAGTCAATGTCTATTCCCTTACAAGCTCCGGACAGTAGATAAACAGAATTCTGGAATCAACTGATGACCATAAGAATTGACCACTACAGAGCGGTTTCTTCAACAATACCAGAGCTGGAGAGAATGGTCGACAGTGGCGTTTCATGAAGATGTTCCAGATGCTGGGCCTTCCAGAAGTATGATGTGAATGGATAAATCTTGGATCTCAAGAGCATTGTGATGTCTGTTTTCAAAGAGATGATCTTTGCTCAGAAAAAAAATGACGGGTTCATATTACCGAAAATATGTAAACGCATTCTTCCTTGACAGAAAAACTACCGCAAGGTTTCACTATATTCTGCACAGAATGATTCCGCTCGACAGTCTTATGAGAATTTGTTTTCAGGTTTATGTAAACAAAGTTCATGTATCTTTAGCGCCGGCGCACGTGCTGTGTGTGTGTGTGTGTGTGTGTGTGTGTGTGTGTGTGTGTGTGTGTGTGTGTGTGTGTGTGTATGTGTGTGTGTGTGTGTGTGTGTGTGTGTGTGTGTGTGTGTGTGTGTGTGTGTGTGTGTGTGTGTGTACGCAACAAGCCTGATATATATGCAGAGATAAAGATATTAAGTTTGATGACTTGCAGAAACAATAACTCACTCGATTTCACAAAAAAATGATAGTCTAGTCCACTTTCGTTGTGACTTTCTCTTTAATGAAGAATACAGAAAAGATACATTTTGAGTTTCCGAAAGTGTTGGATTGATCTATATTTCGGAAGTTTTGCATG
This sequence comes from Conus canariensis, assembly GCA_033310375.1. Taxonomy (NCBI): domain Eukaryota; kingdom Metazoa; phylum Mollusca; class Gastropoda; order Neogastropoda; family Conidae; genus Conus; species Conus canariensis. The sequence continues at coordinate 11,912,793 of CM065720.1, forward strand.
CAGAGTGTACTGCTATCATCCAAATATCCTATTCTAATCTTTGTATGTAACGGGCAAATGAAAATGATCTTACCTATATCTTCTAAGGTATTGCATATAGTACAAGGATTGTTAAGGTTTTCGCGAGACGTTCTGCTGAATGACGAACGACTTACCGGAAGGACACTATTTCGCAGCTTCCCTCGACAGTCTCGAAAACATCTGTAGTCTAAAGATTCAAAGTACCTCTTAGTTTCAAATGTGATTTTAAGCAGACGATATGTCAAGTAAGTATTTTTCATTCATAATCGAGCTGTTCCTATCCTATGATTCATTATCCATCAGTCTTTGTTTAAACAGCGAGATGAAAGAAGTTTTACACCCCACCCCCTTGGTTTAACCATGCGTAATCGATTCCTACAGTCTACTCCTTGTCGTGGTGTGGGAGCTTGTGTACCTCTATGACCCAGAGAGCTATGCCAGCGGGAGCTGTATGCTCCTGGAAGGGCCACCCAAGCTGGACAGGTCGAAGGGTAGAGGTCAGACTAATGTAGACCAACTCACCCTGAGGTTAAACGGGTTTGTGTAGGGCTAACGCCCCTTCTTGGGCAGATGGGGCTCATTAGTCTGGGAAGACAGCCCGCCTAAGAGAAGGAAAACTCTGATCTCAAACCTCCGCTGCCTTGCGGCTATACCCACCCTTAGGAAAGGCTTCGGGAGTCAACCCTGAGGAAAAATCAGGAGTCGGAGTCCCCAAGGCAGTCCGAGGCTGTATACAGCAACGTTCTGGCAGCTCCTGCGACGGCACTGGAACCATGTGTATCGGCATTTGCCTTTCCAATGGACCATTCCAGCGACGTGGAGAAGGGGAGGGGGGGGGGGGGTCTGCTGCATGGGTAACAGCTTGCCCTCCATACTTACTTACCCAGGCTTTGCGCTCTGGAGAGGTCACTGCAGCTTCGCTTTGCAGCGTCGACAAAACACGGGAAGTAGCAGTCTACCGGTTATAAGTCTGCATACTCAATTGGCGTACTCAATTGGCGTAGAGTCAGACGCCAGGGGCTGCTTCCGACGGTAGGAGAGGTCATCGCATCTCACTGGGCAGCTACCGCCCGCCTTAAGCTGGGCAGCACCCAGCCAGTAAGGTGCTGCCCCGCCACGGTCCGTTAGCCTCACTAGGTGCATGGGGTTTAGGGTGAAAACCGACACGCGGATCGATAACTGTGCACCAGGCAACAGAAAAATGAAAACTTCCGCCCTGAAATTGGGTACGTTGAACGTAAGGACAATGACACCAGGCTTTTCTGACGACCTGCAGGAAGTAAACGATGTTCGCAAGACAGCCGTCATCGACAGAGAACTGAGCAGACTGCAGATGGACATTGTCGCCCTTCAAGAAACCAGGCTCCCAGAAACAGGATCTGTGAGGGAGAGAGACTTCACCCTGTTCTGGCAGGGCAAACCATCAGACAAGGTCAGAGAACACGGCGTGGGATTCGCAGTTAGAAACAGATTATTGGAGTCCATAACCCCACCAGCAGAAGGAACACAACGAATCCTGTCTCTCCGACTCCAAACATCATCGGGACCAGTCAGTCTAATTAGTGCCTACGCACCAACTTTGGCATCCATAGCAGAAGCAAAAGACAAGTTTTATGACGACCTCAGTGCTGCCATAAGGAGAATTCCCGACAGAGAATTACTGTTCATCGCAGGCGATTTCAACGCCAGAGTAGGTGTCGATCACAACTCCTGGCCCACCTGCTTGGGTCAGTTCGGCACTGGGAAAATGAACGAGAATGGCCAGCGCCTGCTAGAGCTCTGCTGTCATCATGGGTTGTGCGTCAGTAACACCTTCTTCAACACGAAGCCTCAGCATCGAGTCTCCTGGAGACACCCTCGATCCAAACACTGGCATCAGCTCGATCTGATCCTCACTAGACGTGTCAACCTTTCCAGCATCAAGATCACTCGCAGCTACCAGAGCGCAGATTGTGACACTGACCACTCTTTGGTGTGCAGCAAAGTGAAGCTCCGCGTGAAGAGACTGCACAGTACGAGAAAGGAGGGCCGGCCTCGCATCGCCACCAGCAAAACACGCGATCAAAGAAAAGTGGAGGAGTTCGCGCGCGTGTTGGAGGATTCTCTCCCTGACCCACTCACTGCAAATGCCCAAGCCGATGGGAACACTTCAGAGATGCTGTCTACAACGCCGCCATTTCCACCTTTGGCAAAAAGACCAGCAAGTCAGCTGATTGGTTCGAAGCCCATTTAGAAGAAATGACACCAGTCATCGAGGCCAAGAGAAATGCCCTGACAGCATACAAAACCAGTCCCAGTGAGCAGAACCTCCAGGTTCTCGTGCTGCTCGCAGCAAAGTCCAGCAGTGTGCCAGGCAATGCGCCAACGATTACTGGCTTCAGCTCTGCTCCCAGATTCAGATCGTAGTTGACACGGGCAACATTAAGGCGATGTATGACGGCATCAAGCAGGCATTGGGCCCAACGCAAAAGAAAATTGCCCCTTTGAAATCAGCTACAGGGGAGGTGATTCAGGACAGAGAACAACAGATGGAGCGCTGGGTAGAAACTACACTGAGCTATATGCAAGGGAAAATGTAGTCACAGAAGATGCCCTGAATGCCATAGAGCGCCTACCAGAGCTGAAAGAGCTTGACAGAGAACCAACCATAGACGAACTCAACGAAGCCCTGGACTCTCTTGCCTCAGGTAAGGCACCAGGGAAAGACGGTATTCCCGCCGAAGTACTGAAGTGCTGTAAAGAGACACTCATCACCGAGTTGCTTGAAATCCTCTGCCTCTGTTGGAGTGAAGGCGAAGTACCACAAGACATGAGGGATGATAACGTCGTCACACTGTACAAAAACAAAGGTGACAGAAGCGATTGCAATAATTATCGCGGCATATCCCTCCTTAGTGTCGTTGGGAAAGTCTTTGCACGAGTAGCACTGAAGAGGCTCCAAGTACACGCCTAGCAGGCTGAGTGGTTTTCTGCTCTCTGTGTTTATGCGTAATTTTGTTGTTTTTACCGAGTGCTGTGCTCTGAACATCTGCATATTGTTCCACAATGGATACGTTCACCCAATGGATTTATCAACGTGCTTTATTTTACTTCAGATTTTCTGTGTTTTCCATTTCATTTTTAGTGTGTGCTTTTCTTTTAAACTGTGCCAGCCCGCCATTTATCTTCCCTCCCAACTTTCCTGTGCACGTGAAACGCAGTGTCAAACGGTTGCGGACAGGTGGGCAGCTCTCGTCAAGATGAGCGCAGTGTTCCTCCTCCCTATGTGTATTCCCGCAGTGAACTGCTAGCCGTTGCACCTTCACCCCTGACCCCTGACCTTGTTGCTCGATTGCGAAAGGTAGGCATTGGTGCCTGTTTACCACGGAAACGAACTCGACGAGGAGGCAAGAGAAAACAGAGGGCCATTAAAACTATAGTTTCCATACGGCCCCCCAAGATGTCTTCTCATCAGGCGGCAGCTCAGAGTCGTCATTCTGCTGTTATTGCTAGCCGTGTGTTTGCTGCATCATCGACTGTAGATACTTGTGAGAGACGCCGCAAGCGTATCAGTATGGTATCTTCAAATCTCATTCATATTCTTCTATCTCACTCCATTACACGGCAAGCTAACAAATACCTGCGCATCGCTCCCTTTAATGCTCAGTCTCTTGGTCCTCAGGAAAAACGTGTAGCTGTATGTGAATTTATTTTGGACCACCACATTGATATGATGGTTGTGCAAGAAACCTGGTTGAAAGAGAAAGGTGATGAGGCTAAGTGTGTTGACCTAGCGCCATATGGTTACTCTGTCAGGTCGTTCCCACGCTCCTACCATGGTGGGGGTCTTGCTGTTGTGTATAAAGATGACTTGGCGGGCTACCTTACATTCAACATCACCTTCCGCTTCCCTCACACATCGTTTGAGGTTGTGCAGATAGTGTTTTCATCGCAGCAAAATACCGTTCATTTCTGGTGCATTTATCGTACTTTTCCTAGTGTCAAAAATAAATTAACAGATTTATTGTTTTTACAGGAATTTCCTGATTTGCTTGATTTTAGCAATAGCTGCAAAACTAGTACAGTTATTCTTGGTGATGTGAATTTTCATTTTAATGAACCACACCGTGCAAATACGGCAAAAATGATTGATTTTTTGAGCATGTTTTCTTTTGCTCAGTCAGTGTCCCAACCCACCCATAACCGTGGACATATTATTGACTGGGTTATGTTCCGACCTCAAGATAACATTGTTCAATCCACTTCAGTGTCATAGGAACTCAGCTCTGACCATTTTTGCGTTCTTTGTGATCTCCTCTTAGAGACTCCCCCAGCTCCTGTCATCTACAAAGAGGCCCGCAATTTACGTGCATTGGACAAAGAAGCCTTCAAACACGACCTTTCTTCGACCGTGTCGCCTGATCTGTGCCCCTCAGTGGAACAGTTAGACTCCACTCTGCGTAATGTGCTGGATAAACATGCTCCTGTCACTCGCTATAAAGTCAAGGCCGGACATTCTGCTCCATGGTATCCTGGTGCAAGGAAGAGCTCAGGGAGGCAAAGAGAGAGAGAGACGTCGTGTAGAAAGACGAAAGAACAGAACTGGGCTTACTGTTTTTAATCAGATTTATACCACTGCAAAAAGAAAAGTTACAAGAATTGTTGAAAAAGCAAAAACTATCTATCACAGTGCTCAGGTCATAGAGAGTAAGTCTGTCAAACAGTTATTTAAAGTGTGTGGTAAACTGCTGGGCAACGTAAGTCTTCGCCCCTTCCCACTTCGTCCCCCCTCAGTCAGCTTCCGAAAGTTTTTAGTGATTATTTTACATCAAAGATCTCTGATATTCGTTCCGAACTTGATCATCTAAGCGGCTCCTTCTCCATAGGCTCCTGTAACTCTGATTCTGTGGTGGTTTCTAACTTTGACATGTTTAATTCTGTATCACAGTGTGATCACAGAAAAATCATTTTAAAGGCAAAACCTACCAGTTGCTCTCTTGACCCTATCCCAACTCCTTTGCTGGTTGAATGTCTTGACGAATTACTCCCAACCCTTACCCACATTGTTAATGAAAGTCTATTGTCAGGCTGTTTCCCATCATTACTTAAGGCTGCTGTAATCAAACCCCTATTGAAAAAGTCATCCCTAGATCAAAATATTTTAAAGAACTATCGTCCAGTATCAAACCTGTCATTCTTGTCAAAAGTTATTGAGAAAGTTGTTCTTGATCAGCTCTTTGACTATTTAAACACACACTCTTTACTCAGCCCTAACCAGTCTGCTTACCGACCCTCGTACAGTACTGAGACCGCACTGATCAAGATCACCAATGATATTCTGTCTGCCCTGGATTGTGGCGATGTATCTTTGTTGACTTTGCTTGACTTAAGTGCAGCTTTTGACACTATTGATCACTCTCTCCTTGTTCACACACTCCATTGTCATTATGGCATTTCTGGAACAGCCTTGTCTTGGTTTCAGAGCTACTTAACAAACTGCACACAGTCTGTCGTCATAAATGACTCCTTATCTAACGCAGAACCATTATCTTTTGGCGTACCCCAGGGCTCAGTACTGGGCCCTGTCCTATTCATTATGTATACAAAACCTCTCCATGCTCTTATCGAACGACAGTCCATCTCTAACTTGTCATATGCAGATGACACCCAACTTTACAGCTCTTGTCAGCCAGTGGAAATAGATAAAAATATACAGAATATGCTAAATTGTATTAGTCAGGTAAAATCTTGGATGACTGAACATAAATTGAAGTTAAATGATGATAAAACTGAGGCCCTTCTCATTCACTCGAAGAAACCCTTCTTACACTGTCCTAAACCATCCAATATTCATATTGGAAACTTTGATATTGTGCTCTCCCCTTTCGCACGCAACCTAGGATTTATTATATCTGATGACTTATCACTTGACAGGCACACATCGCACATTTGCAAATCAGCTTATGCAGCTCTACGCCAGATTAGTTCTATTCGTCACTACCTCACAATAGCAGCAACAAAAACATTAGTGTGTGCCTTTGTCCTCTCTAGACTTGATTATTGTAACGCCCTTTTAGCGGGATGCCCTAAAAGATCTATAGATAAGCTACAAAAGGTGCAAAATTCAGCTGCAAGACTAGTATTTAAGGCTAAAAAAAAGAGATCATGTTACACCTTTGTCACAAACCCTACACTGGTTGCCAGTTGAAGCACGCATTCAGTATAAGCTGTCCCTCCTTTGCCACGATTTCTTCTCAACGTCTTCTCCAGCTCATTTTTCCCATCTGCTGTCCATTTACTCACCATGCCGACCACTCCGGTCGTCTGCAGATCATCTGACTTTGTGCATGCCGACCACTCCGGTCGTCTGCAGATCATCTGACTTGGTGCATTCCGAGGACTCGCACTAAGACTTTTGGCGAACGTTCTTTTTCATTTGCTGCCCCAAGACAATGGAATTCACTGCCCAAATCTATCCGCTATGTTCAGCCAAAATCATCTTTTAAAAAGGCATTAAAAACATATTTATTTAAATTGCATTATGATTCCAAATAAACACCCATCTTTATTAATGTCCTTGTTTTTAAAACAAAACATTAGGTAATCAATCATTTTATATCTTGTCATATTGCTGTGTGTGTGCGTGCGTGCGTGCGTGCGCGCGCGCGCGCGCGCGCGTGTGTGTGTGTGTGTGTGGTGTGTCTGGGTGTGTTGTGTGTGTGTTGAACGGGTTGTCCTTGTTGACATATCGTTTTACAAATGAGCTATAGATCTTATATGTGTGTATTTTACTTTTCTAATTTTCTTGTTCATTTTAAATGCTTTACGTTATTGTTCATGGTGACATAAGCTTATATATTTCGTGTATGTTGTACATTTTTATGTTTTCATGTAAAGCGCGGTGAGCGCGGTCGTAGACCGCGAAACCGCGCTATAGAAGTCCGCACATTATTATTATTATTATTATCCTGAATCACAGTGCGGTTTCCGTGCCAACAGATCCACTATAGATATGATCTTCTCCCTTAAACAACTTCAGGAGAAATGTAGGGAGCAAAGGCAGCCACTCTTCATTGCCTTTATAGATCTCACAAAGGCTTTCGATCTGGTCAGCAGGGATGGCCTCTTCAAGACCCTCCCCAAGATTGGATGTCCACCCAAACTTCTCGGCATCATCAGATCCTTCCACGAAGACATGAAAGGCACCGTCGTCTTTGACGGCTCAACATCAGCTGCCTTCAACATACGGAGCGGAGTGAAACAGGGTTGCGTCCTGGCTCCCACCCTGTTTGGAATCTTCTTTGCTGTGATGCTGAAACACGCATTTGGTCCTGCAGCTGAAAGTATCTACCTCCGAACCAGGACAGACGGAAAGCTCTTCAACCTCTCCAGACTAAGAGCCAAGACTAAAGTCAAGCTGAGGTGCCTGCGTGACTTCCTCTTTGCAGACGACGCAGCAGTAACTGCCCACTCAGCCGAAGACCTACAGCAGCTCATGACTCGCTTCAGTGATGCCTGCCAAGACTTACCATTAGCTTGAAAAAAACACAGGTCATGGGGCAGGATGTTGACTCTCCCCCAGTCATCAGCATCAATGACCATGAACTGGAAGTCGCCCATGACTTTGTTTATCTGGGCTCAACTATCTCAGACACCCTCTCACTTGACGCAGAGCTCAACAGGCGCATCGGCAAGGCAGCCACCACCATGACCAGACTGACAAAGAAAGCATGGAACAACGGCAAGCTGACCGAGCACACAAAGATCCAGATCTACAGAGCCCTGTGTTGTGAGCACCCTCCTGTATGGCAGCGAGTCTTGGACTTTGCGTGCCCGACAAGAGCGAAAGCTCAATGCTTTTCATATGCGTAGCCTCCGACGCATTCTGAACATCATCTGGCAGGACAAGGTCCCAAACAACACTGTCCTGGAAAGAGCCGGATGCACCAGCATGTACACGCTGCTGAAACAGAGACGTATGCGCTGGCTCGGCCATGTCGTGCGCATGGATGACGGACGGATCCCTAAAGACCTCCTCTATGGAGAACTTGTGCAGGGAAAACGTCCCACAGGCAGACCACAGCTGCGATTCAAAGACGTGTGCAAGAGGGACCTAAAGGCCTTGAACATCGACCAGAACAACTGGGAAGCAACAGCCCTCGAACGGTCAGCCTGGAGACGGACTGTGCATAAAGGTCTCTCCAAGTTCGAAGAGACACTCGCTCAGCAGCACGGGGAAAAGAGAATGAGAAGAAAGGCTGCAGCCCAGGCAGACAGACCAGCGTCAGACTTCATCTGTGCCCTCTGCCACAGGGACTGTCATTCCCGCGTCGGACTGGCCAGCCACACCCGTCGCTGTACCAGAAAAGACACCTAGAGCGCAACTCCATAGTCTTCCGAGACTGAAGGATGCCTACTAATCGATTCCTAAAAGTAAATAAGGTTGTTGGGTTTTTTTTTTATCAATGTTTCCCAGCATGCTTTTTCCTCAACTATCCGTTTTAGTAAGCATTCAATATGGCTGGCGTGGATTTTTGGACGTACCCGTTTTCAAGATTTTCTGCCCATATTTCATACATGTGATTGTTCTGTTGATGTACACTAGATATTTGGATGTTTCACAGAACACGAACTTACTTGGAACTTTTGAACGAATCCTAAGAAATCACTTGCAGGCAAAAATTATATGAACCCGTTCAATGTTGTCTAACATGTAAAGCCCCCACATTTCAGATGTATACATTAACACAGTCTGCTGCTGAGTATCAAAACACTTGTAAAAAAATATCTTCGAATTGTTATTCAATTTACAAATTCATTTTATGCACTCGGTACACATGCTCTCCAGCGCTTTCATTGGAAGAGCGTAAACTCATCTGTTCAAAATAATTTTTTGTTGTAAAAACAAATCTGAAGTAATTATACTCATTCACTTTCCAGTTTAGTTTCACCTCCGGTTCGTTTTCCATGTTTACAGCAAAAATTACCTTTGAAAAATCCCTTTAGTTGTGTCTTCATTGATATAACAAAAAACTTTTTGCAAGCATTACTAAAAAAATCAATCTGATTGAAAAGATCTATGACAGTGTCTGACAAGAGAACAATATTGTCAGCAGATAGAAGAAACAGTTGAACGATCCCAGTTGACAACTGACTTTCAAGCTTACCATTTATATTCAGAGATGCTGCAGTTTCGTATACAAAAGTAAAAAAAAAGACAGGACCTAGTATGCAGCCCTGCATTAAACCGACTGGAGTTTTGTTAGTTTACCTTCTACTCTTACACAGGATAGTACAGAATCGCATACAGCCGTGACAATAGTCTTAAATTTCCCCAACACACACCATGTTTCAATGATATATCAAATAGAGGCTTGCCTTGAAAAAAGTCAAAGGCCTTCTTCAGATTTACAAAACAAAAATACAGTTTCCGTCCCCTTCTAGAAAAGCACTTGTCAATAACAGCATTCAACATAAATATAGGGCCAAATGTAATGTCCTTTCCTAAAGCCTGCCTGTGATTATGTCAATGTGTTATGTGTATTAACCCATTTAACAGGTCTTTTATTCGGTATGGCAATGTGGCATCTGCCTATTAACTTTAACAAGGAAATCATCTGTAACTGTCATGTAGAGCCAGGTCGCCTTTTCTTGAGAAGAAGAATTGGAATAGTTCTGTCCATTCAGTGGGGTAAATTCCTTCATCAAAGACAGTATTAACTAATTTTGTCATGAAAGCAACTGAGAAATGTTCTTCAGATTTCAACAATTCTGACATTTTTCCGCCAATGCCAGTGCTTTACCATTTTTCAGTTCACAGCTTGCTTCAGCTACTTCATTTTCCAGTACAGGTCTATGAGGATCATCACACCTCACATTTGAAGTCTCTGTAGATCGAAAAACGACGGTATTTTGTGACTCACTTTGTCGCTTAAAAGGCGCTGAAAGTGATCAAAGCATTGATCTCTGGTTATCTCTGGACATGCATATACGTTCTCCTTCCAGATAATTGTCTAACATCCTTACAAAAGAGCTGCTGTCCTTATCGTAAGAAGCAAGCTGTTTGGCTTTGTCACGACTAAAACTCCATTCTTTCTTCTTAAGTAGAGTTTTGTTTTGTCTCTTATCGTCAAAATATGTTCTTTGACGTTCAACTCGTTTAGTTCGTCTAAACACTGTTAGTGACTGTTTGGCATTGATTGCCTGTCTGATTTTTTGTACTCTAAGCCAGACCAAGAGAATTTCTAGTGCTCTCAATTATAAATGCGTTTTCCCCAAAATTCACTAGAACGTACAAGGGCATCCGTAAACAAGAGGAACGCATAATTCACATCAGAATCGATGAGATAACGATGCTCTTGAAAAACAAAAGTCCTCAGTTGCATCAGCGGGTACACAATGAAGAAAACGATAATCCAAAACCTGATTCCAAACACAATTTACCAGCCTGTGCGAGGTTTTACTTTCTAGTGACCTGTCATTGACATTATCAGATGGGTTTAAAGCAAAACATACAGGTAGGTGTGATTAGGTAGTCGTGTAAAAAAAAAACACACACGCGGGATACCAGCGCGATGTATTAAACACGACCCTTTCCAAATAACAAAATAGTCTGTGAAACTACCAACAGAGAGAGAGACAGAGAGAGAGAGTGGGGGGGGGGGGGGGGGGGGGGGGGGGGGGGGGGGGGGAAAGAGAAGAGGGAAGAAGGGTGGAAAGGGGCGCTTCCGACATACAGATGCTATGAATCAGCCCGTCACACACTCATTCACTCCACTTCATACAATCCGTTAAAATCACGACCAAATCATCAACATCACAGGACAAAAAATGTCACATTCCTATCCACCAAACGAACCAACCCATTCACCTGATGGTACCCTCAGGATCCCTTCGGCTGACAAGGCCTGAACTGGGGGATTTTGCCCACAATGCGGACACCGACTCCTAATCCCCCATTACTC
>CM065720.1:11936256-11941256 GCA_033310375.1 Conus canariensis
AGACCTTCAGGGACATATACCTGACCAAGACAGACAGGAGGCTAGTGACAATAGTAGTACCAAGGCTGATGAGAGTGAAAACATACCAAAGCAGAAAGGTGAGGAGAGTGAAAGCAATAACGTTGAAAATGAGATCAAGGAGGAAGGTGGAATGGGTGAGAATGACAAGGATGAAAGTGGGAGCGTGACAAATAAAGATACTTTGCATGTTAGTAGTCTGAATGTGAGCTTGAATGTGAGTGGAGAAGGCAACACCATGTCTGTTGATCTCGGAATGATTGAGTTGGTGGAGCCACAGGTATGTAATATGACCAGATCAGAAGTTGGAAATGATGACATTGATGACGATTTTGTATCAGTTGATGGCAATGTTGAAGATGAGGAGGTGGAGGTAATGGCTGGAAGTGCGGGTTCCCCTGAAAAGGACTTAGCCGGTACGCAACCACATCCCATGGAAGAACCTATGAGGGAAAATGACGATGTAATAGAGGCAATTTGTTGCCACCAGGGTGGGGAGACAGCTTATGCTCCAGCAGAAAACAGGAATAAGTCCACTAGGCGAAACAGGAGAGGAGGATTGTGGGAAGGGGCAGGAAAAAGACAGAGCCAAAGAATGAAACAAGCCTTTTTGGGGGGAGGAGGGGGAAAGAGCATTAAACTATCTTATAAGAGCCCACAGACAATAGCGCAAAAGGCAACTCAGAAAAAAGGGTCAGGGAGAAGAGACACTAACAAGTGACATCTCGGCCTGGTCTCTGCACTTTCAAAGACAAGTAACAAGCCAGACCATAAATCAGATGATGGCAGAGAAAGGAGGGGTTGGGTAGGGGGAGAGAACCAACCAAGAAACCAATATAGTGAAGCAGATAAAGGAAGTCTGACAAAGGGAGAGGGGAGTAAACAGATTAGGGGTAGGGCATGTCAGAGAATATTTAGACAAGAGAATCGAAATAGTGGAGCCCAGAACGGGACCAAAATAAACTGTATATGCTGGAACATAGGCGGCCTCCTAACCAACTTAAGCGAAGAAGATCTAATAGCATACTTACGTTGTTTTGATGTAATTTGCTTGTCTGAGACTTTTTTGCTGTTTGATTTCGAGCACGATATAAAGTTTCCTGATTATGTATGCAAACAATTTGCTGCTATAAGAAGCATAAGACAGGGGAGGGCATCAGGTGGCCTATTATTACTTTTCAGAAAAACATTAGAGAAGAAAATTAAGGTATTGACATTTGATTTTGATCACCTTTTATGCCTGGAATTCAACAAAAGCATATGGAATAGTGATAAAGATATTCTCTTCATTACGCTGTATGTACATCCTGCAGAGAGTCCTTACTATACGGATAAGGACTATGATTGTTCACTAGACAAAGTAGAAGCATTGATCGCCTCCAACATAGAACAAGGCAAAGATTACTATTATTTAATTGGCGGTGACTTGAATTCAAGAATAAGCGACTGGTCTTTTGAGACCGCAGACGACAGTGTCGGAATAGATGAGGATCCTGACACCTATATATTTCATAGAGAGTCACAAGATACACACATTAACGGATTCGGAAGAAAACTCATTGAGTTGTGTACATGTTTTAATGTTTTACCGATTCACGGGCTGAAAGAACGGAATTTCGACTCATCCTACACTTTTCTTTCGGGTAGAGGCAACAGTGTGGTAGATCATTATCTTTGTTCCCCTGAAATCCTTGGTTTGGTCAAAGACTTCCAAATAGAAAGCAGAATTGAATCAGACCACTTACCCATCACGATCGAATTAGGCCAGACTAAGAAAGAAGAGACTAAAGTAAAAGAAGATATTATACAAACAAGATAATATGGGACGCGGGAAAGGCAGAGCAGTATAAGACTTTTTTCGAAGAGGAGAGCACCAATGCGAAACTATCAGAATTATGCGAATATAAAATGAGGACATTGATACAAACATCAACAACTTTATTGAGTTGCTCAAAGAAGCCGGAGAACCCATGAATAAAAGGATAGACGTAGGTGGGGAGTAAGAACAAAAAATGCATGGTTCGACCAACAGTGTTTACAACTTAAGAAGGACGCGAGAAATGCCCTTAATAGGCTTAGAATTATGGATAGAAATAGAAATCCACAAAGATATGCGACACTGCTAAATGAATATACCAACAAAGGAACGCTATATAAAGACACAATAAGAGAGAAGAAAAAACTTTACAGACAAAGGGTTTACCAAGATCTTATGGACCATAGAAAGGATAGTAGCAAATTTTGGAAAACAATTAAGGGGGTCCGTAAGACAAGACATGCTTTAGCGGATATCACAATCAAGCAGTGGGAAGAGCACTTTAATAGAATACTGAATCCAGACAACCTAGAGGTAGTTGGGGAGAGAAGTGTGGGGGATTCAGATGACCGTCCTGATGAGACAATCCAAATAGAAGAATTAGATACAGATATAACCGAAGAAGAAGTTCACACCGCGATGAGAAAAATGAAGGCAGGAAAGGCAGCTGGCGCAGATCAGATACCACCTGAATTTCTCAAGGTGATATCTAACAAAATTACACCCTATTTAACCCTATTATTTAATGCTATTTATAACAAGTGTCACTTCCCGACTGAATGGGCAAAGTCCACAATAGTACCGATCCACAAAAAGGGTAACATAAACCTACCAGGAAATTATCGAGGTATTTCTCTGTTAAGTATGACCAGTAAATTATTTACCTCCATTTTAACAAGCAGATTGTATAAATGGGCAGAGGAGAACAATAAAATTAACAGGGAGCAAGCAGGTTTTAGGAGAAATTATGCAACTATAGATCACATTTTCGCTCTAACACAGATGATTTCTAACTGTCTATACGGTAACCGTAGGAAAAAAATGTATGTAGCCTTTATCGATTACCAAAAAGCTTTTGACACTGTAAGAAGGGATAGACTCTGGGACATTTTGAAGAACATCGGGCTTTCAACCAAATTGCTCAAGATGCTAAAAGCAATATATAAGGTAGTACAAGGTCGAATAAGGTATGGAGCAGAAACATCGGAACTATTAGACTGTCCATTAGGGTTAAAACAAGGCTGTTTAATGTCCCCCTTAATATTCTCCCTACTTATCTCCGAAGTAGCAAATAGATTAAACACTCAGGGACGCCAGGGCTACCAATTTTTACCAGGAACCCCAGAAATTAAACTATTAATGTTCGCTGATGATTTAGCAATATTTTCACAGACCCCTGCAGGCCTACAACATCTACTAAATATACTAGGACAAACATCAGACAACTTAGGGCTGACAATTAATTTACAAAAAACTAAGATCATCGTTTTTAGGAAAGGGGGGTTCTTGGGAAGAAGAGAAAAATGGTATTATAAAGGTGAGAAAGTTGAAGTCGTTAACAACTATAAATACCTAGGCTACACACTAACTACTAAATTATCAGTGGACATAGCCCTAGCGGATATGTGGGGAAGGCTAAGAGAAAAATCTTTCAGATACAGAAAACCATGTACGCGCTTGGACAATTAGACCTCAATATATATTTCAAATTAATAGAAGCGCAGGTAACTCCTATTCTCATGTATGGAGCTGAAATATAGGGTACAACCCCTTATAACGTCATTGAAGGAGTTCACATGATGGCTTGTAAAAAATTTTTAGGAGTAAAGAAAAAAACACCAAACTGTCTAATATATGGAGAACTGGGTAGGTTTCCCCTATACATAGATAGTTCCATGAGAGCTGTTAAATACTGGTTCAAAATATTAGACATGGATGACGACAGAATACCCAGACAAGCGTATGAACGCGAAAAAACAGAACACACGAAAAGAGGCAGCTGAGCGATGCAAATAAAAAGAATGCTCGATGAAAACGGCTTCTCAGAAGTCTGGATCAACCAAGGAACCCCGTGTGCAAATGCATTCTTAAGGCAGCTCAAACTAAGGATGAGAGATATTTACATACAACAATGGCATGAGAAATGTGAAATGAGTAACCGTTGCCAGACCTATTTTACTTTCAAAAACACATTTCAATGCGAAAAATATCTGCAGGAAATTACAATTACGAAATTCCGTCAGGCAACCGCAAGACTTCGCCTTGGCGCTAACAATCTTAACTGTAATAGAAACTATACAGAAATGAACCCAAATACGAAGTGTCCTTTTTGCGAAGAAGAAGAGACGGAACGACATTTCTTAATGAAATGTCCAACCTACAATGAGCTAAGGCAAAAATATATCTTAAAACATATTAAACGAGATCATCACTCGGCCTTTTTAACGTTACTAAAATCAACAAAGGAGGAGGTGATAAGAGACACTGGTATGTTTAACCATCATGCGATGAATAGACGTGACCAGCTCATGTAACTTAGTATTTGAACCATTAAGGTACACGGCTCCATAGATATGAAGGCTCAATTTGTTTTGTAGGCCCACATTGAGTCCGTTAACATAATTATAATGAAAAAAAAGGAGGGAAAAAAAGGAGAGAAGAAAAAAGAGGGAAAAAAGGCCTTGTTTATAGGATATTACAATTCTGCAGTAAGGGAAGGGGGGGGGGGGAGGGGGGCTAAACCAAGGAGCGAACAAACTTTATGAATTAACTTTTGGTTTTTCTTCAGTTAAACTTTCCACTTTTTCCTTGATGTTACATTTTGCATAATTGCTGTTCATTGATGTCACCGGATGAATGTGTATGGACCGATGGCCCCACATTAAATTTCACCGTGTGCTTCACCGTGTGCTTCACCGTGTGCTCTCTCTGTGTCTCTGTCTCTGTCTCTGTCTCTGTCTCTCTCTCTCTCTCTCTCTCTCTCTCTCTCTGTCAGCCTGGACTCTCTCACTCTGTCTGCCTCTCTCTCTCTCTGTCTCTCTCTATCTATCTGTCTGTCTCTCTCTCTGTCTCTCTTTCTCTTGTCTCTCTCTCTCTGTCAGCCAGGACTCTCTCACTCTGTCTGTCTCCTCTCTCTCTCTCTCTCTCTCTCTCTCTCTCTCTCTCT
>CM065720.1:11943756-11951256 GCA_033310375.1 Conus canariensis
CCCTGGTGGTATTTCACAGGTTGTTGAGTACCATTGCCTTAAATACCTACGGCATTGCGGCTGACCACAGTGCTATGACAAACTACCGACAACTATTCCATCAAGAGGTCAAGTACGGTGCAGTGCTGTGCCTGCAAATACACGCCTACATGTGAGGAGGACGCTTGGGAGCGCACAGACATCTGCCAAGGTCGATCATGCCTTTGTTCACTAGATCCAGGTTATAATCCGGATCATCAACAAACTCTGCAGATTCCTATATATGATTACATCTAGTGATCCTGACTTTTCTTTCATTGTAGATCCAAGCAGTATTTCTTCACAAATGTACAAAAATGTCAAACATTTCTCATCTCTCAATACGTAAGAAAATGAACGAAAAGTCTGGATTCGCCTTTAGACCTTCTTCAGGATCAAAATGTAATGATTTTTTCTTGGGCTACATTCTGTCTTTCTTGATAAAACAAAATCTATGTTTGCACTTATATTCTTATACAGGTCAAAGTTTAATCTTCTTCTTCTTCCTCGTTCGCCATCCCGTTAGATGAGCAGCCCGGTGTCCTCGATGAAGGCTGCCGTCCATCGCAGCTCCTCCAGGGTGCCATACAGCTTGGCTTCCACTGCTGTCGGTGTTGGCCAGTACTTTCTCCTGGATGCTGCATACGTCGTACAGACTTGAAGGATGTGGTCAGTTGTCATTGGTCCCTCACTACAAGGGCACTCTCCACTCTGTCCAATGCCAAATTTTGTGTGCATGTGGTGGAGCAGGCGATTGTGTCCAGTCCTCAGGCGGAAGATCTTGACCTGTTCCCGTCGTCCCAGCAAATGGTATGTGTCTTCTGGGTTGTATTTGGGATGCAGGAGGCGCCATTTTATTCCTTGTTGTGCCTTGATGATTGTCTTAATTTCATCGTATGACACCAGGTTGTTGGCCTGCTCCTTCTGTGCACCATCTTTTGCCAGAATGTCCGCTTTTTCGTTGCCTCTGATGCCACAGTGTGCTGGTACCCATTGTATCACCACTTTCTCCACTCTGGCACTCAGGGCAACAAGGGCTGAAGTGATATGGTTCTGTTCTTTGCAGCGGGAGTTCTTGAGGGCTTGGAGCACGGAGAGAGCGTCAGAGAAGACCACCACCTGCCCTGTTGTTCTTTTGGAGTTCTGCAAGACTGTTGTGGCTGCCTCACAGAGGGCTTCTCGCTCAGCTCGGAAGTTGGTGGAGTATTTTCCTGTTGGAATTGCAATTTCTTCATCTCCGTCTTTGTATCGAAGGAAGATTCCAGCTCCACCATCCCTCGTTGCCTCTGTGGCGGAGCCATCTGTGAAGACATGGGTCCAGTCTTCCTGGGGATATTGGTTGCAGATGTACTCCATGGCCAGGGCCTTCCTTTGGGTGTCTGACTGTATTCCTCTCTTCTCCACTCCGGGAATGCTGGTGACGACTGTTGGGAACACCTGCCTCTTCCAAGATGGGTGGGTGACATTTGCCGGGATAGGCTTTGCTTCGTGTTCCATCAAGACTGGGCTTTGTCTTTCAAGGCGTCTTGACTGGCAGATGAAGCTGCCTCTTTTCAACCGGCTCTTGGTGGGTCTGCTCATTCTGTTGTTCATTGGATGGTTTTCAAGGCGTTTGAATTTTGCTGCTTGGATGAGGATCTTTGTGTCCCTTCTGTCCTCTAATGACTGTAGCCCAGTGGTCTCTTCCATCTTCAGGATTGGGGTGGATCTCATGGCGCCAATTATGACACGCTGAGCTTGGTTCTGTATCTTATTGAGGTGGTTGAGGTTAGACTTTGCAGCTGATGCCCATGCTGACGTCCCGTACTCAACTACAGGTCGGACTCTCCCTGTATAGAGTCTCTTCAGGATACGTTCGTCAGCCCCCAGTTCGTCCCCGCAAGTTTCCTCATGATCGCCAGTCTCAACTTGGCCTTGCTACAGCATCTGGTGATCTGCTGTTTCCAAGTGAGCCTGCGATCAAAGGTCACTCCCAGGTAGGTAGGTGTGGGTTCCTCTGCAAGCCTTTGGTTGTTCAGTGTCAGCTTCGCCTCTTGCTTCTTGCTGGATAGGCTGAAGACTGTGTAGGTTGTTTTGCTTGAGTTGACAGAGACAAGCCATTCCTTGGTCCAGTCGCTGATCTTGTTGAGCGCAGTCTGGAGGCGTACCTGTGCTGTGGTGGTGTACTCTTCAGAGCACCAAAGCACCAGGTCATCTGCGTAGATCGCTCCTCTGACCCCTTTTGGCAGTTCTCTGACGATGTCATCTATGAAGATGAGGAACAACGTTGGCGAAAGGACTCCTCCTTGTGGTACTCCCTGTCTCAGCACCTTCTTCTTGCTTTTCTGGCCCTGAATCTTGACTCGGGCTTGGCGATTGTGTAGGTACTGGCTGATCCAGGTGTACATCCCCCCAGACACACCACATCGCCGTAGTTTGAGCCTAAGTCCGTCCTTCCAGACTTTGTCGAACGCCTTCTCCATGTCAATCCAGACAGCAAGCGTGTTCTTCTTTTCTTGGAAAGCGTCCTCAATGCTTTGCGTGATGAATGTGATCTGGTCTTCTGTTGATCTGTGTTGGCGGAAGCCTGCCTGTTCAGGGCTCAGCAGCTGATGCTCCTCAAGGTGCCAGACAAGCCTTGTGTTGACAAGTCTCTCCATCAGCTTCCCTAAGCAGCTTGTAAGGCTGATGGGTCTGTAGCTGTCAGCCTTCGACTTGTCCTTTCCCTTTTTGTGAATGGGGATCATGTCTGCTTCCCTCCAACACTGTGGTACTGATCCTGTCTTCCAGCTGGAGTTAAAGATTTTTAGAAGGACTGCCTTGCTCTTCATCCCAAGATGCAGAATCATTTCATTTGTGATTCCGTCTGGTCCAGGTGACTTCTTCAGGTTGAGGCTCTGCAACGCTTCCTCCAGCTCTTTCTCTGTGAAAGCTGTGGTCATGACTTCCTCTTGGGGCTCTTCCTCATGAAGTTCACCTTGGGCCCTGTGCACTGCAGCTCTATGTTCAGGAGGGACTTCCAGATTGCTGATGTTTTCATAGACGTCTATGAAGTGGTCTGCTGCTTTCTTTCCAGAGAGGTAATTTCCATTCTCTTGTATTGTTATAGTGGTGTGACTTGTTGTTTCATTACAGAGGGTTCTAGCCAGTTTCCACAGCTTGCTGCCATCCCTGTCGAGATTTAGGCTTTCAGTTTTCTCTTGCCAGCTTTTTCTTGCAGCTTGTGCGCAGGACAGCTTGTATCTGGCAGTTACTTCCTTCAGCGCTATGTTATTCTCCAGTGATGGCTGCTTTTCTGCTCTGTCCCTGGCTTCCGTAACAGCATCTTCCAGATTCTGGAGTTCCTCCGTCCAGTAGGGCTTGTAATCTTTACGTGCTCCTCTTGGGATGGATTCTGTAGCAGCTTTCAAGACGGCCTTTGTGAAGTCTCGAACCATCTTGTTTGAGTCCTTCTGCCTGATGTTGATTGGCTTTGTGTGTGTATCAGTGAGGGTCTCGAAGAGAGTCCAGTCCGCCTTTCTGTAATTCCAGCGGGGAAAACACTTTGCTTGTGGACACTGTAAGTTGAGGTTGATAGAGAGTTTGACGGGCTTGTGGTCACTTCCTCCAAGCTGGTTGAGGACTGTTCTTGTGGTCCTGACGAACAGGTCGTTGGTGGCGAACGCTAGATCTGGTGTTGATGTGGTCATCCAGCGTCTAGAGTAAAAGGTGGGTTCATCATCTTCTTGATTGATGAGATGAAGATGTGTGTCAATCTCCCAATCCTCAACTTCTTCGCCTCTCTTGTCCGTCTCCTCATAGCCCCATCTCTCTGAGTGACTGTTAAAATCACCCACCACCACGCAGTTGTTGTCTGGGATGTTCATGTATGTGAGGGAAAGATCACGATCTTGAGGGCAATAGACATTGTAGATCCTGATGTTGCGTTCCTTAAGGACTATATCAATACCTTGGATCTCTGCCTGTTGATTGGTGTTGATCTTGAGTTCTTGTGCGGCGATGGAATTCCGCACCAAGATAAGCACCCCTCCTTTGTTTCTTTCCTCACGGTCCAACCTGATGGTCTCGTAACCCCTCACTTGAAAGCGATGGTTTACGGTCAAATGTGTCTCTTGGACACATGCGATATCAATATTTTCTTGATGCATCCTTTCTGCCAAGCCAAGTTTCTTTTTATGCACCCCTTCTGCATTCCACTGGAGAATGTTGAGCATTCTGGGTGGTACCGTTTGCTTGGCATTAGCAGGAAGATGAGGTCTCCTTCTTCGTCGCATTGACATGCAGAATTTCTTTGTCTGACCACCGACCGCTTGGGGTGGGCCCCTTTGAGGCATAGGGCCCGGCTCCCGACCTCCCCGGCGGGTCTCCGAAGGTCGAGCGCCACATCGAAATTCTGTGGACTGCATCATCATGGAGGCGTATATGCGTGGTATCGTGGTTTAAGCTGCGCCAGTGGCCCGATACCTCCGTCTTCAGCTGGAGTTTTCTTTCGGGGTGCCTCACCCTTAGCTCATGGCCCGTGCGTCCTGCCCTGTGAGCACAGGGGGGATTGTTTCTCCGGGGATCCCACCCCGGGGCTAGAGGTTATACCGCGCCTCTTGACCGCATGATGAGCCCGTCATAGGACACATGGGGTATTTCAGTGAGGACAACAGTGCCACCTGTTGACCCACCCCGTCCTGATAGGAACATCGCCAGTTGGTCCGGGACTGCTTATTCTGCCAGGCAAGCCTGACTTATATCGCAGCTAACCCCATATCTGAGGGCCATTCCCCTATCCGCCACCCGGGGACCCGCCGAGTTGGGGATGGTCGCCCCACTACTGAATAGGAAGCAGCCTGGTCCCGGAAAGTTTAATGACTTCGTAATCGAGTTACATGCTATCTTCCTTGAAAAGAAAATTCCCCTCAGATCCTTATCTGCACCCAAAGTTGATGACTTTGTTATTGGGCTATATTCTGTCTTTCCTCTAGGTGTCTTGAAATTGGTTTGGTAGTTTCAAAACGGAGTGACTGAGGGCGGAAAATGAAGCAAAATGTGGAAAGAGAGGGGGTTAGTTACCGCCAAGGACACAGACAGAGTACAGGGCTAGACACAATGCATTTCGACCTCTTGGGTCTTCTTCAGGCGAAAACAAATAACATTTAGGACAGTGACAAGAAGAACATGCAGCCACTTAGCTTCGCTTCTCCTGTTCGTCTCCAAATCAAAAATGGCCGCCAGACGGAAACGAGGGGATTATGGGAGAGGAAGTATTAAGGAGGTTGGGGGGGGGGGGGGAGGGGGAGGGGGGAGGAAGGGGGAAAAAAGACCAAGAGGTCGAAATGCATTGTCTAGTCCTGTGCTCTGTTTGTCTGTGTCTTTGGCGGTAACTAACCCCCATCTCTTTCCAAATTTTGGTAATGTTAATGTAGCGTGTTGGGAACAGGCAGACAAACAAGCCAACTGACCCTTCAGCATGCTTTACCTGATGTAGTTTTGTTTTTCAAATATACCAATGTTTTGCATTCGACATGACTGAAATATGGGGCGAGATAAATGTCGTTTTCGACTGGTCTTTTAGTTTCATGCTCTGGCTTGGGTTAGGACTTGAACCTTGAATTTTTTTTAACATCTTTCTGGAGAGAATCATGCAAGAGACCCTCGAAGAACATCACACCTCCATCAGCATTGGCGGCAGGCCGGTCTGCAGCCTTCGTTTTGTAGACGACATCGACCTCATGGGGGGGCAGCAACACCGAGCTCCAGGATCTGACAAACAGACTTGTCACAAGAGCAAGTGCCTACGGCATGGAGGTCAGCACAGAGAAGTCAAAGGTCATGGTCAACAGCACGACTAACAGCAGTCCTAACATAACCATGAATGGTGAGCCCCTGGAAGAAGCGACCAGCTTCAGGTACTTGGGAGCAACCCTGTCGAAAGAGGGCACCTGCATGGCAGAAATCCGAATCAGGATCAACTCTGCATCAGCAGCGATGGCCAGACTGAACAGGGTGTGGAAGAGCAACATCAAATTCCACACAAAATTCAGGCTCTACAAGTCACTAGTGGTCTCCATCCTGTTATATGGCTGCGAGACATGGACACTGATGGCCGAAACAGAAAGAAGAATCCAGGCGTTTGAGACCAGGTGCCTGAGGAAACAACTCTGCATCTGCTACAAAGAACATAAGACCAATGATTATGTGCGGAACCTGGTCACCAACCTAGTTGGGCCCCACGAACCACTTCTGGCAACCGTCAAACGACGGAAGATGGCATGGTTTGGCCACGTCATTCGTCATAACACCCTCTCCAAAACCATCCTTCAAGGTACTGTTGAAGGAGGGCGCAGACGAGGACGGCAGAGAAAGAGTTGGTCGGATAATATAAAGGACTGGACCAAAATGACCATGCCAGATCTCCTCACGACAGCTACAAACAGAAGAGCCTGGAGAGAAATGGCGGCTGCCTCATCACTTCCCCCCAAAGACCCCAGCGGTCAGGGGAATGACTGACTGACTGACTGACTCGTACCACTCAAGTGGATATAAGGGGCCCTCGATTATCTGGCTAGTATGGTCCTGATTTCAGCTTGCATTTAGCAGTTGCATGATTGACTGCAGGCCTGATATGACCAGCTTGCCAGGATGGGCCATAACCTTTGTCTACAACTGCTAACAATGCTGTTACTTTTACTGCTGCTGCTATGACCACTACTATTACTAGTACTTCGACTGCTACTTCAACTATTGCAGCTGCTGCTGCTGCTACTACTGCTACTGCTGCTGCTACTGCTACTATTACTGCTACTACTACTGGTACTACTACAGCTATTATTACTAGCTATTATTATCATTATTGTTAGTATTATTACTATTATATTTTTACTACTGCCATTATTATTATCATCATTAAGATCATCATCATCATCATCATCATCATCATAAACATCATCATTATTATTACTATTATTATTACCATTATTAAGGTGGTTCTTGTTGTTACTATTACTATCATCATATTATTGTTGTTCTTCTTGTTATCTATGGCAGCGCTGGTTGTGCTTTTAGTATTGTTACACTGTATTTAATAGAGAATGCGGGAGAGCCACTGACAAGTTGATTGTACACTTTCGCCCCTGGAACCACTGAAATTCAAGGGGCTCTTTCCGCAGAAAAGAAAGGACTGGACAGTGTCACGCCACGCTGAGACCCTCCGTCAACACAGGGGCGGATTTGTCGTAATAGCAACACGTGTGACACGCCGTTCATCCACAAGCTCGGCTGGACTACCAGTCTTCAATTACCTTTCTCTGTCCCTCTCTCCTCTCCTGTCTCTCTTCTCTCTGTTCTCTGTCCTCTCTCTCTCTCTGTCTCTCTCTCTCTGTCTCTTCTCTCTCTCTCTCTCTCTCTCTCTCTCTCTCTCTCTCTCTCTGCTGCCAGTCAATGTTTGGCAATCGTCACTTTGAAAGAAAGAGGGGGTGGGGGTGGGGTGGGGGTGGGGGCTACGTGCCACAGAGT
>CM065720.1:11963756-11983756 GCA_033310375.1 Conus canariensis
GATGGACTTGGAGATGATATCAAGAGATAGACGATGGACTTGGAGATGATATCAAGAGATAGACGATGGACTTGGAGATGATATCAAGAGATAGACGATGGACTTGGAGATGATATCAAGAGATAGACGATGGATTCGCGTAAGGTCTGATTAAGGATACAAAGACTGTTTGCCCGTGGCTGAGGTCTGTGGTCTCCGGGTGTCCTTCTGTTTTGGCCCTCATACCCCTTATACTGTGTCCTGTCAGTGAATCATCCAGTCCTGACCCTCCCCCCCCCACCCCCATCTCCCACCCCACCCTCCACCCCCCAGCCCCCGCCTACCCCACCCCCACCCCCGCTTGTACATACATAGCCACACCCCAGGTTTTTACCTACTCGTGGTGCCAGCGCCAGCACTTCTCAGGTAACCGTAGCAACAGGACGTCATGTCGCTCTATGTAGGCCTACACTTTCCGGTTTTATTTTGTATCCGTCTTCGGCATCTTCCTGCTTTAACCATTTCCTCCCCCCCCCCCGCCCCTCGTCCTCCACCACCCACTCGCCCGCCTCCTCCTTCTCGGACCTCAAACACCTTCCATTAAGCCATATTCCTGACGTACCAGACATAACTCAGATGCCTCTATTTAGCTTTACTCCCCCCTCCCCCCCCTTTCCTTTTTCTTTATATTTCTGTAATGGAGGTGTAAGCAGAGAGGGGGGATGGGGTGTATTTTGGTGTCCCCCCCCCCCCCCACACACACACACACACGCACAATTTTTCCCCTCCCAAGTCACCTCCAGGTTTACCAAAAAGGAATTCTGCTCCGGCATTTCCGGTTTTTTGATATCCTTCCCTCCCCTCTCCTCTTCCACCCTCTCTTTTCCCAGTCTCTCCCCATTCTTGCAATTCCTCTCTTTACATCTACCCCCTCCACCCTCCCCCCCCCCCCCTCCCCCCCCCCTCAGCCCCGCCCGTACCCTTTCACTCTTATTACAGCATTCACTCTCTGGATACTTGCCTTTTTTGCCACATCTGTTCATACTGCGCTTCTTGCAAAAATTCTGATCATCTCTCGCAAGTATATGGACAAAAAGTTGGTTGGGGACAACAAGAGTAGGAAACGAATTCCTCCATCATTATAACTACGGCTTGTAGACATTTTGTCTCAGACAGAAAAAAAAAATGAGGAGAAGAGATTGGGGGATAGATAATGGGGTGTTAGAATGTTAGTATAAATCCCAACATCAGATGAGAAAAATTTGATATCATGGACTCGTACTGTGTGAACGAACAGAACTCTCTTTGTCGCATGAAATTTTTTTTTTTTTTAAGGGGAAGAACCGAGCCAAGGGAAACAATCCAATCTTTGACGATTAGGACACAAAAAGTGGTCGCCTCCCTTGGTCACTGACAATTCATCTTCAGAGGTTTTTCAGATAAGGGAAGATAAACTCAGAGCCAGGTTGCCACAAATGGTGAGAAAGCTGACAACACTCAGCCAGTCAGGAAAGGTAAGGTAATGTTGCTTATAGCCCAGCCGACCGCAAAGGGCCACATCAGGGCTGTCACCACGTTAAAAACTCAGCCAGTCGTGTAGGCCCATACATGTTTTATTTATTTATTTATTTATTTATTTTTATGTTTTGTTTTAGTTTTTGGCTGTCCCATCTTCTGTGCCACCTCAGTGGCACTTCACCCATGCCGCTCATTCAGACTTCCTGTCCACAGCGACAACCCAGCAATCCACAGGGAGCAGTCAATGTCAAGTCGTCAAGAGGCAACCCACCGGAGGAGACGCTGCACTGTTGCCGTGTCACTACGGTGGTGTTCAGTGGCGCCTTTTCTGATCCAACATAAGGTCCATAGGCCTGCATGTTTTACGCACAAATGAAAGACGGATAAAAGAAACGAAAGAAAAAGAATCCAGTCCTAGAAAGCTTGTGGTTAAAATATATATCTATATATTTGTCTTCAAAAGACAGATTAAAAAAAAATAAAATGAAAAAAAAGAAGGAAAAAGAAACAATCCTGTCTTATTCAGCTTTTGGTAAAATGTTTTCATGGACTTCACGTCAGAAGGCACTGCGATTTACATACCTCTTTTTGACCCCAATACAACTTAAATAGTAACTATCTGTCGCCTGTGTGTGTGTGTGTGTGTGTGTGTGTGTGTGTGTGTGTGTGTGTGTGTGTGTGTGCGTGCGTGCGCGTGCGCGCGCGCGTGTGTGTGTGTGTGTGTGTGCGCGCGCGCGTGCGCGTGTGTGTGTATGTGTGAGAGAGAGACAGACAGAGACAGACAGAGACAGAGAGCGTGCATGCGTTTGTACGTGTGTGTGTGTGTGTGTGTGTGTGTGTGTGTGGTGTGTGTGTGTGTGTGTGTGTGTGTGTGTGTGTGCGTGCGCGCGCGCGCGCGCGCGCCCGCGCGCGAAGCCCAAATACCCTTCCATATCCATCATACCCACCACCAGTAGCAATAGCTGTCTCTCTCACAGGCGCTCCTATCTGTGTATCTAATCTATATGTACGAGTTCACGTACATATAACACACATGTGTCCGTCCCAGTCCATCTGCCCACCCTACCCTTTGTCTCCCTGTCCCTCTGTCTATCTGCTGCCTCTCTGCCCTCCCTGTCGCCCCCCCCCTCCCCCCCCCCCCCCCCCCCCCCCCCCCCCCCCCCACCCCCCCCCTCTCGTTTATCCGACTGTCTGTCCGTTTGCCTGCCTGTCTGTCTGTCTGTGAGTTCGCGCTTGTTAACAGAAGATCATCACACAACAGAGCAGTCCCACAAAGGACATAACACATTGTTACTTACGACTGGGAACCTCCCCGTCGTCACCGGCTTGTCTATCAGGCTCACGCGATTTGCCCGCTGCTGTATCATCACCCTCAGTTATCTCACACGGACCAGATACGACAAAAGAGCACCACCGGTCCGGTATCTTTCAGGGTGCTGGTACAATAAGTACGCACGTACCATCCTTCACTGACTCTTCATGGGAGCAAATTGCGGATCTCTCTCTCTCTCTGTCTCTCTCTCTGATAACCTCGCTGAACAATGCGGAGAGGTTTCCTGGCCAAAACGTACCCCTGGTGTGTTCCTGATGATGATGAGTTGTAGGTTGATGTTTGAGGCAGATGTTACCAAGGTGCTTGTGTGATTGTCAGTGTGTCTTCCATCAAACACCACCACCACCATCACCACCACCACCTGCCCCCTTCCTCCCAACCATCTCCTCTTTCCCCTTCATTCTCTTTCGTCCTATATCCTCACAAATTTTTCGTGGTAGGTTTTGTTGCTGTTGTTGTTGTGGTTGTTGCTGCTGTTGTTGGTTTTGATTACCTAAAATAATTTTTTTTGTCTCTTCAGCTCTGACACATGAAGCCACCCTTACAATTATAGCCTTTCGTTGGTTATGTACCACCACCCTCTCTCTCTCTCTCTCTCTCTCTCTCTCTCTCTCTTTCTCTCGCTTGCTCGCTCGCTCGCTCTCTCTCTCTGTGGAAAAGGGTGACTGTAGAGGTGTTTTGTTTGCGACATTAGCGTTTTCCTCCTAGTACAATGAATAAACAAAACCCTTGACTTTAAAATCAAATACAGATTTAACAGCTTGAAGTGTGAATGCAGCTGCGCTGTTGATGCAGTCATACTTTCTGATCACAGGGGCATTTGAAATGATTTCGAATCGTCCAGACTATGAGTCCTGGAGTAGAACTAGTTTTATACCTACAGACGACGTCGTACAGCAAGCCTTCTGCCCGTCCTCCGGATCTCTGTATCACGATCTTCACAAGAGACCCGTTTGGGTTTTCAGTCAGTCCAATAGATAAGTGATTGCTCGTTTAGAGATAGTTAATATGCGGGCACTAACTCACATCTTATTTTGCCCGAAACCCCTCCATTTCACAAACAATCTCGTCCATCTTATGCTACTTTTTGCCAAAATTAACACCTTTCTTACAACTAAAATTAACATGCAAACCCTCCAAAATTGACGTAATCGTTAATTTAAAATGGGGTTTTCGTGCAAAAACAAAGATGAACAATTTAGAGGCCCGCATATTAACTATCTCTCTCCATAGCATGAAATCTAAAGGTTTACAGAATTAGTCATCCTAACACAATTAACGCCCGCGGGTTTGATAGTGAGACCTTACTACTTTCTAGTAAGGCTTGGGGCGATTTGGGGCGACTTGGGGTGACATGGAGGGTGACTTGGGGCGATTTGGGGTGACTTGGGGTGACTTGGGGTGAAGGTGTCAAGCGCGCTAAAGTGGGAGGTGTCAGAGAATGTCACGTGGAACTGGTAGGACCACTCTTGACATTCTCTGCCACGCGCTGAGCAGCGATTTACCCTGCTGTGTTAGCAAGGAAGGCAACGCACACGCGGCCAATCAATAAAGCCGTTGTTGGCAGCGCCCGCAGTGTGCATTGCAGTGCTGCTATTGATTTTGTTATACAATCTTTTACCCGGATTTATGCAGCAGCTTACTTAATTAATTTTTTAATTGTTGTTTTTAATCTGATTTAAAAAATGAAGCCCGAAGTAGCTACAGAGCTTATTAATATACTTTACGAGTTGGATTGGGAGCGGGAGGGTGATAAAGATCAGTTAGAGAGCAGGTTTGAAGAATTAATTACTGATCTTTTCCAGCGCATAAATATGCGAGAAAGCGTAAAGCAGGCCGTTAGTAAAATACCAGATTTTTGGCCCCAACCGGCTATAAAGTTGTTTGCCATTTTAGTTGATAATATGGCTCCTGAAGATGTTAATCTGACTGTTTCTACTGATCCTGAAGGGGTGACTATACGCTTTAATGAAGATAAGTTTTTTCGATTAGAAAAGACCATGAAAAATAAATAACAGCTGAATTTATAATTATTTTTTATTTGTGTAAAATATTGGGAGTTAAAAAATGACGGTCGAACTAAGTGAATCTGATTTAAAGAATAATCTAATGACTTTAATAGAAAATTGTAATGAATTATTTGACGAAACGATGAAAGTGTTAAACATTGATTTTAGTAAATCTGGGTTTGAGAATGATGTAAACAATTTAATCAAAAATCATAGTGAACTCTTTGACGAAGCAATCAAAGAGTTAAATATTGACTGTAGTGATTCAGAAAAGCTAAAGTATTGGCAGGCGTTCTTGTAAGATTAGGGTGTCTTGA
Organism: Conus canariensis; assembly: GCA_033310375.1. Taxonomy (NCBI): domain Eukaryota; kingdom Metazoa; phylum Mollusca; class Gastropoda; order Neogastropoda; family Conidae; genus Conus; species Conus canariensis. Next base: position 11,968,913 of record CM065720.1, read on the forward strand.
AGTATTGCAACGCTTGGGTGAAGAATAAAAGCGCATTTACTTACTTTACTTACTTTTATTTTTTTTTTAATTTACGTAAATATTGTGAGTTAAAAATGCCCCTTACAAGTGAGTCCGAGTATGAAATACTGCCTTCCAACAGTACGTTGTTGGGTAGTAACAACCTATTAAGCAATATGTTCAGTGAATTAGACATGGACATTATTAATCCCACAAACGTTCAGGAAAGCGTAACACATGCCATTTCTAAAATCCCAGAGTCTCTTCAAATTAACCCACCGGCAAAGGTGTTGTTGACCATTCTGATTGAATATATAACACCCGATGATGAAAACATGCAAGTCTGGGTTTCAACTAAACAGAAAGAAGTAATCAGCTATTACGACTTTACACCTGACTGGGCTGATTACATGCTCACTCAGTTTAACCATGCAAGCGAAGAAGCGAAATTGCGCGGCTCCGGTTGGTCTGAAGGAACGGTCATTGAAATCAGATTAAGACAAACAAAGTTCTATCCTATTGTCGGCAATTCTTACATCCCTCTCCCGAGAGAGTTAGTATTGAAACGGGCGGCCCTAAACATACATAATTCAGATAACTTGTGTTTCATGTGGTGTGTTTTAGCGCATTTACACCCAGTTAAAAAGAACGCAGACAGAGTATCTAATTATTGGCAGTATAAAGACAGTCTGAACTTTGATAACATAGCCTTTCCAGTGAGTATAGAAAGTATATCTCAGTTTGAAGAACAAAATAAACCAATAACCGTAAGCGTATACACCTGGAATCCAGTAGACAATCTAGTTCCTCTAAGGGTCTCTCCCAACGCTCCCACTTTTGGCGAATCACTTAACACTCATGTAGACTTGATTCTGTTTGCAGACGGTTCCAAGAGCCATTATGTATTAATCAGATCAATCAGCAGACTGTTAGAATATACATCAAATCATAAATCTAAACAAAAGCTTTGTAGAAGATGTTTGGTCAGGATCCCGTCTATGGAGGCAGCGGCAAAGCATAAGAAACATTGTAAAAGTTTTGTAGACTGTAAAATCGAACTTCTTACACCTAAACCAGGGTCTAAGGTTAGTTTTGAGAATGTACACAAACTACAGATGAGTCCATACGTAGTCTATGCCGACTTTGAAGCGATTTTGCCACAGTACTACGGCCCTCAAGAACGGACACAACAAAAAACAACCTTATTGTCCCGTCATCAGATCTGTTCTTATGCATTTGTTGCTGTTAGGTCAGATGGCGGACACACACAACCGGAGATTTACAGAGGTCCCGACGCAGCTAATCGATTTTTACAACAGATGAGGCATCTTCGCAGTCAATTTTCTAATCAGCTGAACCTTTCAGACATTAAGATGACCCCCGAAGATGAAGAACGTTATAAATCAGCCGCCCACTGCTGGATATGCAAATGCAAGTTATTAGGCGACACTGTAAGAGACCACGATCACATTACTGGCAAATTCAGAGGGGCAGCACACAACAGCTGCAATCTTCAACTCAAGGTTGACCCCGAAAAATGGAAACTGCCAATCTTCTTTCATAACTTACGGGGCTACGATTCTCATTTCATCATGCAAGCAATAACTTCTGAATGTAAGAGGATTAGCTGTATTGCACAGTCATCAGAAAAGTACATGACCTTTACTCTTGACTGTTTATCCTTCTATGACTCTGTCCAGCATCTGATGGGGAGTTTAGATAAATTGGCTGGATCTCTGCAAGACTGTCCAATCACTAAAAAATATTTTGACCCATCTTTAGTCCGTAAAGGCGTCTATCCTTATGAATACATGGACTCGTGGGACAAGTTTGACGAGCCGGCGCTGCCGCTTAAGGAAGACTTTCACAGCCGTCTTAGAGGTGGAGGCATAACAGACTCTGACTATGAATACGCACAGAAAGCCTGGACAGAATTACACTGCCGAACAATGGGCGACTATCACGATCAATATTTATTGGCCGATGTGTGTTTATTGGCAGACGTCTTTCAGAATTACAGAGCTACTTGCATGAAACACTATGGTCTAGATTCATCACAGTACATCTCTGCCCCGGCCTTTCTTGGGATGCATTCTTGAGGTCTACAAACATTGAGATTGACTTAATCTCGGATCTGGATACACTTCAGATGATTGAGGATGGGCTGAGAGGAGGCATTAGCATGGCCTGCCATCCTTACCGCAGAGCCAACAACAAGTATTTAGACGATTATGACCCCACTAAACCATCCAACTATCTGATGTATTTAGACGCCAACAATCTGTATGGGGTGGGCCATGAGCCAGGCACTGCCATTACGAAACTTTAAAATGATAAACGGCCCTCATGAGGTTGATCGGGTGGTAGGACTATTGTCACAGCTTACACCGATAATCCAATAGGATTAATCTTAGAAGTAGACTTAGAATATCCCGCAGAATTGTACGGCCCCCATAACGATTTCCCCTTAGCCGCAGAAAAATTAAAGATGAGTCCCACCGAACCACCTAAACTCGTGCCTAACCTCTTTAACAAAACTAAATATGTCTGTCATTACCGGCTGTTACAATTTTACTTAAGACATGGACTGAAACTTACTGCCGTTCACCGAATAATTACTTTCGACCAAGAGCCTTTCATGAGGCCATACATCATGAAGAACACCGATCTTAGAACTAAGGCCACTGACGCTTCAGAAAAAGACTTTTTTAAACTAATGAACAACAGTTGTTTTGGCAAGACGATGGAAAATCCACACAATCGTAAAGACGTAAGATTAGTTACAAAAGAAAAACAGGCAATTAAGCTGGCCTCTAAACCCAACTATCAAGACTTTCGACGGTTTAGCGACAGCCTGGTTGGCATTATGATGAAGAAACAGAATGTGAAGTTGGACAAGCCAGTGTTTATCGGGTTTGCTGTGCTAGAGTTGTCAAAGTTATTAATGCTTGAATTTCTGTACGACTACTTTAAACCGCTGTACCCAGAATCAAATGTCCTTTACACAGACACTGATAGTTTTATTCTAGACGTCCCAACTGAAGACTTCTATAAGGATTTAGAAACAGAGGTAGCCAAAGGAGCTGACAGCTGGTACGATACATGCGACTATCCAAAGACAGTCCGTTACATTCAACCGCGAACAAGAAAGTGATTGGAAAGATGAAGGATGAACTTAATGGGACGGTTATACAAGAATATGTTGGTCTGCGGTCAAAGATGTATAGTATTGCTACCCAGACTTCTGTAATGAAGAAAGCTAAGGGCATAGGTAAAGAAGTTGTCAAAAAAATATAACTCACGACAACTACAAACAGGCTCTCTTTGAACGCAAAGTATTTCACCATACAAATGTTAATCTGCGCTCTACTCTTCATCAAGTAAACACAACTGCCGTTAATAAGAAATCACTAGTCTCTAACAATAACAAGCGAACTTACGTTAATCCTGAGTTTTCATACGCTATAGGTCCCTGGAAAACCGGCTTGGCTGACTTAAATTAAGATCTTAACTAGTACTTAACTAGTACTTTACTTAAGATCTTAACTAGTACTTAACTAGTACTTTACTTAAGATCTTAACTAGTACTTAGCTAGTACTTAACATGACTTGCACTTAACTTGCGCTTAACTTGCACTTAACTTGTTATAACTGACTTAACCAGTACTTAGCTTGTACTTAACAAGTACTTAACTTGTTATAACTGACTTAACCAGTACTTAGCTTGTACTTAACAACACATTAAAAAACTAATTTATTAAAATGGGTCTACAGCAGGAGGTTGTACTTTTTTTTGCAGAAGCTGGTTCTTTTTCTTTTACTGTTTTTGTGGGGGTTTGTAACTTTGTTGCTAAGTATGGCTTTAGACACTTGTATGCCAAAAGCCCCCAACAACAACAATACTCCCCAGTACATAATAATACATCTTACAGTTTGATTGCGTTGTTGTTGGTGGCGGCGGCGGTGCTGGTGCTGATGCTGTATTACTATCTAATAATTTTTGTTTTGCTGCTTGGTTTGCTTTTTGCAGTCTGTTCCATTCAGCTAGTTTACGACCGGCCTCAACACGGCCAGCACTTTTAGGCTTAGTAACACTACTCACTTGTGGGACACTCGCCTGTAGATTCACTTGTGGGACACTCACTTGTGGGACACTCGCCTGTAAATTCACTTGTGGGACATTCTGCTCCTGTGGAGTCTTCTTCTCCTGCTCGCTCATTTTTTTTAATATGATTAAAATTAATATGATTAAAATTAATATGATTGAAAGTAATTAATCCCATGATGAATGGGCATAACAGCGTCCCAAATCTATAATACATGTCACATGCAAGAGATTCTAGGGACTTGGTTAAAACCGGATCTTGTGTTAAGTCATATTTTAAATCTTCTTCTGAATCAATCGGCGCTATCTTGCCTACTAACTTAGCATATAAACTAATCATTGTCTGCCCCACTGATCTAACCATTTTTGATCCTAGCTGTGCTTCGTACCTAGCGTAATACTTTTCAACGTCTGATGTAGACAATTGCTGAATCTGTTCGATACTTAGTTCAGTGCCTAAATACTGCCTCGTTTTCCCACACGCAGCCAGCGAGTATAATCTTTCTTTATGACAGAGGTCTGCTGCCTCCTCACACTTTAATAGCTCGTCGCAATCCATTTTAAAGCCCTTTTTAAAAGCAATAAAAATAATAAAGCCTTTTTAAAACCATGAGTTTAACGCTGGTTAATTATGCAGTGCCCATTGTTGGTGTTATAGTTTATTCAACCCTAGCAAAATGTTTGTTAAGAATAAAACCGCCCAACATGGGAAAGATAGAAGATTCACCAAAACTAGTTACAGCCTTATTTTTAGCTCTAGCAACAAAAGATTATCTGATTAAAAAGCACATAGACAGTCTTTCATATTATGATTATTTTAATTATTTTTTTAGTTAATAAAAAACATGAGCGAAAAAAAGATTATTAATATGATTTACCACTCTGCTGTAATCAGCGGCCTTAGTATAGGATATAGCACGTTAGCAAAAAACATGTTTAAAATGAGGCCGGCTGATCTAGGAAAGTTAGACATTGAAGATGTTGTTAAGGTTATAGTTGTAATAACTGCAGGAATTGCTTCAAAAGACTTTCTTGTTGCACAGGGGATTATCCCAGAAAACATCAATGCATAGAAAGATTAATGCATTTAGGCAGATTGATTTATAAAAAAAAGATTCATTCTAAAAAAAGATTCATTCATTTATAAAAAAGATGTCCGGATTAGTTCTGATGGTGGGCGGGGCTATTGTTAATGCATTGGCTTTCTCTGGCAGCAATTATATGTTTAGTAAATTGCGGTCTGATGAAGAGAGAGAACGTCATAACAAGGCAATGGAAGATTTAGCTAAGGCAAGAGACGCTTACGAGAAAAGGAGGATTGCTCACTTAGACTTTATTAATAAAAAGTTAAGAGAACAGGGACATGCAGAGCACACATTTACAGACGTTGATGAAGCAATGAATGAATATTACTTAGTGACAGGAAAGAAGTTTCTAACATCGGCACCGCCAGAACTGTCTGACTTTTATGAACCATCTGAGGATCAGAAAATGGTAGAAATAGGCTTTATTATAGGTGCTATGGGAGCAATCTTTCTTCTTGCATATTCAATCTAAAAAACATAGTTAAAAATGTAATAAAAAACAGCTCCTTCTTATGGACGATACAAGTACAAAATATATTATTCTCCTAGAGGGTATTGGAAAGGAAAGGCTGCTATTGATAAACTGAGTAAAGCTGCTAGGGTGACTGAATCAGAAGCGAAAGACTGGCTTTCAAAACAAGCGATCTGGCAAATATATCTGCCTGCCCCAAAAGAATAATATGGCCTCGATTTGTTAACTCAGTTCCTAATGACACCCACCAGATGGACTTGTTGTACCTTCCACATGACAAAGTTAGAAGAAAAAAGTTTAAGTATGCTCTGACTGTTGTTGACATAGCTTCAAGATATAAAGATGCTGAGCCTTTAACGGATAAAAGCTCAACTGCTGTGGCTGTGGCTTTACAACAAATATACATGCGAGGTCCATTAAAGTATCCTAGGCTGATCCAGGTTGATGATGGGAAAGAGTTTAAAGGAGCTGTAAACCAACTGTTTTTAAGACATCGGGTTACAGTTAGGAGAGGGATTCCAGGCAACCATCGCTCCCAGGCTCTAGTAGAAAACTTTAATAAGAATCTAGCTGAGCGTCTGTTTACCTATCAATATCATAGAGACCTTATGGACAGGACGCGCAACACAGAATGGGTTAGGAGATTGCCAGCAGTCTTACGCGCCATGAACAATGAAGAATTTAAAACAACAGGTCTTAAGCCGGTGAACGCAATCAAAATTAAAAAAATTAGCATTACTGAAGACATCCAAGGCAATCAGAAACTCTTGCCGTTCGGACTAAAAGTAAGATACTTGTATGCTCCTGGAGAGGCAGAGGGCGATGTTAGAATTAGAGCCACAGACCCTATATGGAGCGTAGACGTATATGAAGTTGAAAGAATTATGAAAACAGCCCCTCCCGTGTATTATTTAAGAGGGACTCTTTCTTCTAAAAAGCCTGCCCCTAAAAGATCGTTTGTTCGCGAAGAGTTGCAAGTTGTCCCGCCAAACACAGTGCCTGTTAGTTAAAAAAAAAAAAGTATTTATTTTTTGTTAAACTTATGATTTTATTTATTTTAGTTCACATCTTATTTTTTTTAGTCTATTTTGGGTTTAACTGATTGTTTGCTTGTTTTTCAATGTTCTGTTTGATTGTCTCAGTGTCTACCTGTTGCGAAGTAAAAGTCTTTCTCCACTCCTTTTGAAGTTCAGTTTTTTGTCGTCTGTAATCCTCACCATCAGCCATAAGATGCTCAAATTCTTCAGCTTAAATGTTTTCATCCTGCAATGCTTTGCTTATTCTCAGTCTTAATGAACAAAGTTTTGCTGATGCTAGGGCTACAATGGCAGTGTGCTTTTGTAGTTTAGGCGTTAATTTTTTTAAAACAGCACTCACAATCATAGACATGGCACCTAACCCCAAACCAAGGCTTCCTAATGCTAAAGAGGCTGGCGCTCCGGCCCCAGTAGCTAAAAGAGCAACGCTAGACCCAGCACTTACGCTCGCTACAGCTGATGAGCCGGTGATTATATAAGAAAGAGTATTTAAAACTTTAGCATATTTCTTTCTAGTAACCCTATACTTATCCAAGTCACTTTCTATTTCTTCTTGAAGTTCAGTTATTTGCTCTAACCTAAACTTTTGAGCCTGATCATCCATTTTTTTAATTAAGATTAATTTTTTAATTAAGATTAATCTTGTACATATCTTCTTATTAACGCTTCTGGCAGCACTTCATCAACAGAGTAAAACCCAATAAAATCAACATACTTAATGAAAATAAAATCAAGCACTGTTAGTTTGTCTTTGTCAACCATCACAGTAACTTTGTCAGATGATAAGAAAGTCTTTATTTCATCCCCGTTTTTAATAATAGCAATAACAAGCCTGAGAGGGCCGCCCAAGTTTTCAGACTTTATTTGTACACCTCTGATTAACGTATGCTCTGGCAAACTAGGATCAGACTCCCTCGGAGTAATAAATAAGCGAAAAAGCATCGTCATTTTTCTAGGCAGTGATTCTAGTTTTGGATTAAATTCTAAGCCGACGGTGTCATCCTCCACTTCAGCTAAGGACTGCTTTCTCCGCAGCATATATTCAGGGCCCTGCTTAGTTATTTCAATCTGCTTTTTCTGTTGTAATCCTGGGACTAGGCTAATAAGAAGGTGTCCTTCATTCAAAGCTTTTCTAAAATTGTATTTCTTATCAAAGTATACATAGGGGCTTCGTAGTTCAAACTTTAAATCCCAGTTAATGTCAGGAAGCAACGCCCAGGCATTCTCTCGTTTATGAAGTTTGTATTCGTGTTTGCCAAAATCGTTTGCCCTTAGATTTCTTATCTCTTCCAGGGTAGGATATTGCTGTCGTTTTTTATCTTCAATTTCTATTCGTTTGTAAACACCATCGTCGGTGTACTCAAATCATAAACATTTCCTGCCACTCCTATTAGATCAAAGTCAGTTGTATCGCTAGATCTTTTATCTCTACTGCAACGCATTTATGAGCTAACTCTGCTTTTGATTCAGGTCCCCGAGACATTCTTTTTAATATAAACAATTTATTATAAACAATCTATAATAAGCAATCTATAATAAGCAAACGTATTGAACTGGTGGGTCAGTCCGCAAGCATAGTTTAGCGTGCTTAGATTTTTCTAGCTGCTCTTTTATTTTTTTTAGTTCATCCTTGTCCCTGATTATATAGTTTTCACTTAAACATTCTTCAAAACTATCCCTGTCCTTAGTATAGAATAAGATGACTGATTTTAACTGCGATCTAAAGTCTTTTAAGACAGCATTGTATTTTTGAGTTAAGAGCCAAACAGAAACTAATGCGTGTCTTCCGCTAAAGGCTAGCTTAGACAGAGTCCTTCTTTTTTTAACAATGTCTTGTTCGGCTAAACAGTCATCAATAATAAACAGCGTTTCAGTTCCCTCAAATAGCCTATAGTAATGTTCTAAACAGTCGCTTAGCTTGTCAGTAGGATCAACTAAAAATATATTCTTGTCTGTCCAAACAAACTGCCTTTCTTTGTACGACTTGTTGTGCTTAATGGTTGTGCAGAATATAACAATGTACTCGTAATGAAACCTGTAGACTGTTTGTAACAAATCAAGCACGAAGACAGTTTTTCCACACCCAGTAATCCCACAAATAAGCGAGCAGTGCGGGTCTTTAGGCAAAAAGTTCAAACTATCCATCTGTTTTAATAGGCTATTTCTTTCAGTCTATTTTCTTTCAATGTTCAGCTGGGCGTCATAAACCACAAAAACGTGCATTTGTATCTGGCCATTCTCCTCCTCTTCCTTATTAATCTGTATGAGTATACCATCTGACCCTACCCTTCTTCCACTCCCGTGCAGTCTGTTGTCATACGTGGATCTAAAATCCAGCCATAGTCCATACTTGTCTGTTAGATAATCTTCGAGTCTTACATCGTGAAGGTGAAGTTTTTTACACACATGATCGGCTGTGGGGCTTGTCTGTCTGCCTCCAGCAAACAATTTTCTTATTTCATCAAAGTGTTGGTCGGGTAAAAGTCCGCTGAATACAGCTGAAAAGGCTTGCCATCTACTGTGCAAGACAACTGCTCAATTTTTGGGTTGTAAAACACCTCAGATTCTCTCTGAAAAGGAGCTGAGGGTTCAGTAAATAGCAAGAGAACCCCCTTTAGGGACCTTAAAGAATTGCTTATAGCTATTTCCCAGACGGTGTCTTGCTTGTTTTTAATCGCTAGACTGTGGTGTAAAACTCTTTCAAAGTAAACAACCGCCCTACTTTTATACTGGTTTAAGATTATTCTAGCCAGTTTGGGGTTAGTAACAACGTCAAAATTAAGAGAGATGTTACTGACTGTGTATTTGGCTTGAGAGTCATCTGATAAAATAACAGACCCGCTGTCATTGAATGTCAGTTCGTAAGTAAGTTTGTCTCTTAGTGCGCCTTGGTAATATGGCTGATGGGTTTTTAACAGTTCAAAATCTAGAGGGATGCAAAATCTGTTCTTAAATGCTCGCGCTATTGCCTGGTCTCCCTCGTCTTCCTTTGCATCTGCAGCATTAAGCCTGTGCTTAAGGCCGTTTGGGCTCTGGATCCCCTGAAAGATTTTGTCTTTTCTTTCTGTTCTAGGCAGCCACAGATCAGAATAGAGATTAAAAATGTCTGCGCTACTCAGTGAGAAGACTTCTCTACCTTCCAGTTTGATTACCATATTTTTAATGATGGCCCTGCCCAGGTTAGCAACGAACAGTAGCATTAGGATCCGCCGACTCAATATCTATTTTGAATGACAGCCTGGCAGCGCCTGGCATTATAACATCGTCAGGCTCGAGGTCACTAAATCTTACTGTTAACATTTCATTGGGCTCAATTGTTGATGGATTATTTACAACGCGCACAGTCTGTCTTATGCCTTTTATGCCATGGGGCTCCTTCGCTTTTCTGAATGGATCAAGGTCGCAGCCGTATGGGTTCATTTTTTATAAAACAAAAAATAATAAATATATAAATATGGCTGATGAAGATTTTGACGCGATTGATCCTATTGAGGAAGAAGAAGATGAAATAGAACCAAGTCCTTCAATACAAGATGAACTTGAAGGAGCGCAGCAGGTCAAGGAGCAGGATTAAATCAAATACAATGTTAGATAGAATTGGAATCGTTATATGCAGTATAGGGCGAGAGCAGCCAGAAGCGCTTAATGTTTCTAATTTTTTAACAGATAAAAATAATCATTTGTATGTAAGAACTAGTAAAGGAAGGCTTGTACGGCTTACTACAAAACCAGACCCAACCCAGTTTTTAAGCAGGAGCACAATTCTTAGAGAGCTCCCTATTTCTGACCAAAGGCAGCTAAACTTTATTGGCAATCTAAGGCCTGAGGCCGTTAGGGCTTTACAGAACTTGGAGCAAGGCTGCCAACACAATCTGAAATAGAAATGATCTCTATTCACGAATTAAGTCAAAGAACAGATGAAGCAATAGCAGAACTTGAGGCGAGTTTTAATGAAGAAACACAGTTAAAAACAATTGCCGGTTCTCAATTACCTAGTCAAAGAGAACGTGAGCTGAGTCCTGAAGAAGAAGCAGCTTTACAAACAATTGATGATCCTCCATTGTCTGAGAGTGTACACAGGAATCTTAAAGCTGCTATACGGGAACTCAGGGGTCTTGATGATGCTCTACGGAGAATAAATGGCGAGCTAAAAAACAACTTGTCAAAACTTGGTGAGCTAGAGAGAGAGATAGAAGAAGAAAAAAATAAACTGGCTGATGCAGATGATAACAATTTAGGGGTAGAAGAAAAGGCTAGAATACAGGCGAAAATACAGAATTTAATGGAACTAAAGGCAGACAGGTTAGAAACGCTGTCTACTAACAGAGAACAAATAGCAAACAAACAGAATCAAAGAAACTATAAACAGAATACTTTATGAAAATACTACGTTAGCAGAAAGAATAAGGACTCTGTTCAGAGAGCAGGGAATTACAATAGTTAGTATATTAACAGCCGTTGGGTTTGCTATCTCTACACTGGTTTATGCATTAACCGGCAGTGAGCCAACAGGGCCAGTAGCACCTCCAACGCCTCAGCCCGGTAAAAGTTGGATTAGAAAACAACTACACCATCTGGCAAACCTATTAAAGAAGTTAGCTGCTAAAGCGCTTGATGCTCTGCCTGGCATAATAGGCAGTGTTGTTAGTTGGGTTTTGTCTACCATAGGCAAAGTGGCTGGTTATATGGCCGACCATCTGTGGACGTTAGGAGTGCTGGCTGCCGGTTTAATTTTTAGTGAAATAAAGTATGGCTAATCCAGTAAAAGTTAAAAACACAACAAGGGCTGTCTTTTCGCTAGTGTGTCTGTCGGGGTGAGGTACATCAACAGGTGGATCGCTTTCTGGCTGTTGGCTGCTTTCTGGCTGTGGGCTGCTTATAACTGGTGGGGGGTCGCTTTCAGGGCTAGATACTTTTTTTAAAATGGCTGGTGCGGGCCTTGTGTTTAAGCCTTGATTGTGTCCTAAGTCTTGGTCGTCTCCGGCTATGAGAATTTCATTATTGTAATTCTGTATCATGCCAATCTGTAGTCTAAGGTCAGAAGGCAGCATGTATAATCCATGGCCCACAACGAAGTCAACCTTTGACCTAGCATGTGAAAGAACGTTTTGGTACCTTTGTATGCTGGAAGGTAAATCAACAGCAGAGTTAATAGCATCTTCTAAATTGGCTAGAAATTGTTTTCTGGCGTCAAAGCCTGTAGATTGATCCACTATGCTAGACTTGGTCTGTGCTTGCGCTCCTAATAGACACCAAACGTACGTCCGTATGGAGTCATTAAGTCTTTGCACTCCTGGCATTGTTAGGCCTTCACTTTTATCTAAGATAAATGTTGCCCAAGCATTGGGGTGTTTTTGTTCTATTGATCCCAATCTAACTTGGGAGTTTGGCTTAAAAGAGGTGTGGCCGGGCCAGTAGTCAAAATTATATTCTCTACGCTGACCCCACAAATACAATGTGCCTAACCCGTGATTGCGGTCTAACTTTTGTCTAAAGTTATTTGAAGGGTTAATGTTAAATTCGTTGCAGATTCTTTCATATGCATTATTGTCCATTGAGCTGAGAAATGGATTAAACGCGTTGTCGTTGGGGAGGCGCACCTGTAGTTCAGTTAGTATGCGCCTATACTGGTAATAAAATGAAAGTTATATACTGACCTTACTAAGAGATTGGGGTGGTATAAATGGTTTGCATATGAAACACCGCAGCCAGTAGTCGAGCAGTAAACTGCAAAATTTAACTGATTCTGGTAAAACGCCATGGGGTGAGTTGACCATGCTGATGGTACACTATCACTCTTTATTGGAGGATTTAAATATCTAGTTAGTGGGTTTACAAGTCTGACTTGGAAGCCATATGATTCATCCACTGCAATGGTTAGGATACTGAAGTCCAAAGATTTGGGCTCATAAACCCCTCCTACATCGTAAGTGGCACTTTCATTATATTTAAAAGGTTCCATTTTTAAATAGTTTTTAAAAAGGATTTAAAAAGGATGTACATTTATATAACTAAACAAAACACGAGTGTGTTCTTAAAGTATCCAATTAACAATAGGCGCGGTAATAGTAGGGTTGCTCTTAGAAAAATTGGTTTTAAAGTTAAGTGGTTTAATATATCTGAAGAAGCTCAGAATAACTGGATTAATATTAGTAATGAAGAGGGCAATCAAATAACTCATGAAAAAAATACCAGAAGGCTATTACAACTTTTGTTCTTTAAAAGAAGTATTTAACGAATTAGGCATATTGCTAAAAATTTACGATGCAAACCTCAGAATTACTATGCACTTTCCACTAGAAGAAAAAAGAGAATGCACTTTCCCTAAAGGCCTTGCGAATCTTGGGTTTCCACAGTACTAGCAGATCTTATAAATTTAGTACAAGAGAAAACATCTATCAATTTGAAGGTAATGAACCATGTGATTTTCTCGTTAACCCGATGTTGTATGTTCATTTACGAGAGTTAAAAACAAACACTAATTTATTTGATGGCAATCCATCTACAGTTTTAGGAGTACTGCCATCAATTAAGGCGGGGTTTTGCGATTATCAGTTAAGTACATTTGGTGAAGACAGTCAATTTAAAGAATTAGTTGAAGGGCCTATAAATTCAGTGTGTGTAAAAATAACTAACCAAGATGGAAGGCTGGTTGTTTGTTCTGATTTGTTAGTGGTGCTGGAAGTAGAAGAGCGTACTGTAAACCTTTAGATTTCATGCTATGGAGAGAGATAGTTAATATGCGGGCCTCTAAATTGTTCATCTTTGTTTTTGCACGAAAACCCCATTTTAAATTAACGATTACGTCAATTTTGGAGGGGTTTGCATGTTAATTTTAGTTGTAAGAAAGGTGTTAATTTTGGCAAAAAGTAGCATAAGATGGACGAGATTGTTTGTGAAATGGAGGGGTTTCGGGCAAAATAAGATGTGAGTTAGTGCCCGCATATTAACTATCTCTCGTTTCTTCATTTTCGTTGTCCTGAGTGTTGTTTATCTTGCCTGGAGAAGGCCAAAGAGGTCGAAACGCGTCGTGGTTTGTCTTGTAATTTGTTGGTCTATGTTAACTTACGGAGTTATTTCAAATTTCTTTTATACTCAGTCCGATAGTTTTCCACGGCTAACATGTCACGCAAATCATATTTCATCCCACAGTGGCGGATCTTTCATGGGGGAACGTTTTGGTCTGTGACCCATCATGCTCGCCTTCGTTTATCAAATCCACCGCCTCAAGCGGTTTCAACATGCACACACATTCCTACTGTCATTCGTCTGGTCATCGATTACAAAAACTGACCAGTGACAGCGGTGACTCGGTTTCCCTTGAACTCAGTCCTACAGGTTTTGTTTCCCCTTGGAAGAGATCTTTTGTGTAAGGCCTAGCGGGAGGGGAAAAAAGTATTAATCCGAAAGCGATACAAAAACAAACTGTCGTTTGTATGTGTTTGTGAGAACTGAACAGAAAATGAAAGACGAAGATGCGAAATACAACCAAATGCTTTCGAAGGAGAAGTGAGGAGTGCCTGGACTTTAAGAAAGAACAATTGACCCTGTAGCTGTAACTTTCTCTTTTGGGGCATTTCATTTTCAAATCCATTCATCAAAATGGCTTTCGGACGATCCCTTGTGTTAGTTACTGCAATCACGATTCTACTTATAAACGGTAAGTATGTTATTTCATTTCACTTCATTTCATTCTGCCTATTACGTAAAGCCAAAGCTTCTCCTTAGACCTACGCCAGTACTTACACCAAGTCCACACCCCCCATACGCTCCTCAAGCCCGTGCCGTCTATGCTTCCTACTGCTCCTCCACCTTCTCCTCGTCTTCCTTCTTCTTCTTCTCCTCGTTCTCCTCCTCCTTCTACTTTTCGTCCTCCCCGTTTTTCGTTCTCTCCTCCGACCTTTCTTCATCTTTTCTCCTATCCTTTTCTTGATCACCTCCCTTTCTTACCTCTTCTTCTTCATCTCCTCTTTCTTCACTCTTCTTTCTTCATCTCCTCTTTCTTCACTCCTCTTTCTTCATCTCCTCTTTCTTCACCTCCTCTTTCCTCTCATCTCCTCTTTCTTCACCTCTCTACTTTCTTCACTTCTTTCTCACCTCCTCTTTCTTCATCTCTCTTTTTCACCTTCTCTTTCTTCACCTCCT
>CM065720.1:11991256-12031256 GCA_033310375.1 Conus canariensis
TCGGTGCACACAATCGTCTTGACTAAATGGACTACCTTGTCCAGTGATAAGGAGTGTGTGTGTGTGTGTGTGTGTGTGTGTGTGTGTGTGTGTGTGTGTGTGCGTGCGTGTGTGTGTACGTGAGAGAGAGAGAGAGAGAGAGAGAGAGAGAGAGATTTTTTTTTTCAAACTCGTTAAAGGAGAGAAAGTGGCACATTTGATCAAACGAAAAGATGTGCTCATCTCTCATGCAACCATAAAACCGCTCTCCCTCCCACCCCTCTCCGTACTCGGCCATCTTCTCTTTGTAAGCACACACACACACACGCGCGCGCGCGCGCACGAACACACACAAGCGCGCCCATAACCTCGCATACACAGCACATACTCGCGCACACACACACACACACACACACACACACACACACACACACACACGCGCGCGCGCGCGCACGCACGCACGCACATAACCTCGCATACACAGCACATACTCGCACACACACACACACACACACACACACACACACACACACACACACACGCACGCACGCACACACATACACACACACACGCGCGCGCTTAATGAGACTTCTCTGACACACATTTATCTATCATTTCAGAACGCTGTGGGATCATTGATGCGAGCGGCCAGACAGTCCAGCTACGGTCAGTCTGTCAAATACTGGACAGGACTACAGCGCAGCGGTCAGACCTACCGGTGGTCGGACGGCACCCCGTTCTCCCGGGCGGCCATGTAAGTGGACAACACTGTCTGGACCTAGTTCTTGTGAGAGGAAGGCCAATGATGCATGAGATTCAGATTCTGAATCAAATGATTTATTCATAAAGGGAGATGGCCCCAAACGAAGGTGTGTGTGAACATATAAAGCTCAGTAATTGTAAACAGCTATGATACGTATCGACTCAAAGAGCAAATCGTTGTCACGTGTTCAATAAGAAACTTTTTTTTTTTTTTTTTCATTTTAAAGGCTTTGTATAGAAACAACGGAAATTGTTTGACAGCTTCAGCAGGAGTAGATGACAGAAGTAGATTTAATTTAAACAAATATGGTCGTCTATAATATTTGGGGCTAATGATTTTTTTTTTCTCTGATGCTTCTGAGAGCTGGGTCAGCAAAGAACAAAGTGTACAATTTCTGTTTGCTGTGATTCTTTACATAGAGGACAACTGAAATCCCAAATATTACGCGTTCCATACCTAAGACAATGGCAAGCTGATTCAGACATTCCTGTTTTAAATCTTGCCGTTAGCTACATGTTTTAAATGCCTATCTAGATCTATGTTCAAGTAAGTTTTCCTTCTACATCTATGTTCAAATAAGTTTTCTATCTAGATCTATGTTCAAGTAAAGTTTTCTATCTACATCTAAGTTCAAGTAAGTTTTCAGTCTACATCTATGTTCAAGTAAGTTTTCTATCTAGATCTATGGTCAAATAAATTTTCAATTCATGGGGGTACGTGAAGGTGCATGAGAGAGACCACGAGTGCTTTTTGATGTGTGTTTGACCCCTCTGCCTATTCACGGTTGCGCCAAGGTGCTGACAGCTCCCTTTTACGTGTCGTGTTTGAATGAACGGGTAAATGACGTCGTGTTTTCCCATGCACACGCTCATTTATACGGCGGTTACTACTGGAAATGTCAAAACAGACCATGCCTGATATGGTAGCAAGCATTATCTTCGTTGTAAAATAAGCCTGGTTAAAAAAAGAAAAAAAAGACGACAGAGGCCGAAAAGGAATGAAGATGAAATTGAATTCTCTTGTTGTATGAACACCAGTCAAAAGGCCTTACAATTTACGATGCATGGGGGAGGGGGCGGGGTGGGGGGGTGGGGGGGGACCTTAATGGTGGTATAAGATTAGAACAGGTTTAATTGATTATTTCCGACCGTAAAAGGCAACAGCTACCTTGTCCTGATCGCAGATTAAGTGAATTTCAACAAAAAGAAAGCGAATGAATGACCAGGCTGTTCAAGCTTTGTTTTTCATCTCCGTTGCTTCAAACATTGATAATAAATATACGTGTTGAACTGTGCGATTTCTCCAGTTCTGTAAACTTGCTTGCTGTTGGTGCATAGCAAGATCTAAATTCACCTGTTAATTAGGTCTGTCCTGTGTACCCCGGCTCTTCACCTGTCTCTGAGATTCAGTGAGGGGCGTCTGTATCAACAGACAATAAGGGTTAAGCTGATGTCCCGGGGTTTACGGGATGTTGTGTGTTAATGGAAGGGCCGTCAGTTCCTTGCTCCTTCCGTTTGAAAGAAGACGTAGACTTTCGAATACATTCCAGGAAACTGCAGCTTTTTTCCCAGTTGGCTTGATTCTCTGTTTGCTGACCAAATCGAAGCCATTGTTGCAAATCGTTCTTGCTGTCAGCAGAGAGAGAGAGAGAGAGAGAGAGAGAGAGAGAGATGGCTGATTTTTATGTGTATGCGAGTTTCCAGGCATTTTTCAAGCCGTGCGTGTACTCGTTGTTTACGTTTTTGTTGTTGTTGGTTTTTGTCAGACTAAGCCAAAACAATGGAAGAGGGAACAAAGCAAGAGGTAAACATTGCCAAAGGCAGCGGGTAACTGAGCAAATGAAGGAATGGATGAATGAATAGGCACCAACATTGTGTAAATGTACATGTCCATGCACAGATCTGATTTGTTGTTCACTCTAAGCGGATAGCAGTAGATAAAAAAAAAAAAAAAAAGCGACCTCAGTTCTTTACTTAACCTTTGCGTTCTAAGATCTTTTTTTTTTTTTTTTTTACTTGATTTGTTTTGTTTTGTTCTGTGTGAAAGACTTATCCACCTGTGACTGATCGAATACTCTATGCTTGAACGCGCGTGCGGATTGAGAACGCGCACTGTGTATCTTCATCCGCGGGCGTCAGACTGTCTTGGTTTGCAGATGGCTTATTCCAGGCAGTAACGGTCAGCAGTGCTCCTCCTGGAGTGCTGACAATGGGGCAATAGAGTTCGAATCCTGCGACCACCAGTACAGACCGCTCTGCAAGCGATCAGCTTCAATGTGTGAGTAACTAGGAAGAATATCTCCTAATCAAACAAGGAAGGAAGAATCTCTTCTAATTAGAGCACGTTACTATGTTTGTAGTGTGTGTATGGAGGGGTGGGGTGGGAGTGGGAATGAGATCAAGGAAACGGGTGGACTTCAACATTTACTTCGTTTGCGTTATACATTATATATAAAATGCACCAATTATAAACAGAAAGAAAGTAAACCAGGGACTGCGTTGATCAGTCTTGCTCTTTGATCTCCGCCTAGTTAATACTGATTTATTAATGCTGTTGTGCTGCATGATTTGCTAAATATGATAAATCTTCCCGTGACTGGTAGAACCTTGCAGCTGCTTTTACCCGTCGGAAACCCAGTGTAGTGTTCAGAACGTGTGGTGTGTCCAGCATACATCGACAGGTGTAACGAGGCGGACGGGTGGCAGGACATAGGTGGCGCCTGTTTCAAGCTGTTTGATGACGTCAGCAGCTGGAGTGACGCACGACAGCAGTGCAACGCCAACAGCGGCGATCTCTACGTCCCCAGCTCCTCCTCTTACGTCATCAATCGGCTGCTGACGTGTCGGATCAGCATCACTCATATTTGGCTGGGGGCGTCGGATATTGTGAGTAAATTGATTGAGCACACAAACCGGCAGTTGATGTATATTTTGAATGAATCAAAGAGAAAGAAATAATGAAATAAAATACGGAGTAGAAATCATTTTGAAGAGGTGAATAAACTTCACAGTCTCAATACAGGCAGACTCTCTCTCTCTCTCTCTCTCTCTCTCTCTCTCTCTCTCTCTCTCTCTCTCTCTCTCTCTCTCTTTCTGTTTTTACCTCGAGGAGCGTGTAGAAAATGGGGCAGATATCCAACATACGTGATATCGGGTATCAGGTGTATTCACTGGTAAATAGAATGAATGAACCTAGTTCCAGTTTCAGTTTCATCAATGAGGTGTCACTGCGTGCGGACTAGTCCATATACGCTACACCACATCCGTTAAGTTTCGAGACCACACTACATATTATTTTAAGCTGGTGGATAAATGAATTGATGACTAAGATGAGAGAATTTAAGAAGAGGGTCTTGTGGCTTCGACTTAGCAGATGTCTGACCTACGCATTAGCCCAAGGCGCTGGTCAGACCTTGAGAACCTGAATGCACATAATTACCTGAGAATCATACAAGACTATATATCACTTGGACTGTAGAGGAAAATGTTCATGGGTTTCAAAGAGTCATAGTCGTTAACATTTGCATGAATTCGGACATGCCTAGGAGAAAACCAAGGTAGTATAAGCAAATCAGTATTTTAATAAATAACTAAGGCCAAGATGAATAAACTACCATGGTCATTGTCTCTCATGAAAAGAGATTGTGTCTTTTCTAGTTGCTTGCATACTGTGTTTTGTTTCGCATTACATTCCACCTTGTTCTGTCTGTATAGCATGTGTAGGAAAATTCTACGATATTGTGAAATCTTATCATTCTCGTCAATGATTCGTTTAAAACCGGTTAATTAACTTCATCAAAAATCAGAGTTTGTGAACTGTTTACCTCGATGAAAATCTTAAATAAACCGGAAATTTGCTCTGTGCAAGCAACGACGTTTTGTTTTTACTTCTTCAAAGTTAAAAAAAAATCGTTCATTCTGTAGCCACCACACAAAAAATAATAAATACTGAAAGCATTGGTGTTCATATTCATGATCTCTTGTCATGCAGTAAGTGCAGGGGCAGATTTTCTGAATGAACTGATAACGTGAAACGTTTAACTAGGTCCTGGACTGTGATTTCAGACCCACCCCGGCACACTCATGATGGTGAATGGAACTCAGTCAAATGTCCCATTAGAAATGGGAGATAAATCAATCCTGTAAGTATTTCTGCTGAATCAGTCTTATAATCTTTGATTATTCGCGCAATTTTTTTTAATAGTAAACAATTTTGAATGCTGTGGTTGAGACTGGGTAGGTAGTGAGTCGCTTTTACTTGGTTTGAGGTGGTTTGCTTCGAGATGGGTTGATTAAATTGGGTTGGTTTGGTGCGGTTCATGTTTGATTCAGGTTTGGTTGCCTTCTTTGAGTTGATATAGTTTGATTCAGTTTTCTTGGGATTGGTTGGGATTCAGACAAAGTTGTCGAAGATGAAAAAAGGCGCTGTATATTTTGGATGTATTACAAAACTTGATAAACTATGCTATATTTACAGATAGATAGCACGTACTGCAGCGTAGGTGGGCCAGCGATCTAATCTTGGTCAGAGTAACACTTGTTTGAAAGGGGTGGGCGTGGGGAGGAGGCAGGAAAGTTTGTAACAGACCAGAACGACAGCATCCATCAATGACCTTGACATGTCTAACCTTTGACCTCTGCACAGTGATCCAGGCAACACGTGCGTTGAAGTGGTGACCACCACCACCAGCACCCTCCGCTTTCAGACTGACGTCTGCGACCATGAGAAGCAGTTCATCTGTCAGAAGCCGTACGGTGAGTGAGCTGTGTGTGTGTGTGTGTGTGTGTGTGTGTGTGTGTGAGTGTGTGTGTGTGTGTGTGTGTGTGTGTGTGTGTGTGTGAAGGGGAGAGAGAGAGAGAGAGAGAGAGAGAGAGAGAGAGAGAGGGGAGAGTTTTTAAAAGTTGAAAGAAGGTGTGACGGAAACAGATGGAAACTTGTGTGATGTCAAAGACTGGCGCATAATCGTCTAGTTCTCCGTGTTATTTGTACTGTTTGGCCCCGTTCATTGTCATCCGATTGGATCCCTGATTCCGTACGACCCAAGAGTTAAGCTGCTGTGTGATGCTTTCAATGTTCCTCTGCCTCCCCCAGGCACGTGTCTGGAAGGTTGGGAGGAGCACAGAGGGCGTTGCTACCAAATCCTCGTTACCTCCCTTGGCGGTACCACCTGGTTCCTGGCCCAGCAGCAGTGCCAAGACAAGGGGGCCCAGATGCTCATTCTTAACAGGTACCCGGACACAGAGAGAGAGAGAGAGAGAGGTGCGGAGAGAGAGGGGGAGGGAGGGAGAGAGAAAGAAAGAGAGCGAGGTACGGGGAGAGAGAGAGAGAGAGGAGGGAGGGAGAGAGGGAAAGAGAAAGGGAGAGAGAAAGAGAGGAAGAAAGAGGGAGAGAGATGGGGAGAGAGAGAACTGGAGAGAGAGAGAAATATATATATATATATTATATATATATATATATTTCCCCTTAATCTGATTTTTAATTAGTTTAGAATGTTCTGCTGTTTAATTCATCTTTTGTAGTAATTCATTTTCTATAACTAGGAATGGTAGTCTCAGGTTATCTCCATATTGCAGGACAGGAAAGGTATCAGAGAAAGATAGCAACTTTGTTGCTGGTTACGTATCTGTTCTTGAGAAATCTGCCTCTATTTCATCCTGATCTTTAGAAGAGAGAGAGAGAGAGAGATCGTGTGCGTGCGTGCGTGTGTGTGTGTCTGCGTGTGTGTGTGTGTGTGTGTGTGCACGCGTGCGTGAGTGTGTGCGTGCGTGTGTGTGTGTGTGTGCGCGTGCGTGAGTGCATGCATGCGTGCGTGCCTCTGTGTGCGTGTGTGTGTGTGTGCGAGTGCGTGAGTGCATGCATGTGTGCGTGCGTGTGTGTGTGTGTGTGTGTATGTATATGTGTGTGTGTGCGTGCTTGCGTGTGTGAGTGTGTTTGTGTGTGTGCGTGCGTGCGTGTGTTTGTATGTGTGTGTGTGTGTGTGTGTGTGTATTTGTGTGTGTGCGTGCGTGCGTGCGTGCGTGTGTGTATGTGTGTGTGTGTGTGTGTGTGCGGACACGCGAGCTATCGGCGGCTTGCATATGCATGCCTATGTGAATGATAGAGCAAGTTTTAACGCCTTTTTAAAAAAATAATTTTGAAAA
This sequence comes from Conus canariensis, assembly GCA_033310375.1. Taxonomy (NCBI): domain Eukaryota; kingdom Metazoa; phylum Mollusca; class Gastropoda; order Neogastropoda; family Conidae; genus Conus; species Conus canariensis. The sequence goes on from CM065720.1 coordinate 11,998,139, forward strand.
GTGAAGAAAACGTTCGTGAAGTAACCTTATTTAACTGCATGTTAAATTGAGTACCTAACGCTATGTTCAGTTTGAATGGATGGGGGCAAATCTAACCATCGCAGGAGAATATTTTGCCGGAAAAAAAAGAGAGAAACCCATGGAAAGCATTCAAGATCATGTACGTATGCGCGAGTATGTATGTACTTAATCATTTACTTGTTTCGCTTTGTTGCAGTATGGACGAGCACATGTTCATGGCCCAAAAGCTGATACAGTACAAGATGCCTTCCGTTTGGCTGGGATTTTCAGGTACTTGTCCCTGACACCCTCGCACCTCTTATCTTCATAAGTGTTCTGTCTGTCTGTCTGTCTGTCTGTCTGTCTGTCTGTCTGTCTGTCTGTCTCTCTCTCTCTCTCTCTCTCTCTCGTCCCGTGCACGCGCGCGCCACCACACACACACACACACACACACACACACACACACACACACCAAACTCTCTTCCTCATGGACAACGCACAATACAAATACACCTCGCATGCAGAACTCACACGTACATGCCTTTGCTCCTGCAGGCCTACATGCTACCTAGCAGCGAAAAAAGATTGTCAAACAATGAAATAAGAAAAAAGATTATCTTTTGTAACGTCATTACGCTCAGGTTTGATATTCGCACGCACTGACGGTGATAATTCAGACGGAAACAGCCCTCCCAGGTATATAGAGGAGAGGATGTGTCTAACACTACATTGTTGTCACCAGAACGACAACGTATTAAAATGGGCAGCTGAAAGTCCTTATCTATGTCGGGCGTGAACAGAATTCGAACCGGCAACATCTTACTGCGAACTCGGTACACTACCCACTGAGCCGAACGGACAACCTGAACTTTTATCATTCTCTTAATTATTCTTCAATGTTTGAATGTCTTTGATATATGCTAAACACTTCATCTCTGCACCAATCAGATACATGCTAAACACTTCATCTATGCACCAATCAGATACATGCTAAACACTTCACCTCTGCACCAATCAGATACATGCTAAACACTTCACCTCTGCACCAATCAGATACATACTAAACACTTCATCTCTGCACCAATCAGCTACAAGCTAAACACTTCCTCTCTGCACCAATCAGATACATGCTAAGCACTCTATCTCTGCACCAATCAGATTATGGCGATCCGGGCCACTTGCACTGGGTGGACGGGAGCGCAGCCAATGGCAGTGGAGTATTCACGGTGTGGGCACCTGGGTTTCCCAAACCAGAGGCCAACACGCTGGACTGCGGTCTGATGCAAGTCGGTGAGAACTAGGTTGTAATGGCGGCGAAGATGGTGATGTGATGGATAATAGTCTGTCTGTGAGCTTGTTAGCATCTAAAACACAGACAGATCCCCCCCCCCCCAAACACACACACACACACATACACACACACACACAAAGAAGTCTTGCCATCATCACGATGAAGCATTTTACCATTGTGCCTGTCGTTGACCTTGGCCGACTCCAGACTTATAGACCCTGCCATCAAAAATATGTGCTGTTTAAATTAAATCTGCTTCTGTCATCTACTCCTGCTGAAGCTGTCAAACAATTTCCGTTGTTTCTATACAAAGCCTTTAAAATGAAAAAAATAAGTTTCTTATTGAACATGTGACAACGATTTGCTCTTTGAGTCAGTACGTATCATAGCTGTTTACAATTACTGAGCTTTATATGTGCTGTGCAGCAGAGAACTTGTAACTTATGAATATGTTGGAATTCACTTCATTTACTCGCATGTGCGATTATTACCAGCTAGTGAGCAAAGCATACTCTTGGTCAGTGTCATTGTGATATGTCGGAATGCACTTCAGTTATTCACCTGTGCGATTATTATCAGTTAGTTAATGAAGCATACTCTTGGTCAGTGTCACTGTGATATTTCGGAATGCACTTCAGTTATTCACCTGTGCGATTATTATCAGTTAGATCTAGTTGCAAAGCGAGACGACTGCAGGCGGAAATCTAAACAAATCTTAAATAAATGTTAGCGAACCGCCCAGAGAACGTGGACAAACGAGTCACAAGACGAAACACAACGCGTTTCGACCTCTTAGGTCTTCATCGGGTGAGACATAAACGAATAAAACAAATAAAACAAGTGAATTTTCGTTGTTTTATTCGTTTATGTCTCACCCGATGAAGACCTAAGAGGTCGAAACGCGTTGTGTTTCGTTTTGTGACTCGTTTGTCCACGTTCTCTGGGCGGTTCGCTAACATTTATTTAAGATTTATTATCAGTTAGTTAATGAAGCATACTCTTGGTCAGTGTCACTGTAATATTTCGGAATGCACTTCAGTTATTCACCTGTGCGATTATTATCAGTTAGTTAATAAAGCATACTATTGGTCAGGGTCAGTGTTCTCACCCAGTGCTTCACATGGCGATCGAATATTTATGAACTATGTTAATCTTTTTTTTTTCGTGATAGTCTTTTCAAACGCAAATGTGTTTTGATAATATTCTTGAATTCTGTCGTATTTACAGTGTCTCTTTGCCGTTTGCGTTTGTAAATATGACATTTGATGAGCAAAATGATTAAATTTATTATAACAGTTTCTGTTGCGAATTGTTGTTTACCACCACAGATAACGATGATTTCTGAGTGTGCTTCACTGTCTCAATATTCACATTTCTCCCTTACTTGTGAAGAAGAAAGTACTGTACACAAGTTAAGCTCTCATGTTTATGGCCCGGTTCACCACTAAGGATTATTCCTCAAAAAAAAAAAAAAATCACGATCGTCTTTCCCCTGCATCATCGAAAGTAGCAGAATGATGGATTTGAGAAAGCTGGCGCACGAACAAGAAACTGTGTGAGGAATATCTGTGCTAAAGTTTGTGACTGAAATCACCAAAAGTAGAAGTCAATAACTGATTTTGTAGAAAAAATAGTGAATATATGATTTTTCTGCAGAAAAAAAACCCTTGCAAATAGAATTTCCTGTACAGTGAAAGTAAATCTTAAATATGGCATGGAACAGTATACAGTAATGAAAGAACAAGTGGGGTAACTCTTGCTCAAGAGTTACCCTACTTCTTCTTAAATTTCCTGTATAGTGAGTGATGTGGTAGAACGAAAACAATATTTTGACTTGTGAATAGTTCCGTTGTTAACTTTCTTGCTGCCCTGATGCGTGTACTGTAGTGGGCTGGACTGTAAACAGCATGACTTGACTTGATGACGTCGTCTTAGCGGTGTGATCTGATGTTACCAGGAGCGTCCAACGGCTCGTGGAGCCATGGATACTGTTACGACTACAGACCCTTCGTCTGTGAACAGCACGTGGGCAAAAATCTCTCGGCACCGTCTTCAAGTGAGGCCGCTTGTGTGTGTGTGTGTGTGTGTGTGTGTGTGTGTGTGTGTGTGTGTGTGTATGTGTGTGTCTGTGTGTGCGTGCGCGTGAGTGTGTGTGTGTGTGTTTGCGCGCACGTGTGTGTGTGTGTGTGTGTGTGTGTGTTTTGTGTGTGTGTGTGTGAGGGGGGTGGGGGTGAAAGGTGGAATGAGCGGTGTGGGAGTAATGCCAGTTGAGGGGGGAGGGGGGGGGGGAGGGTAATGAAGATGACACAGCAGAACAAACAAACAAGCAAAAATCCCGAATGCCTTCTTGAATTCACGCCAATGACATGTTAAGGAAGAAATCAGACTGCCTGCGTGCTTACTTTGCTTTGTCTCGAAGCAGTGCATTTCAGTATCAGTAAAGATTCGTCAGGAGGGCCTTGCATGTACTATACAGTAAGATCTGTTTGAAATAAACTGCCAAAAAATATTGATTTACTATTCTTAAACACTTCAGAGCATAAAACAAAACGCAACTTTCGTTACAAAACGCCGCTTCTGTTTTTATTAAAGAAATGGTAATTGTAGTGTTTAAATGCGATAAATAGATGTTTAGCATTATTTTACAGACCGCCAGTGTTTGTTTCCAGCTTGTTCAAGGTCATCTTTGTTTTCAGTGTTCGCCAACAATGTGTGCGACAACGGCTGGAAGCTGTTCCGTGACCAGTGTTTCCTGTTCTCCAGTGAACAGAGAACGTGGGATGATGCCTCAGCCCAGTGCCAACAGTCTAACGGTCATCTGGTCTTCATCCGTGACCCCTATGTCCAGTCCTTCCTGACAGGTCAGTTGGATGGAGCAGGTGTGGGGCTAGCAGGGGGGGGGGGGGAGAGGGGGGGAGGTTTTTGCGTGAATGGTATCCGGAATAACACTAGGAGAGGTATTGTACTGAGGTGTATAATGTGCAGTGTGTGTGGTGGGATGTTGCCATTTGTTTTTAGAAATGTGTGTGCATAGGCCAGAAGTAGACAGTTTTTAAAGCATCTCCTTTCCCCCACCCCACATTTTCATTCCATTAAATATGTTTGTTTGTGTGTATGTTGGAAGCTGTCTTATTAATAGCCATTCGTATGACGATTCTGCATTGATACTACAGAATTATTTATAGTTTCAAAAATCATCATGATAGATGAGTAGACTATAAACAAATAAATCAACCAGTCATTAATAGCTACGAGGTAGCTCGGGAGTCGGTATTTTTTATGGATGAGGTGGGTGAAGGGGGGAGGGGTGGGGGATGGAGGGAGTAGAGTTTTATACGAGGCAGCAGTAGCATGAGTATTTCCTTGTTGATTTTTGGTGCGTTATTTCATTCCGCAGAAAGGTCTTGTCGTCGAAAAGCTGCCGCTGTCTTCTTGTGTTCATCGCATTAGGTTCTTCTTCGTCCTTCATTGTGACCAGTAGTTCAATCCAAGAAACTTGCAACCTTGCGGAGTAGCAGGCCAGAGCTGCTGTCATACCAGATATTATCACGAGTACGAGAAACTTCTATGAGCACATTGCGGGCATGTCGGATTTATTCGCTTAAAATCGTCAAGTCTTTGACACTAAAAGGTAGGTTTTGTGAAATGCACCATACTTCTTTGAAACACAGTATATTAGCCCCGTCCTGGTAAATAAACAAAAATCACAGAGTGTTCTGTGTGTGAAAAGCTGATCAGACACACTTTGGTCGAATGTTGTAGACTGATTGTGTGATATTTCAGTCAGGTTAGCTACACATACTAAACACCTGAGATAAATAGACTTACACTCTTCGAGGGAATTCGACGCAACCCGGACATTGCTTTCGGCCAGATTCCGAGTACATAATCCCCAAATGTGAATTTTTCGAGAATTTACGTTGTAATGTAACAGACATTACATTAAACATTCAACGATTCAATTATTCATTTAATACTAAGACCGAGTAGCATAACTCCTTCTTTTCCCTTTCGTTCAATTTAACATTAACTTGTTTGAAATGACTACCTGTGTTCAGTGAATGTCTTCCGTGATGGTGTGAACAAGAGGGATGGTGAGTTTGTTGTCAAGGCCAGGATGTCCGACTAAGCGCAGCATAAAATCAGAGCAGACCAAATCGTATCTGAGGGCTCGAGAATGAATGGTGCGGATGGATTCTCCGAAGTTCGTATGAGGAACAGATGACAAAGGACAGCAAATCAGCACATATTCTGGCAATTAAGAACCCTGTCTTTGCCGATATTTAGCACCGTAAGCTGTGCCTGGTGTGGCCACGCATCAACAAATGATTCTGACTGAACTCACGATGTCATAGGGACGCGAATGGAGAACACTCACATCTACAGGACTCGGAAGTATATCAGTCTAGCCAGCAGCTTGAAGGATTCTGACTTCCAAGCCGGAGTCTTCGCCATGGAAGTTGGATCAAGGGGGATTTGTAGGCTCATTACCCTAAGACCTTATGAAATGGCTGTAGATTTCTGGCGAGAAGAGGACAAGAACCCTACATACAATGACAGAGGCAACTGGAAAGAGTTCCAGTAGGATTTGGTCAGGGAGGAACAAAAGTGAACTTCGTAAGGCTTAGATTTCTTTACTTAGAATGGGTGTCTGATAGCTAGGTGGGTAAGACTTTCATCAAAAGGCGACGCGTTTAGGCGCCCAAGTATCCATGAGTTTAAGTTTGGATCCTGCCAGCGATGATCTTTTTTTTTCTGACAGCAGAGGAACATCTAGGAGTCATGACCTGGATGTGGCTCGGCCCTCTAAGATCGTGAAGAGTTCAGGGCCGAAACACAAAGTCTGACGGGGAGCTTCTTCTCTGAAGACCTGCTGTCAAACTCTACTTAGAGCCTTTTCCTGCTATCAAAGCACGATCACCTTTCTCCAAGGTAAAGCGGAGGGTGGACGAAACACATTCAGACTGGAGACAGCCCAGGTGAAGTGCCTAAAGAACAGGACCGTTTAAAACAGCTCTACATTATGTGCACGCTTGAGGACAGAAAAGTGGGGGGATTCCTGATTGCCCCTGCGACCTACAGTTATCACACAATGATGTTGATGATGGTGTGGTGGTGCTGATGATGGCGATGATGTCCCGAAGTAAGCAGCACGCTGTTGGTTCCAGTGAACGTTCCTGACGTGGGCATCGCCTGGATTGGAGCCAAGCTGGACGCCAACGACAACAAGTATTACTGGGCAGACAGCACACCGGTAAGGGTCTATAGCGTGTGTGTGTGTGTGTGTGTGTGTGTGTGTGTGTGTGTGTGTGTGTATGTGTGCGTGCGTGTGCGCGTGTGTGTGTGTGAGTGTGAGTGTGTGTGTGTGTGTGTGTGTGCGCGTGTATGTGTGCGTGCGTGCGTGCGTGCGTGTGTGCGCGCGCGCGCGCGTGTGTGTGTGTGTGTGTGTGTGTGTCCAGACTGGGCGCCGCGGGAGTAATGTGATGATGTGGACACAGAAGACGAGATTTCAGTATCTACAGGTAAAAATCACTTCATTGCTGACTACGACTGCTGTCCTAGTTGCTGTCCGCCAATGGAAATTGGACGTTCCTTTTTTTCCTGTCCTCAGATTGACTTCGAGAATTACCTGTCGGGAGAACCCAACGACGGCTACCGGGGCTATGCCTGTCTGGAGATGGTGGCCACGGGGTCGTTTGACTCTCCTGGGGCGTGGATCGATCAGAACTGCAGCCTGCCACAGAATTACGTCTGTCAGAAACCCGCTGGTAAGGAGAGGCTTTCCGTGCTGAACCAACTGAAGCTATGCCTTGTCTCGCCAAGGTACCATCCCTTTGATCCAGAGGTCGGCGTGTCATGACTCCTCCCCAAGCTTTCCGATCTTGCGTCATACGTAGGCAGTTGGTCAGATTCCTCCCTGTCCATTCTTTGATATCGTCTGTCCAAAGTCTTCTCTGTCTTAAGCTCACAGAACTTCAAAGACACTGACTTTCCCACGAGATTTAGTTAGACCTGCGCTTCACGTGTGAAGCAACTCACCTGAGTCTGTCTTCCCTCTCTGATTGTCTGGCTTAGTTTGTTCGTCCACCACCATCACCACCACGACCCTCTCTCTCTCTCTGTCTCCCTTCCTCCTCTCTCTCTGTCTCTCGCAAACTCTTCGTTCTCCTTACTGTATCCCTTCTTTCATCATGTTTTACAACACACACACACACACACACACACACACACACAACGCTCATACGCATGCGCTCAACATGCGCTCCGTGCCTCCACATATTTGCGCTCATACATGCACTCATGGCTGTATATTCTCTCTCTCTCTCTCTCTCTCTCTCTCTCTCTCTCTCTCTCCTCTCTGTATCTAAGTCTTTGGGTGATCCTCAAATCATTTACACTTTATTCAATAATGAAACTCAGAATGTTACAGAATTGTTCACATGTATGTTTCAGCGCAGACAGGGAGCACCCTCCAGCCAACACCCACCTGTAAGTGTGTCGATCGCGAACCAAGCTTTGCATGGATACCTGCTTTGCTTCGTGATTAGTGTTCTTTGTTTGTTCTGTGTGCGTCGTGTGTGCATATCTGCTAGGACAATGGACACCGCTAGCAGCGTTAGTTTGGAGTCATGGGCGTGTAACTGCTTAACCATGAGAACTGAGGTTACTTCCCTTGTTTGTTTTTAACCGTGGTGTCATCGAGTCTCTTGGGACATTTTTTGTTGCTTTTTTAAAAATTCTACTCTTTGTTTTATTTCGTTATGTTTGTATATTTCATTCGAAAGTGCACTTTTTTTTTTTTACCTCGGTCTCAAAGAGATATACATTCCGAGGGAGAACTGAAAGATAAATTATAAAATATGGGAGAAAGGGGTAGGGGGCGAAGGTGACACGATCACATAGTATTTGTATCGTCACATCATACTTGTGAAAATTTTCATTTGAAAAGGCGAAGTGACAGCTGGATTTTTTCGCTGACAGTGTCGCTATGTACATCAATTTTTGCCGTGAATTGTTCAGAAATTGATGGATAATGGCTCCATGATTTTGTTGCTCGTTCGACCCGAGGCGAGGCTAACGTTTCCTTTATCTGAACATACTCTTAAACTGTCAACGCTGTGGCCATGCGTAAAGAAGAAGGAAGAATAGAAGAGACCAAAGGTGCGCAAGTGTTCACGTGTTGAAGCACCTCAACCCCATGATAATGATGGCAGTAATGATCACAGTAATAATGATTGAAATGCCCCATTTGTTTACCGAGTTCAGGGTGCTTACAAATACAGAAACGTACGAAAAGAAAACAGCTTTCAAAACACCTGTCTGCATGTACTCGCACCAAACGAACATGCATACGGATACTAATACTTCTACGTTCATATCCCTTCACCTTTCACCGACCCAGTCACCTCATATCCACACACACACGCGCGCGCGCGCGCGCGCACACACACACACACACACACACACACACACACACACACACACACACACACACACATATACATACATATATACATACATATACGCGCCTGCGCGCGTGCTCTGTAACACACACACACACACACACACACACACACACACACACACAAAGCAACACATGATAGATACTCTCACAATACGGCAGGAGAAGTACGTATGGAAAAAAACATGGAAGTGCTAGAATGCTGTCAACAGAAGAAAAGAAAAAAAGCACTTCAAGTATGAATTAGTTTTTGGTCAGACCATAAAGGTAGAAAGAGACGAAGCACGACAGACAGAAAGTGGAAGTTCATTTTTCAAAGCAGGCGCACGATAAGAGAAAGCACGCAGACCTTGACATTTTTTTTTTATTTGTAAGATGTTTTGGATTAAGCACGTGAAAGATGAATGTATCCTCTAAAGAACAGAGAGAACGTGACAAGATTTACAGACAAGTTAAGACAAGCAAGTTCAGAGGAGCCTCTTAATTACATGTTACAGAAATTTTCAAACTGAGCGTTTAGAGGGACAAAGTGTTTGTCGGGAGTCAGTCGAATACGGAAAGAATGATGATCATGAAAAAAGACGTATTCCAAGGAAAGTGTGTGTGTGTGTGTGTGTGTGTGTGTGTGTGAGTGTGTGTGTGTGTGTGTGTGTGTGTGTGTGTGTGTGTGTGAAGGAGTCTGTATGTGTGTGTGTGTGTGTGTGTGTGTGTGTGTGTGTGTGTGTGTGTGTGTGTGTGAAGGAGTCTGTATGTGTGTGTGTGTGTGTGTGTGAGCGAGAGAGAGAGAGTGTGTGTGTGTTTCTTTTTGTGTGTCTGTGTGTTGTTGTTGTGTGTTGTTGTTGTTGTTGTTGTTGTCAAGTGTTCGCTGACTTTGCCACAGACGCCTGGTCGTTGCGCTGCGAGCCGGGCTGGCGACTGAACAGCAGAGACAACGTGTGTTACCTGGCGGTCACCGGGTCGCCCAAACCCTGGCAGGAGGCCAGCTACGACTGCCAGAGGAAAGGGGGCCATCTCCTGAGTCTGTCTGGGCCCAACGAACAGCTGCACGTGGAAGGTAGGGTGGTGAACTGGAATGGTTTCCAGTGTCGTGTTACGTTGGATGGTTTGTTTTTCCACAACGGTTTTTCTGTTTGTGTGAAATTCACGCTGCTCGGAAAGGGGAAGGGTAGGGGTGGGGGGTGGGGACATAATGTGTCGCCGAAGACTCTTCTTGTGTGTGTGTCTGTGTGTGTGTCTGTGTGTGTATTTGTATATATGCGCGCGCTCGTGTGTTTGTGTGTGTGTGGTGTGTGTGTGTGTGTGTGTGTGTGTGTGTGTGTGTGTGTATGAATGTCTCTCTCTCTCTCTCTCTCCATAAAAGACTTGAACTCCTGACCTGGGATGTTCGTCCTTCTTGTTTCATCTTCTGTGTGTGTCTCTCTGTGTATCTCTGTCCTTTCTCTGTCTGTCTGTCTGTCTGTCTCTCTCTCTCTCGTTGCAATAACATAAGTGTTAACTCCTCCCCGTTCCTACTCACTCCCTCCCCCTTCCTTTTGTACCTTGTATTGTGGCCCAAGGCCGATGTACATTAAACTTTCTGAGTTCTCACTCTCTCTCTCTCTCTCTCTCTCTCTCCCCCCCCCCCCCCCCCCCCCCCCGCGCGTGTGTGTGCGTGCATCCGTGCGTGCGTGCGTGCGTGCGTGCCTGTGTATGTGTGTGTGTGTGTGTGTGTGTGTGTGTGAAAAGAAAGATACGGATAATGTTTTCATTATCGGCCATGGCCCCTAATGATAGGGTATATGGGCAGCATGTAAAGTTACAACATCAAAATGACACATGAGGCATAAAAATGACACATAAAAACTTTCTTAAATGTGTGGCAATGTCTCTAAATCTAAACTCCTTGTGCATGTACAGAGAAAACTTACGAAGGACAATAGGGACCACGGCATGACAACCACAAGTCTGTAATACTTGGTCAAATGACAGTTACTTCTCCAATGGAACGTAATGGTTTGAAACTAAGAACAAGGTGCAGTTCATCCTTTATCTACTTTTCACCTAAAAGACACAATAAATCAGAATCAGTAGTTCTATATCTGTGACAGCCAAATTAGACTTCCCATGTCTCGGTTAATCTTGCGGTAACATTCTTCAGATTTCTGTCTAAATTGGACGACAGGTACTGCTTCAGCAAGTGTTTATTGTAACATATACTGCAAAAAATAAATGTTTGACAGGACGGAATGCGTGTTCATTCCAATTCTGCCATTTAGAATCGACTAAGCGTTGATGGGAAATACTTATGAATCTTCTATTGCACCCAGCACCCTCTGATTTGACTACACGTGTTCGAACACATGTCCACACGAGCCTAGATGCACGTTTTAAATCCAGTTGGTCTTATCATTAGCATGCAGAAATTGCAACATTTTATAAGCTTATCACAGTAGTCTAAATTCTTCGATGTTCAAAGAAGAGAGAGAGAGAGGGGGGGGGGGGAGGAGAGAGACAGACAGAGAAAACTGCAATTGTTACTCCTTTAAATTTTCCGGCAGCTGTTGGTATTTACTACTACGCTGCTGATACTGTTTTTTTTTCAGCTACTGCTGTTGTTCATACAACTACCATTGCTGCTACTGTTGCTGCTGCTGCTGCTGCTGCTACTACTACTACTACTACTACTACTACTACTTCTACTATTACTACTACTACTACTCATACTACTACTACTACTAACTACTTTTACTACTACTACTGCTACTACAACCACCACCAGCGCCAACACCACTACTGCTGTTGCTACTGCTCCTGATGCTTCTGCTGTTGTCCCTTCTACTTATAGTACTGTTGCTGCTGTCGCTATCACTGCCACTGTCTCTGCTGCTCCTCCAGCCACTACTGCTACTTTTAAATCACTGTTGCTTCCGCTGCTGCTGCTACCACTGCTACTACTTACTACTACAACTAGTATCACCAGTACTACTACTACTACTACTCCTGCCACTACTACTACTATTACTACTACTGTTGCTGCTGCTGCTGCTACAGTTACAGCTGATGCTGTTACTACAAGTGCTGCTACTGCTGCTGCTGTTGTTGCTCACTTCTGTTTCTGTTGCTGCCGCTGGTACTAATCCTACGACTGCCGGTCTCTTTCAGCGGTGCTAAGCACAGCGTACCCCTCGTCACACACGTTTTGGATCGGAGCCTCCGACAGCACGGAGGAGGGGGGGTGGGAGTGGTCTGACGGGTCCCCCTTCCGCTACTTCCACTGGCACCCAGGTGACTGAACCGTCTGACCGTTGGAAAGCCAAACAGTAACGGCTAGAATAGGATGCTGAAAATGAGCGACAGTCAGCAAATGTGTGATTAGTGTTTGAAAGTTGAATAGAGAACGGATTTGGAAACAATGGTCAGGAGGCGACGTCACGCCTCCGAGCGCTCTTACGGACACATACACCCACATATGCACATCGATAAGTGCGCAAGAAACACACACGTACGCACGCACGCATGCATGCGTGCACACACACATGCACGCGCATATGCACGCATGCATGCATGCATACATACAAGCACGCATACACGTACACACATACACACACACACACACACACACACACACACACACACACACACACACACACACACACACACACATGCGCGCGCGCACGCTCATGGGAGGGAGGGTGCAACTGCTACAAATATAGAACGACCAGTGGAATGACGGCCACTATGATAACCCACAGGTAAAGCCAGGTCAGATTATATGGGTTGTTCTATGCAGTTCGCTAGGCGTATCAATAGGCAGAAAATAGAAACAAACAATGTTTAGGCTGACAATCATTCATTAGAAAATAACTGATTTTAAGGCGATTATGTTGATGGTAGTGCAACTATCCCTTGAAGGTGTTTGGATGGTCGTAAGAGAGGTTGTGGAGTAGGAAGGGGGAGGGAGGGGAGTGGAGGACACAGCGTACGCGCTTGCTTGTGCGTGGACAAGTGTGCGGACATGTGTATATCTTCGTGTATGTGTGTTTATGTCTGTGTGCGCTTGTGTGAGTGTGTGTGTGTGTGTGTGTGTGTGTGTGTGTGTGTGAGAGAGAGAGAGAGAGAAGAGGTGTGTGTGTGTGTGTGTGTGTGTGTGTGTGTGTGTGTGTGTGTGTGCACGCACTCCTGACGTGTTACATTTATGTGCGTGCCTGCGTGGACCCTATCTCTTTGTTGTTGTTGTTGTTTTTTCAGGTCAGCCTGACAATTATCTCGATGTTGAGGACTGTGCGCAACTGCTGCGGTTTTGGAACTACGAATGGAATGATGGCCACTGTGAAAGCCCTCAGGACTACATCTGTAAAAAGCCAGGTCAGACACTGTGAAAACCCTCAGGACTACATCTGTAAAAAGCCAGGTCAGACACTGTGAAAGCCCTCAAAACTACATCTGTAAAAGGCTAGGTCAGACAAGCGTTGTTCTCTGTAGCCTGATGCTCCTGGATGGTCACATCACTTCTAATAAAAGCTGTGTGGAATCACAAATGTTTAATCCTCTTGGGCAGTTAAAAGCAAGGCGAGACCAAAGGGTTGTCTTCTTTGCAATTCCGGGTTTGGCGGTTACACTGCGTCTGTACGCCAGGTCAAACCGCAGGAGCTTTCGTCTGCAAATTCCGTTGGCATTTCTGTCCGGTAGTTACCCTGCATGGGTACATAGCCAGATCATATCAGCTCTGCTCTGACCCCTTTGAGGAGTTGCAGTTCATCTGTAAAAAGCCTGGCTATATCCAGGGACATTTTCATCTGCAGTTTTGTCGGATGCTTACTGTGTGTCATTCAAAAACCAGGTCAAGTCAGAGACGTTTTGTCCTCCGATTCTGACGGGTGAGTAACACTACATCTGTAAACTGACCGCTGAAGTCGTAGGGTTTGTACCATGCAGTTCCGTTGGAAAGTTACACTACGTCCGATAAAAGCCAAATAGGTCAAAAGGTTTTTGCTTCGTGGTCTCTTTTTTGCATTTACTCTGCATCTGTAAAAAAAAAAAAAGAAAAAAGAAAAAAAAAGCCAGGTCAGTTCGGGTCAGTCGTCCTGCGCAGTTCCACCGAGTAGTTACACTACGCGTAATAATAAAAACCAAGTCGGTCGGTCGGGCTGCTTCTGTGCCAATCCAGGACGTATTACTGGGTGCTCTTTGCGATTCGTTTTGGTGGTAACATAGCATGTGTAAAAAGCCGGATCGGATCTAAGAGGTGTCCCTCTGCAATTCTGTCAATATCCGCAAAAAAATTTTTTTTTTAAGATCAGTTCATATGAAAGAGGATGCTTTCTGAAGTTCGTTCGGTGGTAACACCACCTGTGTAAAACGCCAGATGAGATCCGAGGGGAAGGTCGTCTGCAAATTCTGTCAGAGGCTTACATTGCATGTGTGAAGATCCAGGTTAGATCGGAGGCGTCTTGTATGTGGTAACGTTACATGTGAGAAAGACAGTCATATCACAGAGACTGCCCTCTGGAATGCTGTTGGAAAGTTGTGGTCACTTTGTCGGTCTGTCAGTCGGTCAGTTGATAGGTCGCAGGGTCCCGTCAGACGCGCTCGTCCCGTCTGATCTTCAGTTATGTCAGGAAATCTCATGTAAAAGCAAGAGAATTATACAGGAAAAAAAGACTTAAGTGCAGTGGCCGTTGTAGGAGTGAAAACGAAAACTCGGTGCACTTCTTTGTTATTGGATTTGTTCGGTGTGTCAGTGAGCATCGTTTCTTATTAATAAACGTAGTGTTTATTTCTTGACTTTCCTTTTCCTTTTTAAAAATTAATTCTAATCAGCTCACATTGGACGGTGTCTGTTTCGCATCCAAACGAAAACTCAGTTTCATGGTCAGACAGACGGACTGGCTGACTCATCGGGTGGTTGGTTGGTCGTTCGATAGATTGGGTGACTGAGATATCGGCTGTTGAAGAGTGGGGTGTGCTGTTTAGGATCGGGCAAGGTTGCTCTCTCGTGAAATTCATGGACCCAGGCAAACCTAGTCATCTTGTGGTCTCTTGCTGTTGTGATGTGTTTAAAGATATGATTGAAATCATAAATAGGTAATCTCCAGCTATTCCCAGATGCATTTTTTCTGTTTGAGTGTGCAAGACGTGATTGTTCATACAAGAGTGTGTGTGTGTGTGTGTGTGTGTGTGTGTGTGTGTGTGTGTGTGTGTGTGTGCATGCGTGCGCGCGCGCGTGCGCGCAGCACGCATGTGAGTGTCTGTGTGAGGGCGTGAACGCGTCACGTTTACTTGTTTGTGGATGTATATGTGCACCAATGCGTCTATCCACGTGTCTGTCTGAATCAATCATGACAAAACACAGCATTCTGTGTGCTGTACCGTGATCTGTTGCACTTCTGTTTGCAGCGAAACCTCCGCCCACCAGTCCTACGCCTAATGTTCCTACCTTGGTGCCTGCCAGTAAGTGAGTGTGCCGCCTGGACAGACATGCACCGTAACATGGCGCCCTTTCTGTTTCTACAATGATCTTTTACCGGTGGATCCTTTAGTTGCACGGTTGGTTAATTAGTCTTAGCACACGACGTTTTCATTACCGTGGGTTATACTAGTTTTGGACAAATCTGAGCGAGTAAATGCAACAGTGAAACGGTAAGCTTGAAAGGAGCAATCATAATTATAATGATGGTGATAATACTAAAGATGATGATGTTGATGTCGATAATGATGACAGTGAATATGATGATAATGTTGACGATGATGATGATTCTGGTGATGATGATGATGATGATAATAGTTGACGATGATGATGATTCTGATGATGATGATGATGATGATAATGTTGACGATGATGATGATTCTGATGATGATGATGATGATGATGATGATGGCGATGATGATGATGATGGCGATGACGATGACGATGATGATGATGGAAGCAATCATTATAATGATAATTACAATAGTAATAAATGGTATTTCTGAAGTGCAGTAGGCCTATGTTGCATCCGCGGCTCCGTGTTCTGTGCTTTCTTCAGGTACTAAAATCCAACACCCACTCAAACCAGTCATTTGACTCTCCTCTTCCTCCCCCGTACATCTCTCCCTCCCCCTTCCCCGCCTCCCCACCCTTCCCTGCCTCCCCCAACCGTCTGTTGACACAGCTCCCACTGCACCCATCCACACGCCTCTTTCTGCCCAACACGCAAACCTTACAACTTCATTCACGTGGATGCTTAGTTTTTTTGTTTTTTTTTTAAAAGCTTTAATGATGTTTTCAAGCTCGCTGAGAGATTAAATCTTTTCATTTAAAATTAAGGAATTGAATTACAAATTAATGTTCTGCATGAAACTCTGTCGGAAGTCACCAGCGTAATACTGTAAATTGCGTTCATTCGAATGATTGGGGGCAGATGCCACACGGTTTTTAGCATATTGAAATAAATCAGAGCAGATTATAACACGTAATCAAACCACACAAACCCTGTAATCAGTCATTTGATTCACGGTCCATTTATTGCAGCAACCTGTATGTACGGTCCAGTGATCTCGGGCCAGTACAGCGTCCAATCCGAGTTTGCCTTCACCTCTTCCAGTGACCTTGACACCAACCACACAGCCTCGCATATTCGTCTTATTTCCCAAAACATTCGTAAGTAAAGGCGTTTGTTTCATGTACGCTGCATTTCTCTTTAACGGTTAAAACATAAAGTAATCATTATTGTAAATGTACTGTTGGAAATCACTGTAACTGTCTTTTTCGAATGCATTTCTTTGTCTTTGAATTATTCTTCTGTGACCTTAACATTGTATCGCCACCACATGTTCATGATTAATTTGTTTGTTTTAAAGCCCTAAATGGCTAGAGCATTGACATTTTGTAAAGTTATGTTAAAAGTATAGTTGTTCAAATTGTCGATTATTTTTCAGTGAAATGTTTTGAGCAGTTTCCTGCTTTCCTTTTTCTGGTTTTATTCAATATAACCAACTGCAAATTACTTGGAAACGTTGGCACGGAGTTCACTGTAGATCATTATGTAAAATAGTATGTTAATTTAGCCTAGAGGATAAAGCAATACCACACACACACACACACACACACACACACACACAACACACACACACACACACATACACACATTCACACGCGCGTGCGCGCACACACACACACACACTCACACGCACACATACACACACGCACACGTACACACACACACACACACACACACACACACACACACACACACACACACACACGCGCGCGCATACACACACACACACACATACACACACACACACACACACACACACACACACACACACAACACACACACACACACTTATGTCAGTACAGACATCTCCGAAGAGGGAACGTCGCTCTCTTAACGATAGATATATAAAAAAAAACAAAAAACGGCCGCAAACGCACACACACACACACACACACACACACACACACACACACACACACACACACACACACACACACACAAATCACCATGCACGAATCTAGTAACACTAGCTTGTGAACAAAAACAAAGAAAAATAATTCCATTCAATAATATCAGAATTCCATTCATTAACATCAATCTCCTCCTCTCTAACCCCCAACCCCACCCCACACGATTCTCCACCCCACCACATCCCTTCCCACCTTCCGCCCCTCCTCGTAACGCCTCAGTGGCATGGAGGCCCAGCCGTGACGCGAAAGGGGAGTGGGTGGGGGTGACGTTCTACCAGACCATGGCGCTGTCCAGTCTGACCATCGCCGGGGAGCCGGGTAGCTTCAGCTTCGTGACCAGCTTCAAGGTGCAGTACCAGTACGCCGCCCTGGCCCCGTGGTATTGGGTGGAGTCTTCACTCACGCCTTCTGGAACCGCCCAGGTAGGGAGGGAAAGGGGTGGGTGGGTGTTAAGACTGATGTTTGTATCTCTCTCTCTCTCCCCCTCTGTGGTGTGTGTGTGTGTGTGTGTGTGTGTGTGTGTGTGTGTGTGTGTGTGTGTGTTTCTCTCTCTCTCTCTCTCTTTCTCTGTTTCTCCGCCCCCCTCTCTATCTCTCTCTCTCTGTTCTCTGTCTGTCTGTCTGTTTCTCTCTCTTTCTGTCTATCTGTTTCTCTCTCTCTCTCTCTCTGTCTGTCTGTCTGTCTGTCTGTCTCTGTCTCTCTGTCTGTGCGCGCATGCACACGCTTGTGTGTGTGCGTTTGTGTATGTGTGTGTGTGTGTGTGTGTGTGTGTGTGTGTGTGTGTGTGTGTGTGAGTGAGTGAGTGAGTGAGTGAGAGTGTGTGTGTGTGTGTGTGTGTGTGTCTGTCTGTCTGTCTGTCTGTCTGTCTGTCTGTCTGTGTCTGTTAATCACCGTCCCTCAATTACTTTTGAACTATCGCCGAAATTTTTTTTTTTAACTAAGATTAACCGGTATAATGTTTCATCGGTACTGAATTATGTGAGTCGCGGAAGTGTATGACCTAAACTTAGATTTCAGTGTGCACAAGTAGACATGAAGTTTAAAAGGGAACTGTGCTCATTAAAACAATCAAACTCTTGTGGTGTAAACAATCTTGATAACAAAATTGCGACACGTCAACACTTGTTAAATATGAGCATCTCAAATATATTTGTAACCTATGTATCAATAAATGTTATCATCAGCAAGCTTTTAAGGAAGCCAAAGTGCTTCCCGATTTAACCCGATCCAAATGATCGTCAACCTTCAGACCGGTACTGATTCTATTTGCCTTCTTGAAACCTCTTGGAAGGCATCGTTAACAATACCTCTAGTCACATTTCATTACAAATAAGTTATTTCGCCCATATCAAGCCGGAATAATAGGGAATCGTCCCTCTCATGCTAAGCCAGGAAGTCCTGTAGAACAATAGGGTACAAACATTTAACACTTCTCTACTAGAGCAATATTTTGGTGACATATCTGAGCTCTTTTACGTTGTTGACCATAATCTTTACTACTAGAGAAAAAGGGTAATGTTATGGTGTATCCTTTTTTCCACTGCGAGAATCTCTCGATTTTAACACCGTCACACCAAGCGGAATGGCTGACGCATTCATTACAACCTAATGTTCATCGACCATGCCAGTAGCAGTATTTTAGGACCGAGAAAGGGGTCCTGTGTAGTCTACTGATCTGTGATGAATATTTATAGATGTAGAGTTAACAGGATCAGTGTCCTCGCCTCTCGCAAGGTGGAGTCCCGATGCGTGTACCTAGCTCTGTGTTTGCCTCCTGTGTCACGCGTTGACTGTCTGTTCGCCACTCTTACCACCGATGATGTCAAATTCTCAAGTTTGAAGTGCACGCACACACACACACACACACACACACACACACACACACACACACACACATCACACACACACACACACACACACACACACACACACACACACACACACACACACACACACACACACACACAGTACAGGGTCGCGCGCAGACGAAGACCGACCTCCCTGAACAGCAGATGATAAAAGCCAGAATACGTGCTTACCTGAGAGCAAAGAAAGCCTTGCCAAATAAACAATTCTCTCTCCCGGAAATGGTTTGTGACCTGAGCGGGCGAACGGGATTCCGGCAGACACGAGTAGTGAAGGAAAATGAGAGATACTGATCCTCACGAGTTGTGGAGGAAAACGAGGAGAGATACTGATCCTAGTGAGGAAAACGAGGAGAGACTGATCCTCACAAGTCGTGGAGGAAAACGACGAGGGATACTGATCCTCACAAGTAGTGGAGGAAAACGAGGAGGGATACTGAACCTAATGGAGGAAAACGAGGAGAGATACTGATCCTGGTGGATGAAAACGAGGAGAGATACTGATCCTCACGAGTAGTGGAGGAAAACGAGGACAGATACTGATCCTCACAAGTAGTGGAGGAAAACGAGGAGAGATACTGATCCTCACGAGTTGTGGAGGAAAACGAGGAGAGATACTGATCCTAATGGAGGAAAAGGAGGAGAGATACTGATCCTCACGAGTTGTGGAGGAAAACGAGGAGAGATACTGATCCTCACAAGTCGTGGAGGAAAACGAGGAGGGATACTGATCCTCACAAGTAGTGGAGGAAAACGAGGAGGGACACTGATCCTAATGGAGGAAAAGGAGGAGAGATACTGATCCAGGTGGATGAAAACGAGGAGAGATACTGATCCTCACAAGTCGTGGAGGAAAACGAGGACAGATACTGATCCTCACAAGTAGTGGAGGAAAATGAGGAGGGATACTGATCCTCACAAGTAGTGGAGGAAAACGAGGAGGGACACTGATCCTAATGGAGGAAAAGGAGGAGAGATACTGATCCTAATGGAGGAAAAGGAGGAGAGATACTGATCCTGGTGGATGAAAACGAGGAGAGATACTGATCCTCACAAGTCGTGGAGGAAAACGAGGAGAGATACTGATCCTAATGGAGGAAAACGAGGAGAGATACTGATCCTAATAGAGGAAAACGAGGAGGGATACTGATCCTCACAAGTAGTGGAGGAAAACGAGGAGGGACACTGATCCTAATGGAGGAAAAGGAGGAGAGATACTGATCCTGGTGGATGAAAACGAGGAGAGATACTGATCCTCATAAGTAGTGGGTGATAACGAGGAGAGAGACTGATCCTCACACGTAGTGGAGGAAAACGATGAGAGGCACAGATCCTCACAACAAGTGGAGTAAAACGAGGGGAGATACTGGTCCTCGCCTATCTTCATCTTGGTGAGAGTGAAACCGTCAAAAACGGGCTCTTGTTCTTTCAGCTGTTTGACGGTCCCACCACCGACGACATGTCCAACACGGTGTTCTTTGACAACACGATCTACGCCCAGAGTATTCGGATCTTCCCCGAGGCCTGGGGGTCCCACATCGCCGTGAGGCTGGAACTGGATGGCTGTGTGGAAGGTAGCGGTGTTTTCTGCTTTGTTTTTTTTTCTTCTTCTTTTCTTTTTTTCCATTTTTTATTTGCTTTTATTGTTGTTCAAGATAATAATAATAATAATAATAATAATAATAATGAATACTTATATAGCGCCTATTCTCGGCTAGAGACCAAGCTCTAAGCGCTTTACAATCAACACTCGCTTACACAACGGGCTGCCTACCTGGGTAGTGCCGACTGAAGAGCTGCCAGCTGGCGCTTCATTCAGTCGTTTCCCGTGTCATCCAGTCAATATCGTTCAATATCGTTCACTCAGTTTCTTTACTTCCTTCATTCTTTCCATTTCTTACGCAGGGTGCATGCTGTGTGTAACGTGTCATCCATACCAACGGCCAAACTGGCCTACTCTTCCGAAAGTTGGTGATGGGATTTTACGTGTGTGCAAGATATTATGCGTGCGTTCACACACGGAACCTCGGTTTATAGTCTCATTCGAAGGACTGTATGGGAAATGGAGTCAGAACTAATGTTAACTCCGAGGGAAAAATCCCCCTGTACCGAAACGCCCCGGCGGAGATTCGAACCCGCAACCCAGGATCACCAAGATTACGAGTCAGGCGCTCTACCAACTGAGCTATTCCGGCTCCAAGATAAATAGTGGGGAAAAATAATAGCAACAGCAACAACCAGAGATTAGTATAAAACAAGCCAAAAAACGAATTCAGATAGCTAAACGTATAGAAAGTAAACAAAAGGAAATTACTTCAGTATAGCATCATTTATGTGTATAAAGCATGGTTACTTATTGATAAACAAAGCACAGTGCTTTAGGAAATATTCCTAAACTGGTATACATCGTATTGTTCAAATACTGCTACTCGTAAGAAATGTACACATGCTTTTGATGAAAAAAAAACAAAACATGTAGGATAGATAGTCCGGAAAGTAGTGGTGTTGGACAGTGTGAATGGCGCACACCATGAATTACCAATCAGAGAATGTTACTAATTATGGTGTGCAGGGAAAATTAATGGTAGTACATGATTATAAACTGTTTCTGATGTCAATTTCTTGAAGATTACGTTTATTTTGCTTGTGTCTGTGTCAGAGAGGAAGAGGGTGAAAAGTGTGTGAAAGCTGACACTGAGATTAGGTTGTCTGTATATTTTGTCATCTCTGTCTTGTGTGTGTGTGTGTGTGTGTGTGGTGTGTGTGTGTGTGTGTGTGTGTGTGTGTGTGTGTGTGTTGGAAGGATTTTGTGTAACGCTCCGTCACATGTATAGGTAATTAAAGACATCTAACTAAGGTAACTTTCACAAAGTTGGAATGTTATCATTAGAACAAGT
The DNA here is from genome assembly GCA_033310375.1 of Conus canariensis. NCBI lineage: Eukaryota > Metazoa > Mollusca > Gastropoda > Neogastropoda > Conidae > Conus > Conus canariensis. Next base: position 12,020,082 of record CM065720.1, read on the forward strand.
GATTGAAGTCATCTAACTAAGGTAACTGTAACAAGATTACAATATTATTAGAATACGTGATGGAAGACACGTAACTGAGATAACTGTCGCAAGGTTACAATGTTGTTATTAGAATACGTGATGGAAGACATGCAACTAAGATAACTGTCACAAGGTTACAATGTTGTTATTAGAATACGTGATGGAAGACATGTAACTCAGATAACTGTCACAAGGTTACAATGTTATTATTAGAATACGTAATGGAAGACGTGTAACTAAGATAACTGTCACAAGGTTACAATGTTGTTGTTAGAATACGTGATGGAAGACATGTAACTCAGATAACTGTCACAAGGTTACAATGTTGGTATTAGAATACATGATGGAAGATATGTAACTAAGATAACTGTCACAAGGTTACAGTGTTGTTATTAGAATACGTGATGGAAGACATGTAACTCAGATAACTGTCACAAGGTTACAATGTTGTTATTAGAATGCGTGATGGAAGACATCTAACTAATAGGATAACTGTCACAAGGTTACAATGTTGTTATTAGAATACGTGATGGAAGACATGTAACTCAAATAACTGTCTCAAGGTTACAATGTTGTTATTAGAAAAAGAAAAGCACGGGACAGGAGCGGGGTGGGATAGATAGATACAAGAGATCTTTTTCAGCAGTTTTGCTACATCTTTCTACCTGTCTATTCCATGACGTCATTAACGGATACCCTACCCCCTTTACAGAGTCCTGCTCCATGGACTACGCCGTCAGCGGGCCGTTGGTGGTGATGGAGTGGGGCTTCTTGGCCTCCAGCATCTCCGACCCCCTTCACTCCCCCCACGCTGCCCGCCTCCACCCGGTGTCCGCCGACACCCCTCCTTCCTGCTGGAGACCTGGACACTCCTTCGACCCGTCCACCCCGCCCTGGGTAGAGGTGGACCTGGGTAACATCATGGTAAGGGTTGCCGGCCGTTAACGGGGAGGGGGGAGTGGGGGGGGGGGAGGGGATCGGCCGCACGCTTGATTGTATGTTCTCAGGGAATCGCTGTTATGTGGGTTTCTCTCTCAGTTTTAAGGAAAAGCAGTATTTTTAGTACAGTTCCCGAACGGCTCCTCTGCTAGAGCGCGAGAGTTGTGAACCTGGTGATCTTGGGGTCGCGGGTTCGAATCTCAACGGGACTGTTTCTTTACAGAGGGATTTGTTTCCCTGCAGGGGATTTGTTTCCCTGCAGGGGATTTGTTTCCCTACAGGGGATTTGTTCCCTACAGAGGGATTTGTTTCCCTGCAGGAGGATTTGTTTCCCTACAGGGGGATTTGTTTCCTACAGAGGGATATGTTTCCCTGCAGGAGAAATTGTTTCCTTACTGGGGGATTTGTTTCCCCACAGGAGGGTTTGTTTCCCTACAGGGAGAGGGGGGGGGGTTGTTTCCCTACAGAGGGAATTGTTTCCCATCGACCTGGCTCCCTTTCCCCAAAAGTCCTTCGAATGGGACTCTGAAGCATACGTTCTGTGTGTGAACACACGCCTAATGTATACGCACATGAAATCCTATCACCCAGTTTTGGATGAGGAGGCCTGTTTGGTCATCAGTATGTGTGGCACGCATTCATATAGCAAGTACCCTCCCCCTCCCTCCCCCTCTCCCCCTAAAAATTTTTTTTTTTAAATCGAAGGAATGAGTGGGAAAACTGAGTGACTGGATTTCACGGGACACGAATTATTAAGCGCCTTCAGGCAGCTTTTCAGTCGGTTCTACCCAGATAGGGAGCCAGTAACGTAAACGACAGAGTGGGTAGTAAAACGTTGGAACTTGGTCTGTAACCTAGGCAGGCGCAATATAAGTACACTTAAAGATGACGATAATGATGATGGTTTTGATGATGATAGTAATACTGATGATAATGATAATAATAATGAGAAGAAGAAGAAGATAGTGATGATAATGATGATAATGAAATGAAACGTAAGATGCTGTCATCAGAGCAGTCAGCATATTTTCCATGTTGGCGTCTGTGTTGAATGCTACTGAAATACTTGCAGCACAGCAGCGAGTGGAAATGTTGCAGCTTCTACACTCATCACTCCCAGTTCCAGTTTTATCGATAAATGTAATGTATTTCTGGAGGGACTCTAACTCGGTTTTATATAACTGCTTCTTGCCTTTCTAATGATGTTTTCTTTCACTGTATAGTCTCCGAGTGACAATACTTAACACTCTGGAAGAAAACTAGATGCAAAGCATATAAACGTACTCCCAGCACAGTGCCAAGAGGGGAGACAATTTCCAGTTAGTGGAAGTAAAAAAAAACTCGACTGTGCGGTGGTTAATTCCCTTATCGGACTTGGATTTTTTTGAATTATCATTTATAGCCGTTAGTAACAGCTATTATGGTAAAATAAAACATCGTGCATCATCCGTGACCCATAATGAACATACCTACAAATTTTCAGAAAGATCGGCCTAGAAGCTTTGTCTGGAGCGAGAGGAACACATTTTGATCACGGATGGACACACAGACAGACAGACAGCATTTCTTCGTTCCCATTGTAAAGTACTCCCTGTTCTATAAGAACTGGGAGTTTTACCGAACTCGACAGTATTGAAGGCTTGAAGCTAATGCCATTACATTCAGTTTGTTTGGTAACGGCAATATGAGGCATAAAGTAGCACTTGAATGAATGAATGTTAGGGTGCAACTTCATCTTCCCACACCTTGTGACAAATGTACAAACGGTGATTTCACCGCTCACAAACATTGCACCAACCTTACCACTGGAAGTGGCCTTGATTACCCTGTTCTCAATAACTTGCAAATTAGGTTAAAACAGAAAATCCCCGAACTTCATGTACTTTCCGACACTAGGCATAAAATGTCTGACAGTGAACTTACTACTGCGAGCCGAGACAACGGTCACAGGCCGGATTCAGTAAAACAAAACAGCGCGCCTTCTGCAGTGAAAACTGAAGATATCTGAAAACTTGAAATTCAGGGTTTCTCGTAACATAATGGAGGGGGGGGGGGGAGGGGCGGAGTGAATGAATCATCCTGGACAGACTATAGTCTTGACACTGTCAGGCAAATTTCGAAGTGCTTTGCAGGACTGAAAGAGAAATAAATTTCAAAAGATGTGTAAAGAAAGTGTAAATAATCGCCAAAAAAAATGGGCGCTTGGAGTTGTTTTTACAGTGAAGGTCACGTTTGATGAACAGAACGCATTGATACCAATGCGGGGTTTGTGTTCACCCAGCTGTTGCGAGGCGTGACCGTCATGGGCAATCCTGACGCTGACGAATACGTGACGCTGTTCCAACTGTGGTACCGGTTGAGCGACGGGTCCCAGACATACGTGGCCTACCAGGAACCCTATGGAGAGCCCATGGTGGGTACTGGCGGAGGAGGCCACTCTTGGCTGTTTTTGTTGTTGTCGTTTGTTTGTTTTGGGATTTTTGTTTTGTTGTTATGGAAAAGATTGTTCTGTATACTTAGGTATGCATAGCCTGTCGGCTGAAATCTATGATATGCTCACATACAGAGATTCACAGACGATCACGCAGATGGATGCATTCACACGCACACAGACATACTCATACACACGCGCACGCACACGCGCGCGCGCACACACACGCACACACACACCACACACGCACGCACGCACGCACGCACGCACGCACGCACGCACGCACGCACACACACACACACACACACACACACACACACACACACACATTTGACCTTCTCAGCTGGGCTGACGTTCTGGCTTAGAATGAGCCGTGAATTATGAGTGCCCTGATGGATCAGGTAATAAATACAATCATGTTTCAAAAGAGACTCGATTTCCATGGCGACACTGACGTCGTCTTAGCAACCCTCGTCGACCTTCACACGACTCAAGGTTATGTCAAGGACGATTTGTCAACCCCTGCTGTGTTCAGAGGCGGACCAGACTAGTGTAGGCATCCCAGGAGAATGGAGGATGTTTATATTTACGAGGGGATTAAGAACGGTCACATGAACAAAAACCGGCCACCAGTGTGATGACCCAGAGTTCATAGCCAGGGAACGAAGACAGATTCATGGGCAATGCAGTTATGATTCCTCTGCATAGATCCGAAAACCTCTGGTTCCACGTGGAAAGAGGCATTGTTGTTTATAAACAATTCAGTCAAGGGTTCTGAAAGGATCTGCTCCCATATTCACAATCAATTGTGTAATTATTCTCTCTCTCTCCCTCTCTCTCTCTCTCTCTCTCTCTCTCTCTCCTCTCTTTGTGTGTGTGTGGTGTGTGTGCGTGTGTGTGCGCGCGCGCGAGCGCGCATGTGTGTGTGTGTGTGACTGCGTGTTCCTGTGAGTGCCACAGGGTGCATGTCGTGTACATTTTGTAGTCGAGCATATTCCGTCTGGAGTAGCAACAATAAAAAATTTGTACTTTTAAACATCTACCAACGCAAAAATGATATGTGCACCTCGTCAAAACATCTACCAACACAAAAATGAAATATACACCTTATTTGAAACATCTACAAAGGCAAAGGATTGTTACAGTTCTGCAAATATTTACATGGGGAAAAAAGAGGGAAAAAAGAGAAAAACTGTGTATCACAATCCATCCAGTTCATTATCCCATGTTGTTTGTGTCCGTGTGTCGTTTGCTGCCAGTAGAACTTCACGGGCAACGTGGACAACAACAGCTCCGTCACCGCCGTGCTGCAGAGTGTCCTCCCTGCACGGCACGTGAGACTCGTGGTCCTGGCTTTCCATGGGCACGTCGCTCTGCGTTTCGACCTGCTGGTCTGCAGCCAGGGTGAGGGCTGTCATGGGACGTGGTGGCTGTGGCAAATAGGTAGTGAGTGGTTGGGGTGGTGTGATTGGTGGTGGTTTGGGTTGACTGAAAGTAGGTGGGTATTGTTGGGCAGAGTCTGTGCGTTCGTGTGTGTGTGTGTGTGTGTGTGTGTGTGTGTGTGTGTGTGTGTGTGTGTGTGTGTGCGTGCGTGTGTGTGTATGTGTGTTTGTGAGTGAGTGTGCACGTGTGTGTGTGAGTGTGTGTGTGTGTGTGTGTGTGTTGTGCGTGCGCGCGCGCGCATATGTGTGAGAGAGAGAGAGAGAGGATGGTGGTGATGGATGGACTCACAGTTTAATTCTTTGGATCTTTCTTGATTATCTCTATGAAAACTTGAAATACATGAAACTGTTGAGAGGTGAACGATCTCACTCCAGACGGTTCTGAGAAATTCAGTCTAATTAAAAAAAAACTTAATCTGTGTGCGCAATTCTGTAGAATGTTGTCGCCCTGTCGACAAAGTCTATGTTAAACGGACATGCAAGTAGATATAGACATGCAGCTAAGACACATCGGTGTGCGAACATTTCTTTCTTTTTATTGGCAACAGCAACATGCAAAGACATCGCACTACTGAGTGGTCAGCACAATGTATCCAGTGCGGCCTTCACTGCGTCATCGTCACGTGATCCAATGCACGGACCATCCCGATCTCGTCTGGGGGCGCAGGCTTTTGGTGCCATCGGGGGAGCCTGGGTGGCTAAGTTCAACGATCAGCATCAGTATATCCAGGTGAGTGTGTGTGGTGTTTTTTTTTCTGTCAGTCACAAAATTCAACTAATTCAATGTCAAATTAATAAAAAGTATTATAAGTTAGTCCGCCAGCCAAACAACAGGGACAAACAAATTACAAGACAAAACACAACGCGTTTCGACCTCTTAAGTCTTCTTCAGGCAAGATAAACAACATTCAGGACAATGAAAGCGAAGAACCAGCATTCACGTATCTTATCAAACTTGGCGCAAGATATGCGTTGAATCTAACTTATTTAGTGTCAGTGAAATTAATCTGTCTAATGTCAGTGATGGATGTGTATAAAGTCTTTGCAGTAGACATTTTCCATACTGATTCAATGTTGGTGCCGCTATGTTGCAATGAAAATCAAACCCCTGTACTTTTGGAGACATTTCTGTGAATGAAATAAGGAACAAAACCTGGTTCTAATCTTTTGCTAAATAACATGTAAGCAGATGGAGCATCGACTCTGGTGACAAATATGAAGTCCTTATTCCAGCAGATGATTCCATTACCAGGACTCACAACTGTTACAACGGTCCCAAAACGGAACTGCAGCTCTCAGTTCCAACAAAATTTCTGGACCCCGCTTTTAAAAACAGCCGAAATCTGGCACATCCATGTTGTAGTTCCCAAATTCAATATGTTCAGAACGGCGCCGCAGCCTTTCCAGAAACAGCGTCACAAATATCAAACAGGAAAGTAACCCACTCCCGAAACCATCTGGAAGCATCTAGAAGCATCTAGAACCATTTTATACTTTACACCTCTGTCAACATGTTATCAAGTAAACAGCCCTCACGAGGAAAGAATACAATATAATGTCTAAGGTAAAACGAAAATACGTTGATCTAAAACGACGAACTTGATTTGTTTGTAATATGTTATTTCAGCCAGCTCTGGCGTGATAGATTTCGTCGCGACCCTAATGAATTTACCTTAAGTATTCACATTGTATACGGGCATATTGTTTTTAGAGTTTACACACAAAATAAATCAAGTGAAACGTGTGTACAACAAAATAGAGAAACGGAAACAAAAAACAACAAAGAAAATGGAAAATCAGTTTTAAATTAGTCACGGGGAAGATATCAGGTCGCAGGTTATGCGGGCCAAAGAAACTTCAATCTCTTTGTGCAAGCTGACACCAGAAGTGGATTTAGTTTCAAAGCGAGGTGACTGAAGGAGGAAACTGAAGCAAATTTTGAAAAGAAAAACGGTTAGTTCCCCAAGACAGTCCAGACAAACAGGTTACAGGACAAAACACGATGCATTTCGACCTCTTGGGTCTTCTTCAGGTAGAACAAACAACGTTCAGGGCAATGAAGAGAAAGATCGAGCAACCACTTATTTTAACACCCATTTTGCGTCGAATATGAGAAGATAAGTGGTTGGTCGTTCTCCGTCTTCATTGTCCTGAATGTTGTTTGTTTTGCATGAAGAAGACACAACAGGTCGAAATGCATCGTCTTTTGTCCTGTAATCTGTTTGGATTGTCTTGCGGATCCAAGAACTTTTCTTTAAAAAAAAAAAGAAAGTAGTGGAGCCGGTATTACTGTTTCTTAAATCACACCAGAATAGACACGACACTGCTTTTTTTTTTTTTTTTTTTTTTTTTTTGCTGCGTATGCAGGCTGATACTCCTGCGGACACTCCATGTATAGACAGGCAAGGATTAATCCCATTTACCCAACAAAGGAAGTGGAGTTGTATGTGTATGACCGTTTTTATCCTGCCATTAAGACAGCCATACTCCAAATTCGGAGAAGGTGCATGCGATGTGTAACGTGTCATCCATACCAACGGCCAAACTGACCCTCTCTTCCGAAAGTTGGTGATGGGATTTTATGGGTGTGTGCTTTCACACATGGAACCCCAGTTTATAGTCTCATTCGAAGGACTGTATGGGAAATGGAGTCAGAACCAATGTTACCTCAGAGGGAAAAATCCTCGTGTACCGAAACGGCCCGGCGGAGATTCGAACCCTCAACCCCAGGATCCCCAAGATTACGAGTCCGGCGTTCTACCACTGGGCTGTTCCGGCCCCCGGCACACCTGTTGAGTTATCTCGCCTTTTCTGAGGTGGAAACAAAACAGCACTTTCTTTACAAACAACCGCAGACAATTATGGGGAAAAAAAAGATTGCCCACCCCTGACAACCCCCCCCCCCCCCCCCCCCCACATAAACTGTGACTGTTTGGTGGTAACATTCCATTCCACTTATCCCTGCGTTCTCTCAACACAAGCTGACCGAGGCTGCTGTTTATCAGGTGGACCTGGGGGAACAGATCGAGCTGTGGGCAGTGGCCACCCAGGGTAGCGAGGAGCTGCAGCAGTGGGTCAGAGCCTACACGCTTGCCTTCTCCCAGGACGGGCGTGTCTTCACCTCCTATTCTGCCGACGGGAATAATCTTAAGGTGAGTGTGTCTTTACTAAGGTGTGCATTTGTGTTGGCGGAGATTTCATTTGAGTTTGTGTGTGTGTGTGTGTGTGTGTGTGTGTGTGTGTGTGTGTGTGTGTGTGTGTGTGCAGGCGCGCGCGCGCGCGTGTGTATGCTTGTGTGAGTGTGTGTGTGTCTCTGTGTCTGTGTGTGCGCGCGCGCGCGCGTCTTTGTGTGGTTGTTACGTTATTAGTGTGATTGTTTTCATTAACTTCTGAAAAGATCTTGTTTGCAACATAGGTAATAGGAAGAAGGGAAAGGCCAGCAGCAACACCCGTAACAGCAGCTGTAGCAGTAGTAATATCTGCGACATCAGCAGCTATGGCAATGACAAAATTTGCAGCTACAGCTGCAGTAGCAGTAGCAGTGATCATTGCAGAGCCGTGACATTAATAACAATTGCAGCAATAGCCGTAGTATTAGTAGTTGCAACAACAGAAAGCGTAACAGAAGAAATAGTTGCCGATGCGACCATAGCAATAGTTTTAGTTGCTGCCGTAGCAGTAGTAATAGTTATAGCAGCAGCCGTAGCAGTAGAGCAGCAGAAATAGTTGCTGAATCATCCACAGCAATAGTTTCAGTCGCTGCAGCAGCCGTAGCAGTAGTAACAGTACCTGAAGCAGCCTAACCAGTAGGCCTAGAAGTAATTGTAGCAGCAGCTATAGCAGTAGTAATACCTGCAGTAGCACCCGCTGCCGTAGTAATTGCTGCAGCCAGGGCAATGTTAACAGTACTAATTGTTGCTGCTCAGCAGGTTTAGCAATAGCTATAGTTACGACTGCAGCGGTTTTAGCAGTAGTAAATAGTTACAGCAGCAGCAGCAGCAGCACCCAAAGCAGCAGTATTAGCTGCATCAGTAGTGTTCAGCCATATGAGTAGTAACAGTTGCAGCTGCAGCTAACTTACCTGTGGTAATAGTTGCAGCAGAAGCAGCCGTAGCAGTCGTTATTGTTGTAGCTGCAGCAGCCGTGGCAGTAGTTATTGTTATAGCTGCAGCAGTTGCAAAAGTTGTAGCTGCAGCAGCCGTGGCAGTAGTTATTGTTATAGCTGCAGCAGTCGCAAAAGTTGTAGCTGCAGCAGCCGTTGCAGTAGTCATTGTTATAGCTGCAGCAGTCGCAAAAGTTGTAGCTGCAGGAGCCGTGGCAGTAGTTTTGTTATAGCTGCAGCAGTCGCAAAAGTTGTAGCTGCAGCAGTCACAGGAGTAGTAGCTGTAGTAACAGCTGCAGTAGCAGCAGCTGTAGTAACAGTTGTTGCAAGAACAGCCAGTAGTAGCAGAAGACATAGTAGCAAAGTAAAGTGTATGTCTTCACTTAGAAAGTTTTTCTTTTCATTACTAAAAGTTTGTTTCCAACTTAGTCCTCCTAGTATGTCTATGGTGTTCAGGTATTTGACGGGAACTTCGTGTTCAGGCATTTGATGGGGACTTAAATACCTGGACTTGGTGTTCAGGTATTTGACAGGGACTTGGTGTTCAGGTATTTGACGTGGACTTGGTGTTCAGGTATTTAAAGGGAACTTGGTGTTCAGGTATTTGACGTGGACTTGGTGTTCAGGTATTTGACGTGGACTTGGTGCTCAGGTATTTGACGGGGACTTGGTGTTCAGGTATTTGACGGGGACTTGGTGTTCAGGTATTTGACGGGGACTTGGTGTTCAGGAGTTTGACGTGGACTTGGTGGTTACAAGTATTTGACGGTGACTTTGTGTTCAGGTATTTGACAAAAACTTCGTGTTCAGGTATTTGACGGGCACTTGGTGTTACAGGTGTTTGACGGGAACTTTGACGCGTCCAGCGTGAGGAAGCATTACCTGTCCGTGTCGACTCAGGCTCGTTATGTTCAGCTGTGGCCCACAGACTACAGTGATGGCATTGCCCTGCAATGGGAGATCTATGGCTGCCCAGGTGTGCCCTGTGATTTGTGACTCTGTGTGTGTGTGTGTGTGTGTGTGTGTGTGTGTGTGTGTGTGTGTGTGTGTGTAGTGTGTGTGTGTGTGTGTGTGTGTGTGTGTGTGTGTGTGTGTGTGTGTGTGAAAGAGATAGAGAGAGACACAGATCGTGTGTGCGTAAGCGCGCGTTCGCGCAGGTTTTGCGTATTATGTACGTCTACAAAGTTAAAAATGAACTTACATTGCTCGCTGTTAGTGATGGGGTGGTTGTTGACTGGGAAAGATTGTTCCCTACTGTTGGTATCTAGGACAGCACTGACGAAAGGAACCAAATGAATAGCTGTGAGACATCAGATGTTGGATTTTGTATTTTGAGAGTTTTCAATCATACACGAGCCTTGTAAAGACATGTTGAAAAGGAGGGGGGGGGGGGAGATAAAGTAGGTTCTGTTGAACTGGAGACAAAATGCATTTTATATGTTCGCTGTAAATACTTTCTTTGACAGCATCTGAGCTGTTCTTTTTTTTTTTTTTTTTTTTTTTTTTACACATTTGCAGAGGGCATTTTTTTGTCAGAAAACTGAAAGTATGGTTCATTGATATCACGAGAAACTTGTTTGGCACTGTCAAAAAGTGTGACTGATTTTTCAGGACATGGAAATCCGTCCAAAGTATGCAAACAGGAACATGTCTTGGGCGTGGTGGAGGGTAATATGTGCAACTAGAACAGGGAAGAATGGGGAATGCCTCGGCCAGGAGGCGAAAGATGGTTAACAAATAACTCCTTTTGTACCAGAACCCAATCTCTCCAGCCTCCCGGCGCCGCTGTTCTGTGTGTGTGTGTTTGTGTTTACAATTTTCAGCTGGAGAGTCGTATTTAGATCCTCTCTGACTTGTTTATGACCGTAGACACATAGAAGTGCATTATTCCAGGCAGGGGGGTGGGGGTGGGGGGGGGGGGTTTGTGTTGTGTTGTTTTTAGATGTTTCTGAGCTTTTTCAATATGAGAGGTGAATATTTTCTTCTCAGAGCATCGTCATTACACTGTTTTGTTCAGTCAGTATTCTGAATATATTCCTATTTAGTCCCGGAAGCCAGACACGACAAAGGCTGTTGGTGGTCTTTTTTTCTCCATTGTACTGAAGATTTTCCACTATAGGTCCGGAGTCCGGCCAGTACATAGGATGTTTTTTAGACGAAGAGGATCCACGTGACTTGCCCTTTGAACCTCTCATCGACGTCAGTGCCCACGTGGGACCTGTCTCGTGCAGATATCACTG
>CM065720.1:12036256-12041256 GCA_033310375.1 Conus canariensis
CTTACATCAGTTAATCACAGGTAATGCAGTGCTGCCCTAAACATCTCGACATCATCACCCTGTTTAGGATCGTTACCCCCAAAACACTGTAAAGTGTGTGTGTGTGTGTGTGTGTGTGTGTGTGTGTGTGTGTGTGTGTGTGTGTGTGTGTGCGTGCGTCCGTGCGTGTGTGTGTGTGTGTGTGTGTGTGTGTGTGTGTGTGTGTGTGTGTGCGTCCGTGAGAGTACGTGTATGTGTGTGTGTCTGTCTGTCTGTCTGTCTGTATCTGTGTGTCTGTGACGCTATCCTCTTAACATGACACCAGTTCTCTTCCAGACAGGTGGGTGGAAGACGGTGTTCTGTGAGGAGAAGATGATGTACTCCTGCAAGACGCCCAAGACACCCTCCCCCATCCCCCACCTGCCCCCCACCATCGCCGGCTGTGAGAGGGTAAGACGATGCATTGACAGCACCATGGCTTGACTCTGGCTTTGTGCCCATTCTTTGTCTTGCCTAGTGTTTCCTTGATTTTGTGCTTTCTGTATATCTGAATATTTAACCCTTGCCTTAAAAAAAGAGAAGAAAAAAAAACCCAGTGCATCAGCGAGGTTTAACGCCAGTGTCACCTCCTGTGCTAGTGAAAGGGACCTACATATTCTCAAAAAATGTGTACTTCGTTTGAGGAAGAGGAGCAAAGTCCAGCTATCTTTTAACAGAAACAGTCTCTTCAAAGTCATAAGAGAATTGTCACACAGATTTAGTTTTTCACGTGTTGTTAACACACACGCGAAAGCTACATTTTCATCTGAGACTGCTACTTTGTGTGTATGTAGGCCACTGAGTGTGTGTGTGTGTGTGTGGGGGGGGGGGGGGGCGTATGCATTACTTTGTCCCTCTGTCAGCCAATTTACGCACACACAAAAACAAACAAACAAAAGCATACCAACTAAACCGATCTGAACGAAACTTACTTAAGAAAATTTTGAAAAAAATAAAGACAGAATATGTTGTCTGAGGATAACTCATCAAGTTTCGGCGTGGAGCCATGATGCGAATCCGAGTTAAAGGGCGGACTCGGGATTTTACAACACGATTAGGCTAAAACCACTCCACCGATTTTAGCGAAACTAGGTGGAAAGATGGGTGTATCCCAGGAACGAAGCATTACATTTTGATGAGGATCCGTGGAAACGATCCGGGATCTGTTTCATCCCAGCACGCTGTTTTAGTTGTTTTGATTCCCATCACGCACAAGTCGTAGGGTACAGCGACCAGCGGTTTGATAATGATATTGTTGCTTTATTAGTCTTCATCACGACATTCCAAGGACTTGAAAGCCCACAGAGAAAGTGACCATGAAAGTTGTTGGTGCTGGTAAATGCATCACTGCAGAAGAACCGGCTCTGGGAGAATTAATACTTGCTTGCTTACTTCCCTGTATTGTTGCTTCTCCCCTGTCTTTGTTGGTCGAGTATAGTGAACACAGTCACAGCAGGTTTCTGTCTGTCTGAAAATCAGTTGGTTCTCCCCAGTTTTCGCCAGGATAGTTAGTATATTCTCTCTCCCCCCCCCCCTCTGTGTGTGTGTGTGTGTGTGTGTGTGTGTGTGTGTGTGTGTGTGTGTGTGTGTGTGTGCGCGCGCGCGCGCGCGTGTGTGTGTTGTGATGGTTTATGAGAGGGTTGGGGAAATGATGAGGGCGTATAAACGGTATCTTTTTTCTTTTGATCTGCCGACGGTTTTGCTGCCATAATTATAAAAAGGAACATATTGGTAGAGATGGAGGTAGGAGGAAGGTGGAAAGAAGAAGAGAATGAGGATGAAAAAGAGAACTGTGTGGGTGTAAGAACATCAGCGGATGACATATATATTTGAAACAAATATTTTTCATTTACAAAATGTTACAAGATCGTATACGCTATGTTACAGTCTAGTGTGATCAAAAAATAGGCAAGAACTTCCACCTGCTCGCATCAAGTGTTTTGTGCGTGTGTGAGAGAGAGAGAGAGGGTGAGAAAGAAGCAAAGAAAACTTGAGAGAGAGAGAGAGAGAGAGAGAGAGAGAGAGAGAGAGACTCAAGATTCGAGACAAAAATATTATATCCTTATTAGGCCCTTGCCCATCACGAAGGGGGATGTGAACATGCAACTGAATGAAGGTATATAACAAATTCAAAATAAAAAGCTGACGATAACATGTCACGTATTCATGTAGTCACAACATCACTCATTTGAAATCCTTTATATAAAAACAAAGAAAGATTATGTACGTTTTCAGATACGGTCGATGACATTAACAAACTTGCTTTAAACAGTGAAGGATGTCTAATAATATTTAGGCTTAGTTAATGTTTCACGTATACGTCCGAGTGCGAGAGAGAGAGAGAGAGAGAGAGAGAGAAGAGAGAGAGAGAGAGAGAGAGAGAGAGAGAGAGATTGTGTAATTAACCACACAATTTTTGTTGTTTTTTTGTTTTTTTGCTTCCCCCCCCCCCTCCCCCCCGTGCGGAGCACAGACTGGGTGGAGCGCTTTCAGGTGGTCATGCTATTCCGTGTTGGATGAACGTCAGTCGTGGTCCAGTGCACAACGGGTGTGCAACACCGCCGGGGGTACCCTGATACGCATCGGTGACCGGTGAGTGACGACAACGGGTGTATACACGTCATGTCCGTCTCTCCTCGATCAACTTTGATGTACGGAGTCATGATCTTCGAACGTGCGTGTAGTGCGTGGATGAAACACGACTGGTCCTTAATGGCAGCAAAATCTTTACTTGAAATATAGGCTGGTCATGAAATATGGCCTGGCACACCCTCGGGAGCGCTGTCGTGGAGGTTCTGTCGTGTCGCATCCAGTGGCCACTACACAATGGCATCTGCCAGGGAGCAATTATGTCCCTTCACGTGTTAATGGAATGCCCTACCTGTGCGTGCCTGCACCCTATGTGAACACCGCGCAGGCTTCCAAGGGTGGTGCAGCATTGCTCTCAGCTGGTTTGTTCGGCAGTTGAGTACAGTACTTCTCTGGGTCCAACCCACACCTTCGGGTGTATCTTTTTCTTTCTTGTTCAATACTCCTGCGAATCTGTCCAAGGTATGGTCACCAAGGGAAGGTGCCGCAATATGTAAGGGGGGGAACCTGCTTGCAATGGGCTCATTCATGCACTAGAGGTTGTGTTGCAGTCACACAGAAGGGATTACATTGCAATGGGCGTCTTTGTACAGCAGAGGTTATGTTACAATGGGCGGAGAGACACAGTTTTGCAATGAGTACAGATGTGCCGGAGAAGTTTTGCTGCAATGGCTGCAATTGTGCGAGAGAAGTATTTTTAGTAATATATACAGCTGTGCAAGAGAGCCAGAGACTTTGCTGCAACAGACTCAGTCGTGTGACCGGTGTAACACTGGGCTGCCATCTATCACCAACCATCTTGCTGGTGATATAGGCAGGATCTTGAAGTACACAACGTATGGCGGAAACCCCGGAATACGGTGGACTTCCAAACAGCTGGAAGACGCAGACTTCGCTGACAATGTCAGTATCCACTTGCACAAAAAACAGGATGTTCAAGCGACATTATCTTGCCTGGCTGAGGAAGTAAAGAAAATATGGTTCAAAATCAACATCCAATGCAGATTAATAGCAAAACAATAGACCCCACCCAGCTGAAAGACGAGAACTTCACAGAAGTAGAGAAATGCGTTTAGCTGGGCTGTGTCGTCAGCAACGATGGTGTGGATAAGACCACACCTTCAGCACCCGCATAAATAAGGCAAGGCACGTTTTTAACACCCTGCCATCCATATGGGCCTCCACAGCCGTTTTGCTCCAAGCCAAGAGTAGAATTTCCAACTCAAATGTGAACTTTGTTCTGTTGTATGGTTCCGAGACTTGGACAACGACGAACTCCAACACCCACAATCTTCAGGTATTCATCAACACTTGCCTCAGATGTATCCTCAACATCAGATGGTCGGAAGGCATTTCCAACAAAACCCTGTGGGAGAGACCCAAAACAAAATCCTATAGACACAGAGTTAGAGAAAAGGAAATAGGGCTGGACTGGTCATACCCCTCGAGAGCCTCCTACTCACATCACAAGACAGCCATTTGAAAGGAATGCAGAGCGGAACAGGAAGAAGGGACGACCTCGACAGACTTTGCGCCTGCGCACGGATTCCGAGATGAAGACAGCCGGAGTGACAAGGGCCCGGCTGAAGGGTCAGCCCAGACCGGAGTCGGCTGGAAGAGCATTGCCGCAAGCCTATCCTCCACAGGGAACTCAGGAAAGAAGGAAGATTCTGTTACGAAGAATAACTTGTGTCACGAGCCGCCGTGGTGAAGTGGTTAACGTCGCGGACTCCCGGCTGGGAGGTCGTGGGTTCGATTCCCATCAGAGTCATGTGGGATTTTTCTGTCCTGACCGGCTCGTACCCAGAGTCGAGTTTGCTACGGGCTCAATTGGGAAGATTGGGAAGACTGGGATCACAAAGTCGTGTTTCATCCACATAATGGATGCGTCTCTGAGAGTTTTGCTCAAATTTCTGACCAACACTGCAGGTGTCTGTATTTCTCGGGCCAGGTTGACACCGGGATATATTATAAAAGTAAGCGTAGAGTACAGCCCTGCCACGCAGTCTCAGACCGGAATGGAAATCCTTAGCATCATCTTCATCATCCTCATTCTCATCAATCAGCATAAAAAAAAAGAATAATCTGTGTCACTTCTTGTGCAAGAACTTTTTGGCGTTTCAGAACATTCTCTACATTGACTGTAAGTCTGCTGACCATATATGACGGGGTAAAAAAAAAAACATTTCTTTTCTGGAAAGCCGGCGATGCGAAGTGGTCTGCCCATGTCTGTCCATGAATCCACTGACACTTCTCTCCTGTTTCAGGTACGAGCAGGCGTTCGTGTCCAGTTTGCTGGGCTCCAGGTCAGGCTACTTCTGGACCGATGTGTCCGACACCCGCAGTCCTTCCGCCTTCACCTTCTCTGACCGCACACCTGTCACCTTCACCAT
>CM065720.1:12051256-12053756 GCA_033310375.1 Conus canariensis
GGGTGGTTTTCTCAGCTCAAGGGAGAAATGGTTTCTGAATGGCACCCCGCTAGAAGTGGTTAATTCGTACAAATACTTAGGTCTTACTTTTTCTACTAGACATAGTTTTACACTTGCCATGGAAGAACTAAAACTTAGAGGGAAGAAATGTACAAACGACATCCTGTGCACACTAAAAAGAATTGGGTGTAATTCACCGGATATTTTCTTCAAACTTTTTGATGCACAGGTTGTCCCGTTGCTTCTTTATGGCTCTGAGATATGGGGGTACAAAGCTTACCCTCAGCTGGAGCAAGTACATCTGTACGCATGCAAAAGATTTTTACATGTAAGGAATAAATCAGCAAGCGACGTAGTATATGAAGAACTTGGACGTTTTCCATTATGGATATCAACTGTTACCCGGTGTATTAAGTACTGGTTTAGATTGTTAAAACAACCGGATACCAGATTTTCAAAGAAAGCGTACAACATGTCACTGTCTATGCATGAGAAAGGCCGTGTAACATGGGCCACACATGTCAAGAATATCCTATGTGAAAATGGATTTCAAGAAGTATGGATTTTTGGTTGTGGTAATGAAATAGGATTCATAAAAGAATTAAAATTCAGACTATTTAGTAATTTCTGCCATCAATGGCGAAACCATTTGGATAATAGTCCACGGTTGTCCATGTATGGTAAATTGAAACACATGTTTTCTCGAGAAAAATATATCAGTATTCTGTATGTAGAAAATTTCAGGAATGTTCTGGCACAATTTAGAATGGGTGTGTCCCAATTAAATGTACACAGATTTCGCTTTTCACCTACAGCTGAAAACACGACATGCCCTGTATGTTTAAATCTACAAGAAGACGAAATTCATTTTATGTTCAAGTGCCCATTGTACAATCAGATCAGAAAGTTGCATAAATTTGACGTGACTGCGGGTGAGAATTTGGAATGCAAATTGATTGGTGTATTTACTACTGAACTGCCCGATCAAATAGTCAACTTGGCAAAATTCTTAGTCTCCGCCTTCAAAATTAGACAAGCCTTCATCGGCAATACAAACATGTGAATCAGAAATATCCTGATTATATAAATCATGTACAGCCCGTGTTATATGTCTGTCCTGTCAGAGTTATGTTTTCTCTGTGACTAGAGTTTTCCCTGTTTGTATGTTCTCTAGAAGTGAGGCATGATTTTGTGTTCCCCCATGAAAGGGGTTGTTGGCCTATAATCATTAAATTTCAGAGTTCAGAGTTCTCTCTCTCTCTCTCTCTCTCTCTCTCTCTCTCTCTCTCTCTCTCTCTCTCTCTCTCTCTCTCTCCTGCACCGTTGTGCCCCCATCTCCCCTCACCCTCCGACCCCTCCATCTTCTCAGCTGGCAGTTGCTCTCCGCTGGACGACCGGTGGAAGATGTACAATGGGGCGTGCTACCTGGTGCAGAGCGGCGAGGGGGACGGCGCCCTCACCTGGAGAGAGGCCAACACCTGGTGCAACCAGGCCCACACCGCCCTCGTCTCCATCACCTCCCCGATGGAGCAACTGTTCGTGCAGAGTCTGGTAGGTAGGGGGTGTGGCTGTGTACATGTGGTGGTGGTGCTGGTGCTGGTGGTGGCGGTAGTGTGGTGGTGGTGCTGGTGCTGGTGTTGGTGGTGTGGTGGTGGTGGTTGTGTTGGTGGTGGTGGTGGCGGTGGTGGTGGCGTCCCCTGCAAGGGTCTGATACAGCCTCTGTGGTCGGCTTTGTTGTGATTGACGTTACCTTAGTTAAGAGTTCATCCTATATTTGTTTGTGCTAGTTGTTATTGCTATCTCAGCCAGAGAATTACGTTTTTATTTGTGTTCGTTTGTTTGTGTGAGCGCGTGCGTGTGTGTGTGTGTGTATGGTGTGTGTGTGTGTGTGTGTGTGTGTGTGTGTGTGTGTGTGTGTGTGTGTTGGTTTGGTTTGGTTTGGCTTGTTTCGAAGCATTAATTTTTTATTTGTTTGTCTATGCGGAAGATGGCGCAAAAGCTGCCGAATCGATTTGAACCGAACTTGGTGGGATTGAAAGTGGCCCGAGGACGAACACGTTAACTTCTGGTACAGATCTGTGGTGCCGATCCAGATCAAACGGATCCGTTAACCAAGATCATTACAATTTTTCCCTGAACATAAACACATTGTGTGGAGTTGTTGTTTTACGACTCCATACAATTCATAAAGTAATGCATTGTTGTGGAATATTAAAACTTTCTAGTGAGGAATAACAACAAGGTGAATTTGATAAAGGGTTTAAGGCCCGAAACGTTTGGTTGATCTCCTCCTTGGATTACCTTTCCCACCCTGTTGTTTCATTTAATTTTTCTAGTGAGGCTAACATTTCGTATTTTTCTCAACCTTCAGGGAAATGACATGGGAAACAACTCTTTCAGTCTACATCACCTATTACTTCCCTTTGCGAGGAAAAATGTAGACCTATTCGACGTTTGTGGAGGTCTACGTTCTCCGCAGCGCCCTTTTGATAGTTACTAG
>CM065720.1:12056256-12108756 GCA_033310375.1 Conus canariensis
TGTGTGTGTGTGTGTGGGGGGGGGGGGGGGGGTAGGTGTGGATGTGGGTGTGCGCGTGCGTGCGTGTATGTGTGGGCGTGTGCATGCATGTGAGCGCGCGTGCGTACGTGTCTGATTGTGTTTGTGTAATTTTGTAATGGAATTTTTTTTTTCTTTTTTTTTCTTAAATTCTATAATTATTATTCTTATTACTATTGTTATTGTTAATATTATAATGTTGCTATACTTTTCATTGTTTCTGTCATTATTAATATGTACAGTCTGTTCAGTTGAATGTTGTAGAATAGCAAGGACAGATTGGAAGAATAGGCACTGCCTAAAATCTCTATCCTTGAGTAATAAAGTTTTTGAGTCTTGAGTCTTGAGTCCCTCCCCCCCCCCTCTCTCTCTCTCTCTCTCTCTCTCCTCTCTCTCTCTCCTCTCTCCTCGCTCTCTCTCGCTCTCTCTCTCTCTCCTCTCTCTCTCTCTCTCTCTCTCTCTCTCTCTCTCTCTCTCTCTCATTGCTTCTACCCGTGTTCCTGAGTTTTTGAAAACTGTAATTAGACATGTTATTTATGAGTTTGTACGGCGGTTTCTGATAACTAGCCACAGTTGTTAAGGTTCCTTTTCTTCCACAGTGTAAGCGACCAACCATTTTCAAAACATTTTTGTGTGCTTTTTTTTAATTTTTGTTTTGCTGTTGTTGTAGATGAGCTGCCTTTATCTTTCCATTGCTGGAGTTTCTAAGTGAGGCAGGAAAGTGTAAACAATAAATAATAAACAAGGAAGAGAACTGTTGCTCCAATGGTGGAAAGAGTAAATGCACTCAACCCAAACTGACTCCGCATGCGATTCCCGTTCACCTTGCACACGTAGACGAATCGCCACTATCAAGATTTTTATTTTTAAGTAAACATTGTCGATTAAGCTTGAGCAAAACGAACCCAAATGTTTCCAGTACTGAGTTCAGTCGATGGACGACTGATATTCAACAGAACGATCAAATTTAACCGACCAAAACGATTAAATTACCCGACCAGAACGATCAAGATTAACCGACCAATCGTCCAACTTTCTCTCCTCACCTGCCAGGGAAATGGAACGATGACGTGTGCACCCGCAAGAAGGGGTTCATCTGCAAGCAGGCCTCCTACATCACCCAGGCACCACCCAAGTCCACCACGGAGATGTACGGGTACTGCCCGTCCGGCTACAGCCCCTTCAAGCACAAGTGCTTGCGGGTGTATGGCGGCAGCGAGGGCGAGCAGCTGCTGAGCTGGGAGGACGCCTGGCAGGACTGCAGGAGACGGGGGCCCGGCCACACCATGGCCAGCATTGAGGACCTGGAGGAGAACTGTGGGTGTACTACACTGCCAAGCAGTGCCACGTAGTATGATGCAGTCCTAGACAGTGCAATGCCACGTAGTGTGATACAGTGCAGTCCTAGACAGTGCAGTGCCATGTAGTATGATACAATGCAGTCCTAGACATGGCAATACCACGTAGTATGATACAATGCAGTCCTAGACAGTGCAATGCCATGTAGTATGATGCGATGCAGTCCTAGACATGGCAATGCCATGTAGTATGATACAATGCAGTCCTAGACAGGGCAGTGCCATGTAGTATGATTCAATGCAGTCCTAGACAGTGCAGCAATACAGTACAATGTCAGGCGATACGATGCAACGCAGTCCTATACAGTGCAATGCAATACAATACAATGCAGTCCTACACAGTGCAATGCAAAACAATACAATGCAATCCTATACAGTGCAATGCTAAACAATACAATGCAATCCTATACAGTGCAATGCTAAACAATACAATGCAATCCTATACAGTGTAATGCTAAACAATACAATGCAATCCTATACAGTGCAATGCAAAACAATACAGTACAGTCCTATGCAGTGCAATGGAACGCAATACAGTGCAGTCCTATGCAGTAGAGCGACACAGTGTAGTGCAATACAGTACCATGCATTACCATGCAATAGAATACAACGCTATGCAACTCACTGCAATGCAATACAGTACCATACATTACCATTCAATGGAATACAACGCTATGCAACTCACTGCAATGCAATACAGTACCATGCATTACCATTCAATGGAATACAACGCTATGCAACTCACTGCAATGCAATACAGTACCATGCATTACCATGCAATGCAAGACATTGGCACACAACTCAGTTCACATGAAATACAATCCTATGCGATGTTGAATTACGTGGTATTTACGTATGCCGTAAGATGCAATAATACGCAATATAGTACTACGCCACGCAATACGACACAATACACTACTGTATAATCCAATACAGTACCATAAAATTCTAATGCAGGGCCATGTCATACAGTACGAAGCAATGTTTTCATTGCATGACATTGCCTTATGCAGTACGATGCACCAACCCAACACCATTCCGTACAACGCGATGCAATGCAAATGTGATACAATCCTATGCATTAAAATAAAATGCAAACCAATATCATGAATACAGTACAAATGGACTGTAAATGTAATACAGTACCAAGCAATCTAGTACCATGCATTGCAATAAATACCATGCAATACGGAGCAATGCCGCACAATGTCATGTCACCATGTAAAACAACACGGTGCAATGCAATAAATTACGACGCGATACCATACAAGACTATGCAATACAATACGACGCAAAACAAGATTATGCCATACAGTACAAGACAATGCCTTTGCGTGTATGCATGCTTGTGAGTTTGTGTCCTTGCTTTGGATTTTGATGCCTTTTTCTCATGTATGATTGTTATATATTGTGTGATTTGATGTCTGTTGTGATATTGTAAACGCCTAGGGCATTCAATTGATTAGGCGTCATAAATGTTCATAATAATAATAATAATAATAATAATGTAATGTCACACCATGCATTGTTCATGCTGTACAGTGCCATGCGGTACAGTAAGACACAATCGAATACCGTACAAACCAGTAAAGGAAAGTAGCCTGCTATAAAGAACAATAGGCCTACAACAATGAGTTGCGGATTCCAGTTCCTTGTAGCCTTTTGCAAAATGACGCACATGCACACTTAAATATTCGCGAAGTATGCGTATTTATCTTTGCAACAGAGAGAGAGAGAGAGAGAGAGAGAGAGAGAGAGAGAGAGAGAGAGGGAGAGATGTTCAAAGCAAAAGTAACGTTTAGAATTATTCACCATGGTTCATTGTGAAAGAGGTTTGCTCCAAAGCGTTCGAGAAAGCTACGCAGAAACGGTATAAGATTGCGAGTTCATCTGTGACGTAAGCACGATGTTGTGTCATCAGTGAAACTTGCGAGTTCATCCGTGACGTAAACACGATGTTGTGTCGTCAGTGAAAATCGTCACACTGTTGGGCACCAATCAGCTGTCGGCATGGATCGGCCTGAAGAGATTGGCTGACGGCACGTTCACGTGGACTGATAGTTCAGAGGTCACGTTCACAAACTGGGATGACGGTGAGCCCAGCGGAGGAACGGTAGGTTTTGGTTGTGTCGGCAACGACTCAAGCAGCATACAACACACACACACACACACACACACACACACACACACACACACACACACACACACACACTCACTCACTCACTCACACACACATGTACAATCTATCAATCTGTATATTTATCTATATCCACACACACACACACACACACACACACACACACACACACACACGCACGCACACACTGAATGTATTCATCCATAGAGATATTTGGTAAAAATTAAGACTCTTGATTTGTTTGTTTTATTTATTTTAAAGAATACTTTATGTATATTGATAACCCTAAGATAAATCCAATTCCGATTTAGTGCTTCTATGAGAACAGAATGTACTTCTGTAATTTCTTTTGGGGAAAAAAGAAGTATTTCTACATGAAACAAATGCATTTCTATGAAACACAAAAACGAACAAAATTGTACTGATATCATACTACCTGAAAACCGCTCTAGGGTAGCTCTATTTTTACACCAGTCTGACCTTAACAGCGCTGTGGACTGATGCGGTTTCAGCAATCCTGTGTGTACATGAAGGGCACCTCCAGTAGCGCTGGCCAGTGGAGCGACGCCCCGTGTGTCCAGAAAGCCAACTACGTATGCCAGGCTCCCAAAAGTAAGAGAGAAATAACGCGATATCGTTCGTATTGCTTGCAGAAGGGAATTAGGCAACCATTCTTTTAAAGTCTTTCCAAGTGGCAGACATCACTTTCTGTCCGACAAATTGACGTAGCATGGGAGTTGAATTGTTATCTTACTATAAAATTGTAGTCACAACACCATGCATGAAAACATCGAAATGTTTAATATATCCTCAGCAAAACCAAGCCAGGACCAAGGCTACTCCCACAACGGAGGTGAATGTCCTTTTGACTTTTCCATTACCTGCTAACACGGTAGTAAGGGAGTTCGAACCAAAAGCCTTACTAACACGGTCACCAGTTTGTCTGGTCAGCCTCCTTCCCAAGAGGCATCAAACGGAAAACCTGTAAGCATAATCTGCATCTTAGATTTCCTCTCTGATTATATACGTATACATCATGACTTTTGTCACATTATTCCAATCGTTTTTATAATTTTTTCCATCGTAGACTGTCAAAGGAAAACAGCGAAGACTTGAACTCACTAATTAAATCTCGCATCCTTTCTCATCCAGTCTTATTCTCTTAGCGTCAAGAAAGTATGAACGTCCTTCATCCAATTGGTCGACGTGATTTCCAGTGGTAACACCTCCCACCCCCCATCTTACTCCTCCTATCTCATCGGAGCACAAATCTGCAAAACAAAAAAACAAAAAATCAGCTACTAGATTTCAAATACATCAACGTTACCATTACTTCCATAAACTGTAATTTCTTTAACGATTACGTTATTTAGTTTTTAAGTCAATCACGCATTCTCTCCCAAAAGACACATAAACACACACACACCCCACACACACACACACACACACACACACACACCACACACACACACATACAACACATACAAAGAGAGCGGGAAAGAGAGAGAGGGAGAGAAAAGAGAGAGAGAGAGCAAACACAATGAACGCTAAACGGAAACAGGACAAAGACATCAAGAGACAAGCCACACCGAACTACAAAACACAATCGAAACAAAAACACAATCAAACAGACAGACAGACAGAGAGAGAAGGTGGGGGGAGAGAGCAAGTACATTGAACGCTAAATGGAAACAGGACAAACATATTAAGAGGTTAAGAAGCAAGCCAATCCGCACAACAAAGCACAATGGAACCACGCACACAAGGCGCCTTATACAATGAGAACATCGACAACAAAACCGTGTTTCATACTCAAGACTACAACAGTATTTCATTCATACTTCAAAATGTTACAGTATTTCAGTATCTCATTCCTACTCCAGGATACCACAGTATTTCAGTCATACTCCAGAATACCACAGTATTACATTCATACTCCAGAATACCACAATATTAAATTCATACTCCAGAATACTGCAGTATTACATTCATACTCCAGAATACAGCAGTATTACATTCATACTCCAGAATACACAGTATTACATTCATACTCCAGAATACAGCAGTATTACATTCATACTCAGAATACCACAGTATTACATTCATACTCCAGAATACCGCAGTATTTCGTTCATACTCCATAATACCACAGTATTTCATTCATACCCCAGAAATACCACAGTATTACATTCATACTCCAGAATACCGCAGTATTTCATTCACACTCCAGAATACCACAGTATTACATTCATACTCCAGAATACCGCAGTTTTACATTCATACTCCAGAATACCACAGTATTACATTCATACTCCAGAATACCACAGTATTACATTCACACTCCAGAATACCGCAGTATTTCATTCACACTCCAGAATACCACAGTATTACATTCATACTCCAGAAGACAGCAGTATTTCATTCATACCCCAGAATACTCAGTATATCAGTATTTCATCATACTCCAGAATACCACAGTATTTCATTACCAACCTCCTCCACCAGAGAGGCGAACCAACAATTAAGCTGTCATTGGTCTACGCCAGTCCTCCACAGGGTAGACAACAAAAAGGCGTGACCACGAGACCCTCTTCCTAGATTCTCTCACCTTAGTCATCAATTCGTTTATCCATCAGCTTTAAATCATGCGCAGTGAAGTCTCAAAACTTAGCGGATATGGTGTAGCGTATATGGACTAGTCCTCCATGATGAAACTGAAAGTAGACAACAAAACGTCAACACACAGGATCCAGGTCACATCAAGAGCAATAGAGCTCACGATGACGGACTTCCTGGATGTAGCACGAAGCCACACAACCACTGGCACGACACTGGGACTTGAACCAGGTCAAAAGGAGCTTGACCGACGCCTAGGCAAAAGTAAATAAACTGTTCCAATCGTTCCCAACACGCCGTCTTCATGAACAAACCTCAGGGAGGGACGTGACCACAGGAATTGGTGGCCCCGGGTCACAGTACAAACCAGGTGGCCAATTTATGTCACCGTTCAGAGGTAACACGCAGGTGACGTAGGGAAATGCAAACCACAAACCCACCTCCACAATCATCCACACACACACACGCAGGCACGCACGCACACGCGCGCGCGCACACACACACAAACACACGTACATACACACAAACACACACACACAAACACACACACACACACACACACACACACGCATACGCACACACACACACACACACACACACACACACGCACACACACACACACACACACACACACGTGCGCGCGCGCGCGCGCACTCGGATGAAGAAAACAGACTGATTGCGTACACTGTTTAACACTCTAAGAGAAACATGCAAAGACATTGAACAAAGACAGGAAATGGGCCACAAAGGCAGAGAAAAACAATAGTTGACAGTAAACAAAGACGGAAAAGAAAAAAAGTGGCAAAGAAAGTAGCAAGAAAGAGAAAACTACAGGAACTAAATTTCCTGAAGGCGGTGATACTGGTCGTGCTTAGAGAGCCCCCAGCAACCTCATACATACATACATACATACATACATACATACATACATACACACACACACACACACACACACACACACACACACACACACACACACAGAACCTCCAGCATCCTCATACATACAAACACATATGCATACGTACATACATACATGCATACACACATACAAACATACATACAAGCAAACAGACACACATACATGCATGCATGCATACATACATCAGTCATTCCCTTGACCGCTGGGGTCGTTGGGGGGACGTGATCAGGCAGCCGCCGTTTCTCTCCAGGCTCTTCTGTTGGTGGCTATCTTGAGGAGTTCTGGCATGGTCATTTTGGTCCAGTCCTTTATGTTGTCGGACCAGCTCTTTCTCTGCCGTCCTCGTCTGCGCCCTCCTTCAACGGTACCTTGAAGGATGGTTTTGGAGAGGGTGTTGTGACGAATGACGTGGCCAAACCATGCCATCTTCCGTCGTTTGACGGTTGCCAGAAGTGGTTCGTGGGGCCCAACATACATAACATACATACATTACGCATATATACATCAGTCTTTCGGACTGGACGATAAACGAAAATTACAGGCACGTCCAAGAACCCAAGCAACAAGAGATTTGCCCTTGGCAAACTCGTGCAGGAAAATAAGCAAACGTGTGCGTGAAAATGGGCTAGCATAGCAGGAAAATGGCTGCATGTGCAGGAAAATGGGCAAGCATGTGCAGGAAAATAATGGGCTAGCATGTGCAGGAAAATGGGCTAGCATATGCAGGAAAATGGCAAGCATGTGCAGGAAAAATAATGGGCTAGCATGTGCAGGAAAATGGCTAGCATGTGCAGGAAAATGGGCAAGCATGTGCAGGAAAAATAATGGGCTAGCATGTGCAGGAAAAATAATGGGCAGCTGTGCAGAAAATGGGCTAGCAGTGGCAGGAAAATGGGCTAGCACGTGCAGGAAAATGGGCTAGAGTGCAGGAAAATGGTGCAGGAAAATGGGCTAGCACGTGCAGGAAAATGGGCAAGCACGTGCCGGAAAATGGGATAGCATGTGCAGGAAAATGGGCTAGCATGTGCAGGAAAATGGGCAAGCACGTGCCAGAAAATGGGTAGCATGTGCAGGAAAATGGGCTAGCATGTGCAGGAAAATGGGCAAGCACGTGCCAGAAAATGGGCTAGCATGTGCAGGAAAATGGGCAAGACGTGCCAGAAAATGGGCTAGCATGTGCAGGAAAATGGGCTAGCATGTGCAGGAAAATAGGCTAACATGTGCAGGGAAATGGGCTAGCATGTGCAAGAAAATGGGCTAGTACGTGCAGGAAAATGGGCTAGCGTGTGCAGGAAAATGGGCTAGCGTGTGCAGGAAAATAGACGGACTGTGCAGGAAAACAGACGGACTGTGCAAACCTGTGCAGGAAAATAGACGGACTGTGCAGGCAAATAGACGGACTGTGCAAACCTGTGCAGGAAAATAGACGGACTGTGCAGGAAAATAGACGAACTGTGCAAACCTGTGCAGGAAAATAGACGGACTTGTGCAGAGAAATAATCAAACTTATGCAGGAAAATGTGCGAAATCATGCTGGAAAAAAGGCGAAGTTGTCCAGGAAAATAGACGAAGAAAAAAGTGACAAATACGTCTGTTCACAGAGAGAGAGAGAGAGAGAGAGAGAGAGAGAGAGAGAGAGTAGTAGTAGTTTAACAGGACATGGCGATGTACCAAACGTGCGAATCCACATGCGAATTTGCCGTGGTTATTATTATGAATACTTATGTAGCGCCTGTCCTCGGCTAGGGACCAAGCTCTAACCGCTTTACAATCCACACTCGTTTACACAACGGGCTGCCGACCTGGGTAGTGCCGACTGAAGAGCTGCCAGCTGGCGCTTCATTCAGTCGTTTCCCGTGTCATCCAGTCAGTATCGTTCAATATCATTCACTCAATTTCCTTACTTCCTTCATTCTTTCATTTCTCACGCAGGATGCATGCTATGTGCAACGAGTCATCCATACCAATGGCCAAACTGGCCTTCTCTTCCGTGAGTTGGTGATAGGATTTTACGTGTGTGCATGATGTTATGCGTGCGTTCACATACGGAACCTTGGTTTATAGTCTCATGTTGTTTCGTGCAGATCAAAGAGATTTCCCAGACGACGTCCCTAACCCCTGCGACGAGGACCTGGGCTTCTACCCGTACAAAGCCGGGTGCTACCAGTACATGTCTCTCGGACAGAACTACACGTCGGCCATGTGGGAGTGCAACCGCTGGGGGGCCAACCTGGTCACCGTGGACGACGCTTTCTCCCAGGCCTTCCTCCGTTTGTTCGTGGCCTCCAGCCTCGGGCTGCATTTCGAGAGCGACGAGGTTCAGAGGGTGTGGATTGGGCTGAATGACAGGCAGGTGAGCTTGCTGTTGTTCGCCAGATTGGCGCGTCGTGCTCTCTGTTTCTGTCTGATTTCCTCCCCCTCCCCTTCCCCTCCCTTGCCCCGTACACTCCCCTCTCCCGGTCTCGCTCCATCATCCCCCTTTTTCCCCCTACCCCTAGCCCCAGTCCATAATACCTTCTGCTCTCTCTCTCTCTCTCTCTCTCTCTCTCTCTCTCTCTCAGCTCGTCTGCCTGTCTGTCTGTCTGCCTCTGTTCTGTCTGTCTGTCTTTCTCTCTCTGTGTCTCTGTCTCTGTCTCTTCTCTCTCTCTCTCCATGTGTATGTGTTTGTTTCTTTTTCATGCTTACCTGATTAAAGTGATGGGCATAATCTTCACCCCTGTCTCATTGACTTGCTGTATGAGGTTTGGCGGCGATCACAGGTCACTTTTTCATTCCTGTCTTGGCTGTGAGAACATGGTTCTTTTCAGCTCTCGTTATAGCTCCTTGCTTTATTCTCCGGCATTCATGCATTCTTTTCGCAAGGTCGTGGCTAGTTTTAGTTGTTCAGGGCTGCCTTTTCTTCATGCCTTCACACTGACCACATCTGCTGCAGCTGGAACTTCGGAGACTTTAATCAGCAACGTCTGCTGCTCCTTTTTTTGGCTTGTTCGAATTGCTTAAGATGGTGCCCGCCAAACGTCTGTCATAAGACTTGTTAGATTTACAGTTGATACAGCACATCCGACAGTTTTATTGTTCGCTTCATTAGCTTTTCATTCGTGACACACAATTGTCGACTTCGACGATTCCCCACCCACTCCCCTTCCCACCCTCCAAAGAAATGAAGTCTCTCTCCAGCCTCCATTGTTTCTTTGTCTCGTGGCGAATCCTGTATGGTATGTGAGTCAGCGGACCTTATGTGGTGAGTCGTTCGTCGTTCTCTGACAGCTCGTGCATGTGAAGCGGGTCTGGGCCACTTGAGTGCTGTTGATCAGCTTGTGTTCGATCCAGACGATGCCGTCAGCGTCTGGAGTCGCCGGCCTCGTGATGCCAGTGTTGTGTACAGCAGGACCGTACTCTGACTACGTGTTGCAGACCTTGAGTGGGAAGGGGGTCCACACTGAAAGTTGATGATAACACAGAGAATACGTTTTGCAGTTGGGAGGCCAAAAGACCGAGCCAGAACAGGCACTGCCGGGGAAGGGGGTAGAGGAGATGATTATCATCATTATTATGCGTTTGTATATGACAGTGAGAACGTGTATGCATGTGTGCTCGTACACTTGTGTGTGTGTGTGTGTGTGTGTGTGTGTGTGTGTGTGTGTGTGCGTGTACTGTGCATGCCGTGCGCGCGTGCCTGTGAGTACTCTCTCTTTCGCTCATGTTGTGTGGCTTTGTGAACATTGCGATGCAGTCAGACATTGCCAAGTGTTGCCAAGCTGACGCCGGTTGTGCGTTCAGCTAGTTATGCAGCAGTATGTGACTGACTGAACTTGGTTAGTGGAGTCGCTTTGACTGACAGGAGTGGACAGGTCCATTTTGGTCATTGACTGACAGGAGTGGACAGGTCCATTTTGGTCATTGACTGACAGGAGTGGACAGGTCCATTTTGGTCATTGACTGACAGGAGTGGACAGGTCCATTTTGGTCAAACTCACTTTCTGAAGGCTTTGTGTGACAATGGTTGTCAGCCCAGGGCCTACCTTTAAGTTACTTCACTTTGAAGGTCTAAGACAACAGATCGAAGATGTTTACAGCCTGGCTTGTCTTGATTCCAGTGTCTCCTGTCCCCTCCCCCGCCCCCTCCCCCTGCCGTGATATTGGAGATATAGTTCACTGCTTTCTGGAGGTTTGACAGAAAACTTCCTGCTACCTGCTGGTCAGGTGAAGGTCTAAGAACGTGATTTGTACTTGCTGCCTTGGTAGACATGACGGGTTCGTTAATGCGGGCAGAGTCGACGAAAGCCCAACGGAGTATTGAGTTACTTCATTTTTTTTATCCCTGGCAATCAACTGGTGTATCTGTATCTGTATTTATTGAAGTACGTTGCTATGTAAGGATAGCGAGGTATGATTCCGGGGTCATTCTGGTAAGGCTGACTTGCGAAAAGCTCATTTTATCCGGAAAATACCGCTCTTTCTCAAGTACTTAAAAAAGAATAAAAGAAAGAGAAAGGAAGAAAACACGATCACCACCACCACCAATAACAGGATGAATGAAACAAAGGAAAAAAAAAAACCGAAAAACAGTCGACCACGCTCTAACACGTTTGACTTGTATCTGCAGCACAAAGGTGTGTACACGTGGACGTTAGGGTGGCCAGTGACGTACACCAACTGGGCGCCAGGGGAACCTTCCCGTGGGCCAGGGGAAGGCTGTGTCAGCATGCGTCCTGACGGCATGTGGGTGGACGACAACTGCGACCGGGAAATCTCCTACATCTGCGCCATCCTCAACGGGTGTGGGTGGTCTTGAGTTGTGGATGGGGTCCGTCATTAACGGTGGTGGTCTTTGAGTTGTGGATGGGGTGCCGCCATTAACGGTGGGTGGTCTTTGAGTTGTGGATGGGGTGCCGCCATTAACGGTGGGTGGTCTTTGAGTTGTGGATGGGGTGCTGCCATTAACGGTGGGTGGTCTTTGAGTTGTGGATGGGGTGCCGTCATTAACGGTGGGTGGTCTTTGAGTTGTGGATGGGGTGCCGTCATTAACGGTGGGTGGTCTTTGAGTTGTGGATGGGGTGCCGCCATTAACGGTGGGTGGTCTTTGAGTTGTGGATGGGGTGCCGCCATTAACGGTGGGTGGTCTTTGAGTTGTGGATGGGGTGCCGCCATTAACGGTGGGTGTCTTTGAGTTGTGGATGGGGTGCCGCCATTAACGGTGGGTGGTCTTTGAGTTGTGGATGGGGTGCCGCCATTAACGTTGGGTGGTCTTTGAGTTGTGGATGGGGTGCCGCCATTAACGGTGGGTGGTCATTGAGTTGTGGATAGTGTGCCGTCATTAACGGTGGGTGGTCTTTGAGTTGTGGATGGGGTGCTGCCATTAACGGTGGGTGGTCTTTGAGTTGTGGATGGGGTGCCGCCATTAACAGTGGGTGGTCCTTGAGTTGTGGATGGGGTGCCGTCATTAACGGTGGGTGGTCTTTGAGTTGTGGATGGGATGCCGTCTGAGGACTGCGGTTCGTGGGTTGACAACTGCAGCCGGGAAGTCTTCTACATCAGCACCATCATTAACGGTAGGTGGGTTTTGAGTAACGGGTGGAGTGGGCAAAAAGGTTAGGGTGATAGGATGAGGACTGATGGCTCGTTGGATGACAACAACTGCAACCAGGAAGTCCTCTGCATCTGTGCCGTCATGAACAGTGGGTGGTCTTTGAGTTATGGATGGGGTGGGTGTAAAGATACATATATGCTGTCATTGACGATTTGCTAATTTTGCCGTTTCTAATTGGATCCTAAGGTCGTGCTGTCATTAACGGTGGGTTGTCTTTGAGTTGTGGATAGGGTGTGTGTAAAATACAGCTGTGCCGTCAGTAATGATAGGTTGTCTTTGAGTTCCGTGGATGGGTGAGTGTAAAGATACATCTGTGCCGTCATTATGATAGGTTGTCTTTGGGTTATGGATGGGATTGGTGTAAAGATACATCTGTGCCGTCATTAATGATGGGTTGTCTTTGAGTTATGGATGGATGTAAAGATACATCTGTGCCGTCATTAATGATAGGTTGTCTTTGAGTTATGGATGGATGTAAAGATACATCTGTGCCGTCATTAATGGTGGGTTGTCATTGAGTTATGGATGGGTGTAAGATGCATCTGTGCCGTCATTAACGATGGGTTGTCTTTGAGTTGTGGATAGGGTGCGTGTAAAAATACAGCTGTACCATCATTAATGATAGGTTGTCTTTGAGTTCTATGGATGGGGTGGGTGTAAAGATACATCTGTGCCGTCATTAATGATGGGTTGTCTGTGAGTTATGGATGGGTGTAAAGATACATCTGTGCCGTCATTAATGATAGGTTGTCTTTGAGTTATGGATGGGATGGGTGTAAAGATACATCTGTGCCGTCATTAATGGTAGGTTGTCTTTGAGTTATGGATGGGTGTAAAGATACATCTGTGCCGTCATTAATGATGGGTTGTCTTTGAGTTATGGATGGGTGTAAAGATACATCTGTGCCGTCATTAATGATAGGTTGTCTTTGAGTTATGGATGGGATGGGTGTAAAGATACATCTGTGCCGTCATTAATGGTGGGTTACCTTTGAGATATGGATGGGGTGGGTGTAACTATACATCTGTACCTTCATTAACGGTGGGTTGTCTTTGAGTTGTGGATAGGGTGCGTGTAAAAATACAGCTGTACCATCATTAATGATAGGTTGTCTTTGAGTTCTGTGGATGGGATGGGTGTAAAGATGCATCTGTGCCGTCATTAATGATGGGTTGTCTTTGAGTTATGGATGGGATGGGTGTAAAGATGCATCTGTGCCGTCATTAATGATAGGATGTCTTTGAACTACGGATGGCGTGGGTGTAAAGACATCTGTGCCGTCATTAATGATGTGTTGTGTTTGAGTTGTGGATAGGGTGCGTGTAAAAATACAGCTGTGCCATCATTAATGATAGGTTGTCTTCGAGTTCTGTGTGAGGTGGGTGTAAAGATGCATCTGTGCCGTCATTAATGATGGGTTGTCTTTGAGTTACGGATGGGATGGGTGTAAAGACACATCTATGTCTTCATTAATTATGGGTTATCTGTGGGTGATGTGCATAAGGATGGGGTGGATAGGAGGGTTTGGGTGGTAGCAATATTGTAAGAATATCGGCAGCTAAATGAACACACCTTTTTCCCATAGTTCATTGAACGGCCCTTCTCACGTGCAGAGAGTTACACCACCTTCACCCCCAGACCCCCCAGGGGGCAGTGCTCAGGGCCAGGGTGGGTGCCTCACGGGGACTTCTGCTACCAGCTGCGCGGCCACGACACGCAGACCTTCTACGAGGCCCAGCTGCGTTGCCAGGAGCAACAGGCCCAGCTGACGTCAGTGCACGAGAACGCCACCCAGGAGTTTCTGGTGAACATGATGGTGTCTCAGACGGAGTTTCATTTCTGGGTGGGCCTCTACGGATCTCCGGCAGGTGAGGAGTTAATGTTTAGCTCACGTGAATTATTTAATGAGCTTCCTAGGTCTGTTACGCGTTTTCTGTTTTTTTTTTTTTTTTTTTTTTTTTTTTTTGAAAGTGACGACATCACGGATTGCGTCAATTTTGTTGTTGTTGTTGTTGTGATTACCGTATTTTCACATAAAATCTAAATCATTCAGTTAACCCTTTCAGCGAAACTTAGATGAGGCATCTGTTGTTTTCGCATCTTGGTATTTCGTTTGTGTGTTTTTTTTTTTTTTTTTTTTTTTCATTTCAATGGAAAGCTTCTTCTTTCTTACTGTCTATCACAAGCCAATGCATGTCAGTTTCTTTCCTATCATTTCATTCGCAGCCATTTCCTTTTTTCATTTTATAGTTCAATGTAGACTCATTCATTTCTACTCGTGCTGTACAAGGCCTGGTGTGGTATTCTCAATGGTTTGATGCTAATATGGTGGAGAAGAAGAAAAAAAAAGGCCTGTCATGTTTTATTTCAAAAACAGACAAAATTGTTGCACTGAAGGATGGATTGTACTCAGAACACCCTCTCTCTCTCTCTCTCTCTCTCTCTCTCTCTCTCTCTCTCTCTCTCCGTATGCACAGCCGGCTTTCCTGGGTGGATCTCACAGCCGTGGACTTCATTAACTGGGCCACCAATGAGCCATCGGGGACCAATGTTGAAGGTATAGCGGAGCACTGTGTCGGCATTGACCCTCGAACCCATCAGTGGAGTGACCTTGACTGCGACCTTCACCTTGGCTACGTCTGCCGCAGAAAGCAAGGTGCTGGGATTTTTCACTCAGACAATAAAGTTGTGTGTGTGTGTGCATGTGTGTGTGTGTGTGTGTGTGTGTGTGTGTGTGTGTGTGTGTGGTGCGTGTTCGTTCGTTCTTTAATTTAATGTCTATCCACTTTACAGTGATCTTAGACAAAAACAACAGACAAACGAACAGGCATACAAACAAATAAAGACAAAACAGAAAAACACATGTAAAAGGGGCCGGTGTGTGTATGTCGGTGTGTGTGTGTGGGAGGGGGGGGGGGGTATAAGTGTGTGTGTTGTTTTAAAAATGTCATTAAAAGTGTATGGAGTGTGGAGGTAGTGTAGTATACTAATCTTTGCATGCATAGTCTATTTAGTTAATGAGATACCAATAAGTGACTATCACATTAACCCCATTCTAATCTACCGGCATAACGGTAAACTGCTTTAGCCTGGATTCATATCTGAACATTTTTAAAGAAAAAAAAAACATTTTAACCATTGCAATAATAAGAAAATAAATCAAACAAATAACTCGAGAATCAAAGTAAGTGTCCAACTGGACTCTTAACAATTGCCCTAACAACTTCTATAACCTTCGCTTCGTTCCCAAAAATGTCCCAAAAATTCGCGATTGATGGGTTCAAACTTAATAACCAAATAGGTAAATACTTTTGAGTATTTCTGCAAAGGAAGATGACATGGAATAGTGTAATATTATGGCCACAAATGCAAGTGACATTTTTACAATATTTTGTTTTGTATGCATCAAGTCTGAGTCTAAAGATCAGACTCTTCAAAAGTCGTTCCTGGTGGAGATTGTGTCCCGTTTTATATTTTACAAGCTTCTTAAAGAATTTTCCCTTGTTCTCCTTTGTTATGTTTGGACACTCTTTTTGTCTTCCTATCACCGAATCCCATGATGCTTTACCTAACAGGCTATAATTTTCATACAAGGATAAAGGAATATTTATTTTTGTAAAGCTCTTTTCCTTAGCTGCACCATTTTTGGCTAACCGATCAACCCTTTCATTTGCTGCTAAACCACAATGTGATGGAATCCAACAAAAGTCAATAGAAGAACCACGTAAAGACAAAAAATGAATTAAATGGTATATCTCAGATATCATTTCTCCTCTCACTCTTGTATGAGAATATTTTAAAGCTTGTAAGACAGATTTTGAATCGACACAAAATAATATTTGATGTATCGAATATGGAAAACTAAGAAGATAGTTCAGTGCCATAATAATGGCAATTAGCTCTGCTGTGAATACAGAGAAATTTTTCCCAATGTGATACGATTTCTCTATTTTTAATGATGGAATAATAAATGCAGCACCTGATAATTGGTTTTCAAGTAGAGAACCGTCTGTATATATTTTAAGATGATTTATATAATTTTCGTTTATATGTGCCTTGACATATGTTGGCAGCATGGTCCCATCACTTTTCCTTAAATCTGTATAATTAATATCGAAATTAGCCTTACTAAGCTCCCATTGAGGAATATTACTGTAACTCGTTTGAGGAGCTACTGTTTCGGGTTCAACACCAGCATCTGTAAATAATTGTGACGTATAGGAGCCTATAGTTTTTACAGAGTCAAAACTCTGTGCTCGCTTTGGAAAATGTATTTCTGATTTCAAACCAGTTTCCTTGATACATGAATTTTGCGTTGAATAACTCCTTAATATATATTTTGCTGAAGCAAGTTTCATATTTTCAGCAAAAGGCAAAATTCCTATTTCTGTGTAGGTTTTTAGTGTTGAGGCATGGACAGGGACACCGAGAGCTATCTTATAAGCTTTACTATCGATGCTTTGCATCTTTGTTATCAAATATTTTGGAGCTGAAAAGAATATTTCCTGAGCGTAAGATAATTTTGATCTCACAAGCGCAGTTGCTAAATGAATAAGTACCTTACTATCTTTTCCCCATGACTGTCGACTTATCATTTTTAATAAATTTAATCCTTTTCTGGCTTTTGTCAGAATATTTTCAAATGGTAGTTCCAATTCAATTTAGAAGTCAGGCTTACTCCTAGAAATTTAACAACTTTCTTATATTCAAGCGGCATTCCATTTATTTGAAAAGAGGGTAGAGGTTTAGGATCATACCCAGAGTTGAACCATATGCAATTTTTCATATGAAAGGGTTAGTCCGTTTTCAATCATGTATTTGCTGATTTTGTCTAGTTCATTTTGATATACCTTTTTAATATAGTTAATTGATCTAATTGGTGTAAGCTTTTTTAGAGTGACTTTCATCCATATGCAAATATCATCCGCATATTGTGCTAACTCGACATTGTTTGAGACCACTTTTGGAAGATCATGCATCAAAATGTTGAAAAGGATTGGGGCTATTACACCTCCCTGTGGGATTCCCATCTGTGTACGTCTTTGATTAGAGTAGGCATTACCAACCTTAGTCTGTATTGTTCTTTCACTTAAAAAATACCTTTATATAATTATACATACAACCTGAAATGCCTATTGTTCTTAGTTTGTTTAGAAGTTTTGAATGCCAAACTTGGTCATATGCCTTTCTAATGTCAAAAAAAGTGGCAAGTACGTTTTTCCTACGTGAAAACTGATGTTTAATCTGTGTGGTAATTTTTACTAAATGATCAACTGATGATTTACCTTTTCTAAAACCCGCCTGTTGTATTGGTATTATATCATTTTTTTCACAGAAATGTTCAAGCCTTTTTAGAATTATTCTTTCCATAAGTTTTCCCACATGTGATGTAAGAGCGATAGGCCTGTAATTATTTTCATCTGATTTTTACTTTCCCTCCTTGGGAATAGGGGTAACAGTTGATTGTCTCCATAAAGATGGCTGAATCCCTTCAAACCAACATTTTTGAAAAAATGAACTTAGAAAAAGTTTTATATTAACTGGTAAATGCTTTATCATTTCATTGGAAATTGCATCTGGTCCCACTGATTTTTTCTTTGATCCAAGGTTTGAAATTGCATCTTTTGTTTCCTGAAAAGTAATAGGAGCATTTGTATAGTGATTGTTATTGGGACTTTTTTCATTGTCTTCGTTTTCGTCCATTTTTTCTCGAAGCTGTTTTTGTTCTTCTGAGAGACCTTCGAAGTTACTATTTTTTGCAAATGCATCTGCAAATGCTTCAGCCTTTTCAAAATTGGAAGGAAATTCGTTATTTTCCAATTTTAAGGGGTACCCAGGAAGACTTACTCCATTTTTCATTTCTTTTATTTTTTTCCAAGTTTTCTGGAGATCTTTGTGATTTTGAACCTCATTTTCACAGAAATTTGACCAGTATTCTTCCTTTGCCTTTTCATTCACTCTATTACTGTGATTTTTTGCTTTGTTTTTTTCAGCAATCTTTTCTGGATCTGTTTTATTTTTTAGATACATTTTATAAGCCTCCATTTTTTGTTCTCTTGCTTCTTCACAGGAAACATTCCACCAAACATTTCCTGTATATTTTCTTGTTTTATCAGGATTACATTTAGGGATTGAAAGCTCAGCTGCACGCAAAACAGTATCAACAAATTTCATGTAGCTTGTATCAACATCATCAACCATCATGTCCTCGCAATTGCAGATAGAAAGCATGTTTTCAAATCTATCCCAATCAGCTTTGTTGTAGTTAAATTTTGGGATTTGATCTTTTGTGAGATCAGAAACAGTTTGTTTTACTTTGATGGAAATAACTATTGGTAAATGATCACTGCCTAGTGAGTCTTTAAATGTGTCCCATTCACAACTTGGTGCGATTGCAGCTGACATGAGAGTTAGGTCTATCGCTGAAGCCCGATGATATGAAATATCCGGGATTCGAGTGACACTACCATCATTCAGTATACAGAGTGAAGAGTCTACTACATTTTCAAGGAATCTGTTATGCGTTATGATTTTGCACTCATTATCCCAAACGGGGGCGTGTGAATTGAAATCACCTGCAATTAGCCACTTATCGTTTTGGTCTTGTAAAGTACGAATCCACTCTGTGTTTTGATTGTCAGGACCTTTTGGCAAATAAACCGACAATATGTTAAGTATCAATGATCCATGGAATTTTGCTTTTACTGCACAAGCATTTATGTTTTTAATGTCTTTTGAAAAAGGTGTATCTATTTCGAGGTATTCTACATTTTGTCGAATGTACAATGCGGTACCAACCCTTCCCGTTTCATCACTGTTTTGGTATATTGGTGGGTAGTAAAAGTTTTGGATTTTTGGAAGCTTTTGTTCATGTACATTAAGAGATTGTAATACTAATGCTTGGTAGGTATGATCTGAGAGATGTTGAATCAGCTCCAGAATATTTGTTGATATTGATCTGCAATTCCATTGTAGTATGTTTACGTTTTTTGATCTTGTCATGTTCTTTATAATTTAATACTATATTACCAGAATTAAAAAAAAAAGAAAAGAAAGTAACAAAACTAAATATACAACAAATTTCTACAAGGATAGATAGGGAAAAAAAGAGGGGGGAAATATTCCAGGGATTGTGAAAAATGGCACAAAAAATTGAATGTCAATCTCCAACGATCAAAACATTTCTGATGCTGAATAAATAACAACTCTACAAATCATTATGCTAGAATAATGTCTTCAGCATCTTAGACTGTTTAAAAGTATTTATTCCCACTGTGTTAGCACGTCAAAATAGTTCCACCAGGGTCCATGGAAGGGGCGGCCGAGTTCCCTAGGATTGTAGTGAAAGGAATCTTCCCATGATGGATACCGTGCGGGGTGTTGTTTCAGGGGCCTCTTGGGTTTAGACCATAACATTCTGTTGAGGTGTCTGCCGATGTTACGGGCAACGACGCTGGTTCCTGTCCATGTCAGATGAATGCCATCACGCTGGGTTCCAGTGTTTGCCCGAAGAGTGTCGTGACTGACGAAGCTCACGTTTGGGGTGTCAAACAGGTCTGCCGTGGTGGTCGCATTGAACAGGTTGCGTTTCATCTCCAACTCTTCGTGTTTAACAGGGGCGATTTTGCTCACAACGATCTTTGAGTGGGGGTTTTCTTTTGAGATCTCCTTGATTGTTTCAGTGAAGGTTTTGCTCGTCTTGGTAGCATAATTGTTTTTTATTTCGTTTATGCCGCAATGGATTACGATTACTTCTGGGTGTTTTTCTGTGGACGTTGATGTTTTCAGGGACGGTAGGATCTCTTTGGTCGTAAAAGTTTTCATAGATGTTGATTGAAAACCATATGAGGCTCCCAGTCTTTCCCCATCCACTCTTTTCAGTACAGAGTCGTGTAGTAGAAGAACATTTGGCAAGTCCTGCTTGTTTTCTTTTTTTACTCCCTTCCTTCCAGAGTTCGAATTTGTGACGTCATTCTTCTTCTTCTTCTTTGCGTCATTTTTGGACGAAATTTCTGTCATAGTGGTCGGAGTAGTTCGATTTGTCGTTTTTTCTTTATCTTTTGAGCTTTTGTTTTGTTTTTCTTTATCAGCATCTTTTTCTGATGGAACCGATGCCACCATCTCTGCAAATGTAGGCATAGGCCTACATTTTGAGGGACTCCAACTCGAAACAGTAGCTTTTGGATTGTTAGGTGGTTCACGAGTGTTCAATTTTCGGATCAACTCATTTTGATTTGCTATTGTTTTTTCAAGCACGGAAATTCGATCGAACATATTTGTTATAAGCGTTTTTAAATCACCAACCTCATTTATCAAATCAGGCAGTGCATGAGCGGAGCAGATGTTCTCAGACCGCTCTTCTGGGTTGCCTGTGGTTTGGCAGGCCTTGGTTTGGGTTGGTCGCTCCGAATCTTCACATCCCATATTCAGAGTTGTTGAAGTTTTTTTTTGGCACCTGCATGCATTTTCTTATTTCGGGTTTGACGCGTGACTACACGAAATCTTTGTTCTCCGGGATCTCCTCATGTTAGTTGTAGAGTTGCAAAGATTCAGCAGAGCAGCTAACAGTTACTGTTTTGATGTCGCCATCTTGATCACGTGTGTGTGTGTGTGGGGGGGGGGGGGGGGGGGGTTGTGTGTGTGTGTATGTGTATGTGTGTGCGTGCGTGCGTGTGTGTGTGTGCGCGTGCGTGCGTGCGTGTGTGTGTGTGTGTGTGCACGCGCGCGCGCTCCACATCGTGGCACAATAAATAAGATGGGGACTGAGCCAGGAAGATGGGGGATGGGGAGTGTGGGGTGTCACCATGTGTCTGGGAACCATTTTCATTCACTGTGAGCATTTTAAACAAAGTATCTCGTAAAATCGAATATCGTACAGTTTCTAGCCAAAGAGTAACTTGTGTGAACAGATATGTACAGATCATTATTACTGTCATGTTTGTTTACTTGCTGTCACAGTACAGTGTAAATTGAGCAACACATCCACATAGCATCAGTTGGTTATGTCCCTCATAACGTTTAAGACGAAAAAGAGTGTGTTTGTAAGATACTGAAAGGGGTTAAACGAAAATGTATAAATGAATGAATTATCAGATGAATATGGTTCACAATCAGCTACATGTCACCTATTTTCACATCGTAGGTTATTAGTAGGCCTATTTTATTTGTGTAGTAGGGTTGGAATCGAAAAAGGGAAGGATGAGATGAGGGAGAGGAATGGTAGATAGGGAGGAGAGGAGGGGGCCGGCGTGGTGGACAATCATGACAACACGATTTCTGTCTCTGAGCAAAAGTGTCATGTATGGCGGATTATGAGACAAAACCTAAGTTTTATAACGAGTAGCGGTGAATTGTCCTTGTGTATCTTGCAGATGTTGATGACAGTGGGAAAACAAGGCCGCCTGTCAATGGCCCCAACCGTTCCCCGCCCACGCTGGTCCCCAGAAAACTCCAGCGACCCTCTTTCCAGCCACCACTTCAACATCACATGCCACGACGACATCTAGTCCCCATGTACAACCAGCTACCACTAGCACGACGACAACGCCACGCCCACCTGTGTCCACACCTGTTGGAACATCATCACGAGTTGATCATCTGCCTCGGTCCACTAATGCTAGGCCTACTTCTGGCTTACCTATGCCAACGGAACAAGCGAATACAGGTATTGTTTGTCTTCTTGGTCCGTTCTATGTATTTTCCATTATGCTTGTTTAGATTACTTTGAACATGAAATTTAGAAAGAGAAGGGGTTAGTTACCGCCAAGGACATAGACAAACAAGGTACAGGACAAGCACAATGCATTTCGACCTCTTGGGTCTTCTTCAGGCAAAAACAAGTAACATAAACGGAGAACGAGAGAAACCACTTTTCTGGTCATGTTGGAGCAAACCTTCACAAGCATTTTGAACATATAAATACCAAGTACATATAAGCAGACTGTTCGGCATACACACCTTTTGGCCCGTACTTTACTGGATTTCTCTTGCCAAGCACATTAAGGAGGTAATGTATTCTGTTGTAATAGTTTCTTTCCTGCTTCTGGTTTATGAAATTATGAGATACAATGGATTGTGACAGCTGAGAGCGTATTTGCCGCGTTTAAGTGGTAGAGTTTGCACGTTGCTGCTGCATGTAAATGGAAGTGTAAGGCATTACACGTTAAGCCAGCTGTTTTCTATCCTACGAAAGCTTGTTCCTGAAGACGCCACTTCAGGTGTTATTACTGAAAGATCTACTGTATTTCATTGAAAGTAGACAGCAGTATCTTTTCTGTGAATACATTTGAACTAGGATGGGATATCTTTCCTGTGCTTTTCTATGAGTAGACCCTATAAGCAGATGATTGTAGAGCGTGAAACAGTCGGATCCTTCATCCGTTACTCTCGGGGAAGGTGTTCGGCGAAGCGGTAGAGACTCGTATGACATAAAAGAAAAGTGGACGAGGACGAGCGGAAAGAGAAAACTACCAACTGCTGTTCACCTTTGACAACCAAGCACAATTTTAATAACAGGATAATGTATTCGTTTTGCTACATATGTTTAGCTCAACACAAAGCTAAGTGCACACAGATTAATGCTGCTTAAGCAAACATCCCATTTCCAAATCCGGAGATGTGGGAAACATGTCCCGATTAACTGAAGTCAGCGTGCGTAACATAAAAAATAAAGGGGTGTAGGGTGTTGGGGGGGGGGGGGGGGGGGCACACGTGTTGGTACTTGGCAATTCACAGCCATCTTGACATAGCGTAAATATGCGATGAAGGCATGCAGCAGTTTCATTGCCCCCATTGCACGACATGCCGTGATTTATCGGGCTTCATATTATCGTATTACAATGACAGGTTTCTGAGTCAACATTTTGAGTAAAGTGACAAAGATGTTAGTGACACCGAAGGTACGATTGCAGCTCCAAATCTGTCGTGCAGAGACGGCCACACGTTACACATGTGATTTCTGAAACATCCAGACCTCTTTCCTTGTGTACGCTGCATTTAATGTCTGTGCGTAAGCAGCAACTCAAAAGCATGCACAAGCTTGTTGACAACTATGTGCCAGGCATGTAGCCAGGGATTCCCTGCCAGCAATGGAAATGTTGCAGGCCTTGAGATTCTCTTTGGAGTGTCTTTCTATACCGCCAGTTGTTTGTCGTATATTTGATGCCGGATCAGAGAAGAAGACTATCTTCGGCAAGCAACAGCTGTCCATCCTGTGTCCAACTGATCACAAGTCACAGCCTTTGTCCAGAGAGCCTCGATGCTGAGGGAGTCAACGTGCTGAAGAGTTTCATTGCCGGAGATCCAGTTCTCCCGTGAGGTGCGCATGATTCTGAGGAGACTGCGCAGATAACAGCTTGTGAAGGGAATCACCTCTATGCAATACAGTGTCCACATATCACAGCCAGGCCACAAGGAAGTTAGGACAACGTCCTGATGGATCATCCACGATCCTTCGACACACATATCCAGTCTCCCGAGGGATGCACCGGCTTTTGCTAGTCTGTCTGATGCCTTTCTGGCTGTGTTACTGGTGGATGTCAGACAACAAACACCAACAGAAGGTGAAAAAGTCGACGTGTTTCAGTGTTGCGTGCTTGTTCACAATAAATGATTCAGGCACTTTTGAGGTCTGGTGCAGACTGGAACATAACTGCCGCCTTTTGTTGGCTTATGGTTAAGCCAAAAGACTTAGCAGCTGAGAACTAACAGTTAGCGAACTTTTATGAGTCTGATTCATCGTTTGCTGCAAGAGCACAGTCATCTACAAAGAGAAAATATCAAACAAGGGCGTCAGATACCTTTGTTCCGGTCTAAAGGTATGGCAGATCATAGACGCAGCCTTCGAATGTGCGTGTGATGGTAATTCCAGCTTCTGTCTGCAATGGGAAGGGGGGGGGGGGGGGAGTGAACAGCATCTTGTTAACCAGGAAACAGAAGGTGTCTGCTAAGACACATCCGTGTTTAACGCCGTTGGTAACAGGAAGTGGGTCTGACAGACCAGGCACTCAGTCTCAGTAATTCATACCATCATGCCGTTGTGAAGGGAGTGAATGATGCCATTTAACTTTGGTGAGCAACCAGGATTGGAAAGGACGGAACAAA
The DNA here is from genome assembly GCA_033310375.1 of Conus canariensis. Lineage (NCBI taxonomy): Eukaryota > Metazoa > Mollusca > Gastropoda > Neogastropoda > Conidae > Conus > Conus canariensis. The sequence continues at coordinate 12,080,998 of CM065720.1, forward strand.
GACCTTAGCGACTGGCAGTATGATAGCGCTGGTCTAGCTCACGGCACCTTTTCTGAATCTGTTTAACCTCAGATGTGATCTTCACCATTCGTCGGTTTCTTCTGAGGTTGCATTGGTTCTCTGAAACAACCGTGTAAGTATATCACGTGTGCAATCACTCAATTATTTCATTATGTATGTAGGGCCGTGGTATCTATGTACAGACGTGATATGTAAATACGTGTGCGTGCACGCAAACATACAATAATGTCTCTTGTGCATGTACGCGGAATAGCTAGGTTGCAAGCAAGCAGAAGCAATCATAGTTGTCTGTAACCAGCTGTTAAATCCTGGTTTTTTTTTTTTTTTTCCACATTCTCAGGTTCAAACGCGGGATTAAGCTCAGGTGCCGTGGCTGGCATTGTCATCAGTGTGCTGTTAGTGATGGCCGCCGGAGGAGCAGCAGCAGCCTTTGTCTTCATTCGTCATCGACGAGGCCATCCAGGTTCCCCACAGTCCCCAGAGAACAGCAACTTCTCCAACCCTATGTTCGATTTTGGTTCTACAGCCTCAGAAAGCAGAGACATTCGATCGCAGGGGGAAGCGGTTAGCTTAGGGGTGATAGTTAGGGAAGATCAGGGTGCAGATGCGGGTGCAGGGGAGGAGGGTTCAAGGTAATGAACCTCGCTCTTAGCGAGTACTAGAATACTTGGGTGTAATATTTAAATCTTGATGCTGGGGTGATTGTAAGAAGCTGACGCTAGCGGTCAATGAAAAATATGGTGTTACATTTTGGTTAGGTTGGCGTGGTAATAAGAAGCAAAGGCTATTCAATGAGGGTGGTAATGCATGATCGAAAAGATTTGACTGTTACGTCTTTTTCAAGATTATCGTCTGCACAATGGAAAATGTGTGTGTGTCTGTGTGGTGTGTGGTGTGTGTGTGTGTGTGTGTGTTTTATATATACGTGCGCACGCTTAAGAACTCTCGCGAGCACGCGTGTGTGAGCACGCGCACGTGTGTGTGTGTGTGTGTGTGTGTGGTGTGAATCCAGATGTTTTTCTGAGGGTGTAAGGTTATTGAAATGCAATGAGACAGGTTTGTTTGTTATACCTTCGTTTGCAAACATTGCCGTTCATTTTTAAAACTGCGTTTTAGATGATTCCATACATGCAAATGTACTTCTAAATATTTGTAAATTAAAATGCATTCAAGCTCGTGACTGTCAGATAGAGAATCGTTTGAGAAGTCAATTGCATTGTGATGTGTTCACTTGAATCAGTATGTTTGCTTTTTGTACCCCCAGTTCTTATAGAACAGGGAGTACTTTACAATGGGAACGAAAAAATGTTGTCTGTCCGTGGTTAAAATGTGTTCCACTCGCTCCAGACAAAACTTCTGGGCCGATCTTTCTGAAAATTTGTAGGTATGTTCATTATGGGTCACGGATGATACCCGATGTTTTATTTTACCAGAATAGCCGTTACTAACGGCTATAACGGCCCAGAAAGGTTTTTCTTCTTATGGAATATCTCCGTGACGAAATACATTATGACGTATGTTTGATTGTGACGTTGTTGTTTTTTTTAATTTGACAAATATCTATGAAAGTACTGTATTTGACGGATTTTAAAACAGCTTTACATCTAATAACTGACTGGTAGATCATAGGTATTTTCATAGTAGACATGTTCTTGACATGTACACGCGTATTCAAGGTAAACTGGGAGTACGTTTATATGCTTTGCATCTTGTTTATCATTGTTGACACCCAATGAGAAAGTTGCTTCAACGAAATTTTCTTTTTTTGGTCTTGGATTTCTGATGCGCAAATCTGGCTGCTCATCCGAAGGCCAGTAAATAAATACGTCTTAACAGTGTAGTGACTTTTTTTTCTGGGGCTGATGTATATTTTGAAATAAATGGATTTGACATTGTAATATGTATACTCAGATGCTGAAGCTATGTACTCTTCATGCTATCGTCTCCACATTTTAGGTCTACCAAGTGCAGGTTCTGCACACGCTATTATCATGTTATCTTCTTAGTATCTATACGCACTTTGTGCGCACTCACCATCATATTATTTTCATATCTGTGTACAGGATGTGCTTTTGTTCATGGTACTGATTTTCTGAAAAACTCGTACACTGTCAGCATCTCTTGGTGTTCCTTAGGCAGGCAAACCGTAAGACTCTGGTCAACACGTCATGATTTAATTCTTTCAGGTGAAGAAAATGGTTTGCATTACCATTTTGAAATAATCGTTCGGACATCATTCTCCAACTTGTGTGAAAAGTTTATATAGGGAATGTTGGTTTTGCAATGTTATATATTTGGAGCTATCCAATTGTGGTTATTGAGACTTATCTTTCAGGCCTTTGAAGTTTTCAATAAAATCATATACTTGTAGTATTGCGATTAAAACCTGGTTTGGAATATTTATGAGCTTTTATGTTCATTTCTTTTTTAATTTCGTGTTCATGAAATCTAATCATACTGTCAGATAAACCGACTGTGTGTGTGTGCGTGTGTGTGTGTGTGTGTGTGTACATTTTGTTCAGCACAGCAGCATGTCAGTATATTCATCTCATTGTGCAATGAAAAATGTATGACATAATAAAAAGATACAATTTTAAGGAAGATATAAATGGTTTTAACTTCACTAACATACAAGTTTTCACAGAGCTGCATGCATATCTTATAAAACATAATGGGCTTCTTCCCTGTCTTCACATTATATGAATGTGTGTTCGTGTCATCAATGCTTTAAGAAATTCTGTGAAAAAAAAAAAAAAGGATTACCAGTGTGCAAGAGTTCCAGTTGGATATGGGCAAGCGGGAACAAAAATGAACTTCATGAGGCTTAAATTTCCCAACTTAGAACAAGTACTGGACCGCGATGACGATAAGACATCCATCTAAATGGCAACACTTTGAGATGCCCATCAATTCAGAAGGTGCCGGTTTGAATCCCAGCAGCGCAAGGAAAGAAGAAAGAATTCTGACAAAATGTGATTGTCAAGCAGTCATGACCTGAATGTGGCATAAATAGACTTTTACACACACACACACACAGAGATATTACCGCCACCACCATCAATAACACAATCTGATAAAATGGCACAAAAATGTTGAAACTATTTATTGGACTCAGAAGACTTGCTGGTGTAAGAATCTGTGCCACATCAACGTTTGTTACGCATCAACAGTGTGTTGGACCGTCACCTGCGATGAATGAGCACACCCTATAGCACCATGATCAAATCCAACCAACCAGTCTTGGAGAAGACCATGCCAACTGAACATCCCAGTGGAGAGTCGGCGAACTAAAATGGATGAAATGTTACTGCATTAATCAAACACTACAACATGGACACTATACTTATGTCAAATGTACAAATTTTAACAAAATGAACCACTGTATTAAAAAAAAAAAAGTCCTTATCTCAAGTCTCATCAAAATCGTGTGCTATTCAAAAGTTTTGTAAAATTAGAATATCACGTCAACTGTGTCCATTAATATTTGAAAGGACTGCTTACTCAAATGAATAACAAGACAAGCAATTTGCCAACTTGACTCACTTGCAATGACAGGGAGGGGTCTGAGAGGGGGCAGGGAACTCTACAACCTGCGAGTGAGCACTGCGCTCTGCCTTGTGTCACACCAGCATTTCAGCCAAGACTTGGTCCAAATGGTGGTCAACATCTTGAATTGACCTAACAGATACACTTTGTTGATCACATCATTTCAGATTTCCTAACCTATATCTGCACATCAATTTTGTTCCATCCAGTCAAAGTAGCAAATTCATCATGCATTAGCATAATCTGTAACGGTTACTGTGGACAAAAGAGAAACCGTTTAATTCACTGTTAATGTGTTTCATTTCCTCGATACAGGCCAAAAGCTGTTCATTTGAGGTCAATTTTGTTCAGTATTTGGTCAGACATCCACTCATATCAGAACCTCTGCTTGACAGAAATAACATCAAATGATTAGTATCAGATGGTCTGATCTTTAGGGAATGTAAGTCAACATTTGTTGCAATGTTTACATAAAAATGTCACTTCAAATCAATGAACTGTATAAGACAATAACTGAAACACATCACAGTTTCTCGGAAAAATTCAATTATGTAACATTGAAATCATTGCAGAAAATGTTAATAGCAGATTTATGGCCCTTCATCATTCAGTGACATCTTCATGTACAGAATGGCAAAAAAGTTCTTATCGATGTTCAATATTCTGCCCAATTTAGTTGTGATAGTGCTTGTGAAATTTTGGTGATGTTCAAAGTGTAACGTACACATTGGGCCCTTATAAATTATGGGTCAAGCATAAACCATGATCTGTCTCGATGTGTCTGTCTTACCATGCCGTGCCTATAGTCCCTTAAAGGTTCTTGTGACAATCAAAGTCTGATTTGAGTCACACACATGCACTGTCAACAAAAACAGGGTGTTTACATAGACCCATTTTGTTATGCATGCGAGTCAAAAAGTAGTATCATTTTTCAACAACTAGAAGTTGTGCTTTTTTATTTCTGTTTGTTTTATTAAAATTATCTTGCGATAACCAATTTTCTTTTCTTTTTTTTAATTTTTTATTAACACCCCTTATTATTCTGAAGTCTAATTCATGTTGTCACTTTATACAAAAAATGTTCCTACCATCATTTGCAACACAGTTTACGCAAGTTCACAGAATGATACAAAAAGCGCAGCACTGACAATCAGAGCAACTGCTCCACAAGCTGGGAATGGATGTAAATGGAAAACAGTAATTCAGTCTGGAAATTGGACAACACTCACACAGTGGGTGCACACTTGTACCAGGACATACACACGTAAGTTTGAAAGCTGGATATAAACATGAGTAAAATTCATATACAAAAGTAATAGAAGCTCAAGGTTTTTTTCTGATATATTCCCACAGACAATGAATTTGTACATTAAATTACCTGCTATTTGTATGTGAACAGACTGTTTACAATATGCGATAAACACAAGATTATTAAAGTTTGTCATACATACGTATTATCATGAAGTCTTGAAAAACAATAAGGCAGATGAGATGAACAGAATAATACAAAACATTTTCCAAATACAATGTGTAATTCATATCAGGAAAATAGAGCTAAACAGATACCTAGCAGACAGACAGTGACACAAATGTACACAAAAACTTCGTAACATTCTTCCACACATCCAATCGCTTAATAAAAATTTAAAAAAAAAAACAAAAAAAAACCACAAAACACATTCAAGAATACACGACTTCAACAACAAATAAGATGAAAAGCTTGATTTATACTAGTTAGGACATTCTATCTTTTTCTGGAACTATGGTATCAAGGTACTTGGTGTCAACTGAGCTATTCTTACAATGGTGCTCCAAATTCCTTGTTAAAATGTTAATACAATTTACCACAACAAGTTACTCTTGATAACACAGTAAGCAGGCCAAGACTATCGTTCTGTGATCACATATTGCACTTGTCATCTGGTACAGGGTTAGATGATTAGCTTCAACATTCTCTTTTTAATATTTAACAAACATAAATTTATTCCAGTTTAAAACATTGGCAATTTTCTACCGATATGAAGAAAAAGAATGTGATTAAATACATATATGTACAAATGCACTACGACACAAATACATACGATCAGATGCATACAATGTGAATATAAATAATAATAATAACAGGCCTTTTCAAAGTTTGTTGTTACTATAATCATCTCCACTACAGTTTTTAATATGATTGTCTCAAGAATATCAACTAACCATATATCAAGAAGATGAACTAATATCTCTCCTGCAGTCTTTTCAGAAATTTGTTTCAAGTCTCATCAACTGTTATCTCCAGAGTAGCCTTTTTTTCTCAACCAGCCCGATATGTAAAATAAATGAAGAAGGAAAAAAACATTAATCTGGTTCTTTGAAATGCAAAACAAACATCATTCCACTACACCAAAGGGAAGCGCTCTTTCTGCTTGTGTATATAATTCTGACTAAGCCGACATCACACCTTTTCTGTGAAGAAGAAAAGCGTTTCAAGGAAAAGAAATTTAATGGAAAAAAAAGTTACTGCCTGTCTATCTTTTCCTTCATTGTTAATGACTTAGAACACAGTAGGCTTTTTTCATATGTTGAGGTTTTCTGGCATGCCTCGTTGCTAATTTGCATTGAATGCCGAGAGGCTTGAACAACGACCTATCCATTTTCAGGGTATCTCATCTGACAAATCCACAGAACTCTGGGAAGGAGCGGAGACTGCAGAAGAGGTCTAGGGTAAAAGTTTTGAGAGTACTATTTTTATTTCATGGGTAAAAGTTTTGAAAGTACTATTTTTATTTCATGCATAATAAAGTCTGTGTGAACATTGCAACATGCAGGAAATGGCTAAGTCTAAATGTAGACAAAGGTGGGCTCTATTCAAACACAACCTTTGTTTTAACTGTAGCTGAGAGTAAAACAAGACACAATGCACCCAAGCAAACAAAATCAAGAGGCTGCTCCACTAATGTGTTCTGATGCTGTACCTTAGGATTCATTCACATTTTTTATTTTTCCAAAATCACTGAATTAAAGTTGGCATTTACACAGATGAAGAAACACAGGTGTAATCTGCCTATTAACAGTTGTGGTTTGTGTCATGGCGTTTATATTCTGAATGTGTTTCTGATCTGCTCCTAATTAAGTTTACTTCCATGAAAATACTCGCTGTGATATTAATAATTCAATTCCACATTTTTCATTTGCATCCAGTTTCAATCATTTCACATAGTATTAACTTACCACAACACGCAATATAACAAAATTCAATTCCAACATGCCATCGAACAAAATTCAAACCAATAAGACTTTTACTTCTGTGACTTTTTCCACTTTTAAGTAGTAATTTATCCACAAATTCTGAGTTTGTTAGACACTCCAGTCTACAATAAACTCTATTCAGTTTTAGGCCGTTTGTGCCATGAAATACGTTTCAAAAAATCATTTGCGAACTTTTACATTCAATTCATAAATATGAACTGACTTGAAGACAAGAATGCATTTCTTTTCTTGAGTATTTAGATTCTGTACAGCTCTCCTCTTTATTCTGATGTTCATTAATGCAAGTAAATACCAAACATAAGGCATCAATCAAAGGATCAGAACTCTCTGTACAGCTGAGATCAAGAAGGTTCAGTCTTCTGTACAACCTTCTAGATCACCAACATTCAGTTTACATCAATTTTGTACAAAACACGAAAGATTGTAAATCTGGAAGTTTTGATTTATTTTTTTTCTACGAGGCACTTCGACACTATGTTTTGAGCCGATGATAATAAGTACCACAGCTATCGTTCCTCTGACTTGTTGTGCATTCGTGTCAGAGGTTCTTGCCTGCTTTCCATCTATCTCCAGAGAATTTACTTAACGAGGAAAGACATACTATTCCTCTTCATCACCTGACTGAATGTGTTGCCAGTGGTATCACCGAACTAAGAATGCACCCTTTCAAGGTGGGGAAGAGGAAGGCGAGAGGTATTGGCCTCACATCTGTGATGACAATTCAAGGAAATACCTGGCAGTGCAGTGTGATACAACATGTTGACATACATGAAACAGAATGGGAAAAAATAATGGGGATACACACAGATGCCAGCATGATTTATGTTACAAAGTAAAAGTAATTTCCATCACCAATATTTCAATATGATCAGAATCTATTTCCCTGCACACATATTAAAGTAAAAAGATGGAATACACACATTATTGAACCAGTACACACATTTGCTTCATCATCCGTCTGTTCTCCTTTCTGACATGTAACGCATAATAAGCATTACACTGCACACACTGTATGTTCACGTTTATCATTCTGCGATTGAATTAGGTCTCTGAACATGAAAGTCATTACTTTTTTTTTTCTTCATTCAAAATCATGAACATCTTTCCCTGCAGAATTCACATACAAATTTCACAGTTGCCAGCCTTCAACAATCAAGACAGGTCGTTCTAAAAAAAACCCATGGCACATCTGATCCTGATCTTGGGCATCGGATGGAATGACTTTTTCACCGGTTAAGAAGTCGGAGAGCAGTCTCAGTAAGTTTCAGAGTACAGTGAAATCTGCTTGGGGTGTCCTTGCTGACAAAACTGCATTTCACATGGTCACACACCTTCTGCTTTACAAAGCTCCAGGAGCTATAGTGCATTTCAGAATCAAGGAAGAAATGAGACTTCGACTAGCAGCAGCCAATTCAGCAAGTGAACAGGAGCTACCGCAACATGAAATGAGGTGTACTGAACACGTCAATGGAACTGTTGATCACCTCGACTCTGACAACGCTGGAGCTTCATTGTCTTATCTAAATAAGTCACAGGTCTCGTACACATCTCTTGACATAACACCTGCTACCGGATATGAGAAAGATTCATCCTTACTGAAGCGTCTGATGGAAGTCTTAACACAACTGAAGCCGACATCGTGATTTTAACAATTGTCTTCCTCACTGCTCATTGTATGCGTGTCTTTTTTTTTTTTTTAATTTCCCTGTCTTATCCCGTGTGATTTACCTTTTTTTAAAGACAAAATCCTGACCACTGTCAGCTGACATTAACCTACCCTTTGAATCGTCTAAAAAGCCCAATAAGAAATTCAAGTGTGTGATGAATCAATTTAAAACTTTCTTGTACACTTAGATGGGATATAATTTCACAGTAATGTGTTATACTACACTCTTCTGAAAGATGCTACTTCCGAAGGGAAATAATTTGTATGGTAACTACTAACTGTTCTGCTTATCATGATCATGCCATTATGAGTTGCTTTCAAACAAAATCTTCATTTTTCTATATATCCATTAAACACATTAACAAATACATGCGATTGTAATCTTTCCTGTTATTCCTCATTTTAAATGCTTAATTTACATGACATAAAGGTTGTGCTAGATGAATTGGAGTTTATATTTCCTTCTTTCCGTATGTCCAGCATGACAATGGCAGTGAGCTGAGCTAGGGATGTTCATGAGTTTGTGATGACACCGAATCCCCAATACAGCGATAGAAAGTGGTAATACTGGATTCTGCAATAACATTCTGAACTTACACATTCCAGATTGTCTTGATTAGACAATACACATACTTGTCCCAAAGGGAAATGGACACATAAAAACTAATTCACCGAGAAAATGATTCATTAAAGTTGTTGGCAAAGGTGGGAAGGAACGTCACAAAACATAGGATGGACATCCATACCCTTTATAACACCCCAAGAAGAAGTATGTACCCAGCAATATATATCAAAAGCTTACCTGGCATAGTGCCCCGTTCTACAGCCACTTTCAAACCGTAACAATCACACCATTTTGAAAAGAACAAAACAATCTACAGCCACTTTCAAACCGTAACAATCACACCATTTTGAAAAGAACAAAACAATCTACAGCCACTTTCAAACCGTAACAATCACACCATTTTGAAAAGAACAAAACAATCTACAGCCACTTTCAAACCGTAACAATCACACCATTTTGAAAAGAACAAAACAATCTACAGCCACTTTCAAACCGTAACAATCACACCATTTTGAAAAGAACAAAACAAAAAGGAAAGCAAGCTAGAACCAGACAGGCATGTGTCTGCTATCACATCATCAGAGGTCCACTACACAGCAGCTGTGCACTGCTGTTCACGACCGTCCAATCCCACAGTTTAAGTCGATGTTTGGCAAGTGACCTAATATCATGGCACCGGTACACCGAAGGAGACCACAAGATCTTCTCGATGCTGAACTCGAACATCTCTCATGGCTCTACTGAACTTCTCTGACATGCTGCATATCTGCAAACCAGTTACCAAAATGTATAATCACTTCACATTGCCAATGAAAAATCACTTTAAATGACACTGTTCTCTTTTATTCATTCATCTGGCATTGTACTCCATTGCTAATAATACAGGATAGGCATATCTAATTATCAAATTTAACTCTTCTTCTATAATAGTGAACACGTTGTAGTTAACGTCACTGAATGGCCCTGAACATATTTGCAACTACTCTGATTAATCATCGATGTTTTAACATTAATAACATATACTGAGATACGATGAGAAAATCATTTCTGCTCTGAGAGGATATTTCATATAGCTGCGGTGTTTACTTCTGCCTCAGTTTTACCTTCAATTAAATAACAAATGGAATTCATGAAATCAAGCACTGATAGAATTCATCTGCCAAACTCTTATATAAATGGACTTCAGCTCTCATATAGCCACATTAATAAAATTCAGCAATCAACTGATAGATGGTTTCAGCTATCAAAAATTAAAGTATAAATGGAAATCAAGTATCCAGCCCCATAATACAAATCAGATTAAGCTATCAAAAACTTCTGAGTAATTGGAACTCAGGAATCAAACACCATTGTATACATGGAATTTAACTACTAAACACTATTACACTCTTGTACCGTAAAGTTCGGTCTATTGAGCGCACCTGTATATAAGCCGCACCCACTAAACTTTTTTAAAATCTGAACTTTTTTCACAAATAAGCCGCACTGGTTTATAAGCTGCACAGTCCGATGTGCCGCAGGCGGGCAGCTGGCCGAGCGTTGAGTTAACATAGTGTCGAAAATCAACACATACAATGTGTTCATTGCATTCATTGGCGTTTAAATAGGTCAGAATACAAGAGCATGTTTCCAGCTTTACTTCAGTCTTTTTATTTATTTTTTTTTTTAGTACGATGTGTTTTAAATCAATTAGAATCGAAGTTTTTATGAGGCTTCTTACAAGTGTTGTCTTTCCAACATCATTGCTTAAAAAAAAAAATACCGAAAAAAACCAACACATTAAAGATGCGCTAGAAAGGCAGTTCTCTCCTGCATTCATTGGTGTATCAAGCTAAGCGATTGGTTGAGTACTCGAAAGCGCAAGCCAATCAACGCGAAGGTATCAAATGCAAACCTTCACTCCCTGTCCACGATTTCAACAGTGGCGGATCGAAGCCAAGGTCTGACAATGACCGAGTCGAATGCGCTAATCGTTTTTGAATTGCAAGATGCACTTGGTAAGATAACGCATATAATAACAAACCAGAACATTAATGAAACGATTCGATTGTTTTATTTCGCTTAATACCGTGCCAATGCTTAGTTATTTTGTTCGTAATTCAGCTAGTGTCAGTCAAGATTAAACAGGTTGGAAACAGCCCACACATTGCGCCGTTCGAAGCGATCGTATTTTTGCAGAAGACAAACTGATGAAAAAAGATATCAGTAATGGGCTTTACTTATGTCGATTCCTGTATTTCTGAACGGGTTACTGATTCCATTACACGATTACAGAGAAAATCGTAGTTAAAAGCATCATAAAAATTCATGAACAGTAAACACGATATGGCGAGTTACAGAGAAGCTAAGAATAGACGAGGGTGTGATGCTTCTGAAATCGGAAAAATCCGCAAATAAAACCGCATCGTTGTTTAAGCCGCAGGGTTTAAAGCTGGGGAAAAAAGTCGCGGCTTATAGTCCGAACTTTACGGTACATAGAATTTGGCTGTCGAGCATTATCATATGATCAGAATTCAGCAATCAATCCACATTATGCAGATAATGTCAGTCACAGCCTATACACTGATGCAAGCCGATGCACACAAGTCTGTCTTACCTGCTGTGCCAGTCTTCCACAATTTCAGAATGGGGCCCCTTCTTATCAACAAGTGTGTCTAAACAAACAGCAATAGTGTTACAACATGGGAAATATTCAGTCCAACCTTCAGGCCAACCTAACCCCACCCCCTCCCTTCCCTGGGGATGTCACTCATCACCATCATGCATGCCAGACGCTCATCACTTACCAACTGGATCTCTGCTGGGGAAATTGGCGGTGCTGACAGCACGGACTGAGGGGTTGTGATCCCGTTGGGAAGCGCCATCTTGTACGTCCCTTGTTTCCCCGAGTTAGCCAACAGCATCTTTAACCTTGAACTAACAACACCATCGCCAGCTGAACTTTACATCCTGGCTCAAGCAGAGAGAGGTGCAAACCAGTAATAAACCGTTCCCTTTAGTTTCATCTATCTGTATCTGCCAGTTAACCTTTTTTCTTTTTAAAACTTATTCAACACACAGATGACCAATACATGTGCGCACAGAAACACAAGATACATACATACCTTAAGAGGGAAATTTCAAACGTTTTACAACAGAACAGGTTTCTAATCAGTGAGACCAGGAATATTTTTTATTTGATATTTAACCCTGTATCATTCAATGATTCACATACATTACTGGAAAAACTTCCTAATTTTCAACAATTTTTTGTAGTTTTTAAGCAAATGCAGCGCCATAGCTGGATGGTGCCAAAATGACCTTCATTTACAGATTCCACCTGAGCTCAGATAGGTAGCTTCATTCACAGTGGGCATGTACAATGTAGTAATAATAATAATAGGACAATTTCTATAGCGCCCATCCTAACAATGAAGGCTACAGGGCGCTTTACGAGTTTTAACAATTCAACATTTAAAACATGCACGACACACACACACATCTGCATTCACGAGTCATAAACATATGCATGCACTCACTCACACATATGCATACACAACACACACACACACACACACACACACACACACACCCACACAACTGGGACACAATGTTGCATACATAAACACTTACACTATATAACACAGTGAACAGCTCATTCGTACACATGCAAAGTGTGCAAGTGGCGTATAGTAAGTTAGTAATATTTTGAGCCAGAACTTTACACCTGACAGAGAATTCCTAACACACCCGAGTGGCAGGCAGTGGGCTGAGGCATGTATCAACAATTACCATGGATTTCCAGCTGGCAGGCTGCACTGGGATGTAAAATAAGAGGGTGAAATCAAAAACAAGTCTGGCCACTTTCACTCCTGCAAACGACGGGCTGATGGAAGGAACTACACACCCGAGGGCCAACACAAACATCCTTCACAGTTCTACAGAGCCTGTGAACAGAATTCACGAAAACAGACCATGCTGTCAGGAATCATGCATGACACTGCCAAATCCACCAGAGAAATAATTAAGAAGAAAAAAGTGAGGAGGGGTCAGGGAGGTGGGTTGACTGTAAAGGCTGCAACATGGCCTCTCTTCCTGTAATGAGACAAGATGATCTCTGAAGGGTAGAAGAAGTTTGTGCCTTGGGACCTTGACCTTTTACCTCTGACCTTGACACCCAGTAGGGATTATGAACTGGACATAACCATTCACTGTGCTTGGAGAAACGAACGAACGAAATAATTTTTATTTTCAGAGGGTAATGGAATAAGCATCACTGCTTTTTTACATCCAGCCCTCCGGGGCCAAAAGAAATTTAAGAAAGGAAAAGAAAAAAAAATATTAATTAACATAAAATAATGGAAAATAACTCTTAAATATGAAATATGAAAATACAAAAGGACATAAAAATCTATGTCCAGAGGGAACACCGACGGAAGGTGTGGGAGACGGTGGGGGTGGGAGTGGGATGGGGTGGGATGGGGGACAATTAAGAATGAGAGGAGGGGGGATGGAAGAAATGGAAGAACTGATAAGGAAAATGAAACATTTACACAGAACAGTTATTGGTACATCTTTGGGCAAAGTGGTGTAAGATCAGACAGATACATCAAGTACGTAAAAAGATTGAATTTAAACTTACTAGTGTTTGGTTTGTTTTTTTGTTTTTCTGGGATATTATTCCACAGCCAGCCCCCAGAATAAGCAAGGCTTGATTTGCATAAATTAATTGATGGGAAAGGGAGATTTATTTTATGCGAATGTCGATGATCATCAGAAGTAAATATATTCATCAAATAGGAAGGAGCACTGCCGTGCAGTATTTTATGCATAAAGAGTGCTTTATTGTACAATAGTTTGGTCTTGAATGGAAGGATACCTGCTCGTTCATAATCAGGGTGCCCTAGCGAGGGTTCATCAATTGTTATTTTGACAGCTCTCTTGTATATACTAGTCAATGGTTTAAGCAACTTATTGCTAGCTAAATCCCAGAAAGAGACCGGATGCAATATCCAAGCCCTAAAATGCTGTTTTTCTAACATAAGACTTCATGAGTGTGATCTTAAATCATGATATTCAATATGATACTGAGAGCCACTGTCACATTTATTGAACCAAGTTTACAACAGATGGAAACCAAAAGCCTATCATGCTTATGAGCTTTTTCTATCATAATGGCCAGTCGCCATACCAAGTTTCATCAGGTGTTGAAGACAGGCACATGCTATACTGTGTTTCTTTTTCTATAACTAGCTATAACATGACCGAGCATTCTAAGCCGCAGCAATTTCAAAAAGATCAGGATGGAAAAGAGTTTATAGATTACTTAACATCCTGCCTAGTTTGGTTTTTGCACCACTCACAGCTGCCGCAGAGAATATCCACACACACACTCTCACACCATGCACACTGACAACTAAAGCAGGGCGACTGAGTGAGACAAAAATTAACATATAATTAAAAGCACACAAAGTTTCTCACTTGTACTGCCGTGCTCGATCGTGGTATTCATGCTGCTCTATGAGCGTTTCATTGGAGGCCACGTCAATGACCTCTTGGGCGTTTTGGTGGAGAATCCTCGCCATTGCTGACTGCTCATCTCCCTTCTCTCTTTCCTGAGTGTACGGCTGCCCTGGTCGATTACTGCACTCCAACAAGGGGGGAAAACACAAAGTGATCAAAGACAGGCTTTACAACTGCACAGCTGATGGGAAGGAAAAATTAACCTCCTTTAGTAGGTTCCGTTATATCTGTTTAATACATAAATCTCAGAATGATGGATTGAGTGACAGAATACATGAACAAGTGTTACCGGTAAGTCCACAAACAAGTGAAGGTGTTTGAACAGCCTATCTAATCACATTATGCATCAAAGGTACAATGAAAATGTTCATACTATATACATGTTTTTACTGTTGCTGTTATCATTTTGACAGAAATCAAGCTAACACAATCACCCCTGCCCCTCTGCCACTCCATCCCCCACCCCCTCACCCCCTTTCAATGGGTTATGTTATCTTTGGCTTTCAAGTAATTCACATGAGAATAGATTGAAAGAATGCATCAATGTACAACTACAAGTGGAGCTTTCAGGCAGTTCACATAGATTAAAAGAAAGCATCGATGTAATGTGGGTATCCTTATAAATTAGTTTAAAGTCTTAAGTAATTATATCACACCAAGCATCAAAAGTATAATGAATATTTCCATAACTTTTAAGATGTCGTGGTTACAGTACCAGTATTTTTCTTTTTCAGAAAGCAGTTAATCTAACATACCCATTCATAACTTCTCCAGCTCCTGAGTCATAAGCTCTTCACCTCCATCCCTCCTCCCCACTCATTATCCCCCACCCTTTCCCCCTCCATTCCTCTTTACCCACTTCCATACATATCCACAATACTTCACAACACCACAAAGCATGAATGTTCTTTTTCTCATCTCACCCTGGTATTGGTGCAGCCGTATTAGGGTTGGGGTCCAAGAGGCGTGTGCGTTCATCTGGCTCTTGGCACTGAAACACGGGCCAAAGAATATGCGTTATAAAACAGGTCAACGCCCACTATGAACCAAACTGTAAAGCAAAATAATAAATGATTCTTTGTGCACATAAAAAACCATTTAAACATCTGATTCGCAGATCACATTTGCACTCTGCAATCTCCAAGCACAATCATTTGTAAACACAAGTGGGCGTTACACAGCTGCAAGCCATGCTTACAACCATTAAAAACTATTTCTTACCCCTAACATCATTTAAGCTGCAACCAGTTACAATAATTATCATCTGAGGCGGACTTAGATGCTCCCATGTAGAGCAAAGCATGAGCAAGGCAATGTGCACTAGCATTTCTTGTTAGCAACTACACAGATGGGCACGTGCTGGAATTCCATGTTCCTATAATCCAGTTTACAAAGTACACACTTTCAACAAATTTTAACGGGTGTGCTCTAACCACGATTCATTATCACTCATTTTTATGTTAATTCTACAGAATTCTACCCCTGTCCCCTTCCAGTCTCATTCTCAGGTCCCTCTTAGTAGTCCTAATAACACTACTCCCCCATTGCTCATTCTGGGCCTCTTACATTTAAGGAAGTGTCGCTCTGGCTTAAGGCTGTGTCAGACCAATTGACATAGGCTAGAACACCAAGGCTACATCAAAATAATGGTTATGCTCTGCATAGTTATGCGGGGATTGTCTTCAGTTGTGACAAGCTCCTAGCATAACACCATCAGTCTCCAAAATCCCCCGGAGTCAGAGTGTGGCTGCCCATGTGGCAGGGTAATCGAAAATGGTCACACGTAATGTTCTCATCCCTAGCTGATGCATTTGTACTACAGTGTTCAGGTACTTTGGCGGTTCGGATGACCCCTGGAATCTTTTAGCCAGGGTACGACAACAACAACAACAAAATAAGGGATTGCACTTGTGATTTTCAAAACAGCATGAGCATCAATGAGGAGCAAGGAGACACTGCTACCAAGTCACTTCAGGGCTGTTCAGTGGTGCATATGCTAATCCAGCTATCTCCTAATGTAAATCCCCAACTAACAGCAAGCAATAAATGATCAGTTTCAGGGCCAGCATGAGTGAGCTTTCCCTCTCTACCATATCAATTAACTTGCCAATACCAATGAATTCAACACAAAACCATCCCAAGCATGGATGTGGAGAGGAATTCAAACAGATGTCACAACAACAAGAGGATCACTGAATTTAAGATTCTATTTTCCTAACAACAATTTACACAATCAGGATACCGGTGATGAATTTCATGGTGATACCCTGAACAGTTCTTTTAGCATCTGAGAATATAACACAGGGACCTTTTCTTCACTTCCTTTACAAACATATCTGAGCCTTGAACAAGCCCAAGTACTTCACATACCTGGCTGCAGTGTTGGTTTGGAAATGTTAACACCATCCTCAAACATACACCCACACCGGATAGAATTAAAGTTTTTCAACTGTGTGGCATTTTTTTCAGCACATTTTGAGTCTAGAGCTCACTCAACTTTGAGTAAGTGCTGGTAATAATGGCAGTAACCATCTTTTCTCTCTCTCTGCTCCCCCCCCCCCCCCCCCCCCCTCACCCCTGATAGAGACAGGTAAGGCAACCTTTTGCATCAGAGTCTTCGGATGGACTTGCGCTGTGGATGAATTCTAACTGAGGAAATAGACTGCAATAATTCCAGAGGTAGCCTTTGAAGTTTATCACAGTGGATGGATCTTGAGATCAGCGTATCATCTGCATTCATTCTCCAACAGTACCAGAAGTGTTAACATGCAAGTGTGCGTGTGCGTGTGTGTGTGTGTGTGTGTGTGTGTGTGTGTGTTGAGTGTGTGTGTGAGTGAATTAGTAACTCTGTGTGTGTGTGTATGTGTGTGTGTGTGTGTGTGTGTGTGTGTGAGTGAATTAGTAACTCTGTGTGTGTGTGTGTGTGTGTGTGTGTGTGTGTGTGTGTGTGTGTGTGTGTGCGTGTGTGCGTGTGCATGCACACTTCAAGTTTGCATGAAACTCAATTTTAAGATGAGCTTTGTCAAACAGTTATAATACAACCTGGTAAGTTGTATAAGTATGTGTCCGCTTGTGCATGTCAGTGTGTGTGTGTGTGTGTGTGTGTGTGTGTGTGTGTGTGCGTGCGTGTGCGCGTATGTGTGTGTGTGCGCGTGTTTGGGTGTGTGTGTGTGTGTCTGTGTGTGTGACTCTGTGTGTGTGACTGTGTGTGTGTTTCTCTGTGTGTGTGTGTGTGTGCGTGTGTGTGTGCATGTGTGTGGGTGTTGAGTGTGTGTGTGAGTGAATTAGTAACTCTGTGTGTGTGTGTGTGTGTGTGTGTGTGTGTGTGTGTGTGTGTGTGTGCACTTCTAGTTCGCATGAAACGCAATTTTAACATGAGCTTCGTCAAACAGTTATAATACAGCCTGGTAAGTTGTATGAGTATGCGTCTGCTTTTGCATGTCAGTGAGAGAGAGAGAGAGAGAGAGAGAGAGAGTGTGTGTGTGTTTGGGGCTGTATGTGTGACTGTGTGTGTGTGTGTGTGTGTGTGTGTGTGTGTGTGTGTGTGTGTGTGTGTGTGTACGGTGTGTGTGTTTTGTTTTGTGTGTGTACTATGATTTGATTCTTTTCAAAGTTACTTGTGACCTATTCTCACCTGCAAGTGCAACTGAGTAAGTGTAAGCCCAATAACACTGTCTGAACTAAATGTATACTTCCAGATTTTACAGCTGACATCACCGTGACCGACACTATCATGACTATGACTGTAGACAAGCATGACACTCCGAATCTTTCGCACCAAATGTGATCACTATTGCGTGTAATAGGTCTAATGATTCGCACCAAACATGCTGGCTTTCCAGTTTCAGCTACTCTCACTCTGCAAGTCTGCATAATATAAACTCAAAGTATATTCATTTCATGCAGCATTGGTGATCTCATCCCTAGCCGCAATTTCTCTTTTCATTTTTCAACGATTATTGCACAGTAGTTTAGACCACACCAAACGTAATCATATTTGCATATTCAATAAGATGAACTGGAATGAATGTGCATAAAGGTCTAACAATCATTTTCAACTCAAACTTACCCCAGTAGTCTTGTCTTCGTCTGAAGAGAAGCAGCAACCCATTTTGCGGGATCTTTCATGTGACCACACAACCTCGCTTTCAACACCGGAAACTCCTAGTTTCGGCTTCCCATGAACTCTGTGAGCATCGTTCGCTTGTCAACTGCAATTGTGAACATGGGTGAACATACCTAAAGTTGAAGAACGTGGACGAGGTGATTTTTGAATGAAACACATCCTTTTCCGTCGCATTTAGACAATTCCAGCAAAATTCAAAGTCAATGGTAGTAAGAGGAATGGGTAAAAATGTTAATTCTGCATGGAAAAAAGATGAGATTCTGTTTTAGTTTCATTTTCGTAAGGAGGTGCCACTGCGTGCGGACTAATCCATACGTTACACCATATTTGCGAAGTTTCGAGACCACGCTGCACATGATTTAAAGCTTATGGCTAAATGAATTAATGACTAAGATGAGAGAATTTAAGAATAAGCTCTCGTGGCTTTGACTTGGCAGATGTCTGACCAATGCATCAGCCCAACGCGCTGGTCAGACTTTGTGTACCTACCTAACATTAGCTGAACATTCTATTATCGCCGTATGTGTGTGTAGTGAGTGTATGTGTTCGTGTGTGCATGGATGTCTGTCACTCTCTCTCTCTCTCTCTCTCTCTCTCTCTCTCTCTCTCTCCAACAATCTTTAGAAGTTTTATTTTCACTTTCTCAGTATTAGTAGTAGTAGTAGTAAAAGGGACCGGCTTTTTTTTAGCCTTAGGCCTTACGGCCTGTTTGCGCCCCCTCATTATTTTTCAATTTAATTTCGGTCTGGTTGCATGCCTATCTTATAAATAACATTATATTCAATCCACACTAAAGAAAAGATCTTTCAATTTTGGGTCTTCATCTAGGAGTTTTTTTTTTAAAAAGCTGTTGATGTCAGGTGCATAGTTGGTGTTAGTAGGCAGTGCATTCCAATAATTAGCAATTCTGAAGGTAAAACAAGACTTTCTTTTGTTAGTATGGCAATGTCTGATAAAAATCTTGCCTTCATTATTTCTCGTGCAATCCACTTCTGAGAATTTGAAAAGCGCATGCACATTAACATCATCATAATTATGGAATATTTTAAAAAATTGAATCAGGTCTCCTCTGATCCTCCTTCCTTTCAGTGAGTATAATTGGAGATAATGTAATCTTTCTTAATAGTTTAAATTACTACATTCTTTCAGGATTTTAGTAGCTCGCCTTTGTACATTTTCTATCATTTTTGACTGTCTCTTGAGATGGGGACTCCAAATTACATTAGCGTATTCGAGATGGGGCCTAACAAATGCTTTAAATAATTTGACAAATGTCTCCTTTTCTAGAAAGGTAAAAGTTCTCCTGATGAGTCCCATCATCTGATTTGCTTTGTTCACAACTCTCTGGATGTGAGGATCAAAGGATAGATCTTTATCAAAGGTTACTCCCAGATCTGTTTCTTCATCACATGTATTTATTTTCTGCAATTCGTCGTTCACAATCATAGTATATTCAAACTGTTTATTCTTTTTGCCAATGTGCATCACCTTACATTTTGCTACATAGAAGTAAAGGTTCCATTCATCTGACCATTCTTGTAGCTTGTTTATGTCCTGTTGGATCTTTGTGCTGTTTGTCGCCTTATCATATATTTTTGTGTCATCTGCAAATATTTTGCATGTGGTTTGAGTCATGTCCAGTAAATCATTAATGAACACAGTGAATAATATGGGCCCTAGGATACTACCCTGTGGAACTCCACTTAGGACCTCAGATGTCTTGGATCTCTCTTCTCCCACTCTCACTAACTGTGACCTTCCTTTAAGAAAACCTCTGATCCAGTTTAGAACATTACCATTTACTCCATACGCATCAAATGCCTTTCTAAAATCCAAGTACATTATATCAATTGGCTCCCCATTATCTACCAATTCTGTTAGGTTGTCTATTACTTCTAGTAGTTGTGTGACACATGATCTCTTTTTCCTAAATCCATGTTGGCATTTAGCATACAAGTCATTTTCAGTAAAATGAGCAACTACCACATCCCTTACAAAGCTCTCTAAAATCTTACATGCAATACAAGTCAAACTCACCGGCCTGTAATTACCTGGGTCTGTTTTGGAACCTTTTTTAAATATAGCTTTGACCTCTGCAGTCTTCCAATCTCTAGGCAAGGACCCTGTTTCTAAGGATTTGTTAAATATATTACATAGTGGACTAGCTATCTCATCACTTACTTCTTTTAACACTCGTGGTGGAATGAGATCTGGACCTTGAGACTTGTTAGGGTTTAACTCTTTCAATTTGCTTTTAACTGCATGCGTGGTTACCCTTACATCACATATAGATACACCATCAGATCGGGAACACTCTGGTAAGTTTGGGACGCTACTTAGGTCCTCACATGTAAAAACGCTAGAGAAGAAGTCGTTTAGCGTTTCTGCCTTTTCTTTATCGTTATCTACCAAACTTCCATCTTTCCTTTTCAATGTGCCTATTCCAGTGTTTAGTTTTATCTTTTCTTTAACATATTTCCAGAACATTTTGGGGTTACTTTTACTTTCTTTACCTATTTCTCGTTAGTAATTTTTACGGCTTCTCTTAATAAGTCTGTTGCTTAAATTCCTTATTTCAATATATCTTAAGTAATCCCGTCCTGATTTGGTGCACAAGTATCTTTTGAACATCTTATATTTCTTTTTGATTGTTTTAAATGCTTTTCCATCCATCCATATCGGCTTTATGTTTTTTACTGAACCTATTTTCACTTTTGGAATGCACTCTTCCATACCTGTTGTTAGTACTCCTTTGAGGTGATTCCAACTATCTTCTACATTCATTTGGTCCATAGTTGTCCAATCGTGGTTACTTATAATACTTCTCAGTTGATTATAATTTCCTTTGTTTAGATTGAAAATATACTACGCACAAAAAGTTAAGGATCGGTATGTGAAAACAGGTGCGTAATAAACTCAGTTCGCTACTGTTATTTATTTCTTAGTCCAGCCAAGTTGTCATGAATTCTTGTTCAGCTGTAAGTGGGCGACGTTGTGTTAGTGCGAAAATTGCATGGGATTCTCTACTACTGAGCTGGGCCGCAAACGGAAAAGCGGAAACTTGCGAAAAATGACCTTGTTTTGGACCGTTCTGCCTGAACACATTGCACTTGCCAGATGGAAAAACCATTATGCACGTGCAAGCACTGCTGTTTATGTGTGAGATGCTGTCGCTCGCTTGGCTATATAAGAAGACATTCCACCAGTAGTAGGCCTGATCTGACAATGCCTCCACAACGAAAATTAAGCGAGTTGGATAGGGGACGAGCTGTTGCATGGTTCCAAGATGGTGTTCCCAAGCGAGAAGTGGCCAGGCGACTTCATGTGTCCATCTCGGTCATTGTCCGACTGATTCAACGCTTCACAGCCACTGGGATTGTCCATGAAAGACGCAGATCTGGTCGACCGAAGAAGACAACCCCACGTGACGATCATCTCATTGAACGACAAGCCCTGCAGACAAGAACAGCCTCTTCCAGCATAATTCAAAGGCAGTTCAGGGTGGCTACTAACGTCAACATCAGCCAGCAGACCATACGGAACCGCCTACATGGGTTTAATCTCCGTTCTCGTTGCCTAGCAGTACGGCCACGCTTAACTCCAGCCCATAGGGCAGCACGCCGCGCCTTCTGCGCACGTCACGTGAGGTGGACACGTCAGCAATGGTCCCAGGTCCTGTTCAGTGATGAATCACGCTTCACCCTTCACCACAACGACGGCCGACTGAGGGTCTGGAGGCGCCCAGGGCAACGCTTTACTGACACCACTGTCCAAGAAAAGGTGGCCTTTGGTGGAGGTTCTGTAATGGTCTGGGGGGCCTTCAGCCTTCACCACAGAACACCCTTGTATCATGTACAGGGTAACCTGACTGGCATCCGATACCGGGATGAGATCCTTCGACCGCTGGCTGTGCCTACACTGCAGCAGATGGGACCGAGGGCTGTCTACCAGGATGACAATGCTCGCCCCCACAGGGCAAGGGTGGTCAACGACTTCCTGCAGCAGTCTGGAGTCAACAGAATGGAGTGGCCAGCATGCAGTCCCGATCTCAACCCGATTGAGAACCTCTGGGATGAGCTGGATCGCAAAGTGAGGAGCCACCCCCCTCCCAGGGATGCCCAACACCTCTACCAGATGCTGCAGGCTGAGTGGCAGGCGCTTCCACAGAGGATCTTCACCAACCTGGTCAACTCGATGAGGACTCGCTGCGTCGAGTGCCAGAACAGCCATGGTGGTTACACGCATTACTGAGCTTTTGGGAGCATCAGTATGCCCTGTCTTGTGATTTCAATGACTTTGGGAAATCAAATTTGGATACTGTAGAAGTGCCAGTCATACAATAAAAACAAGCTTGACTCGACTTCTTGTTCTTAGCTTCTTGTTCAGCTGCTCATTCCGACAATCAGCATAACGGAAGTGTCCTGACGTATCTTTGTGAGTGACGTCATAATTCAGCTTAATTTACGTAAATCACACGTATGCAATTATAATAATCTACATCTTCCTTCTCTTTTTTTTTTTTTTTTTTTTTTTTGAAAGAACTAAACGGAGCAAGTTAAATGAAAATAATTTACTGTCCAAAATGCTTCCTTCGAACCAAAAGAAATAATGCAAGCTAAAGAAAAATGCAAACAAATGTTTCGATTTCTTTTCCATGTTCATTTTCCTTCCTGAAAAAAAATATTCAAAAATAAACAGCAAAATGTCACATCAAGGCACTGGTAGATGGCCCGACATCATTCAGTCAAAGTATTTGGGGTTGGGCTTCACGACTCTACCGGCACGGGTCACCACGGGCTGGGGCTGCAAGGCGGTCAGTGCTGGACCTGAAAGCCTGGCTGGTGGTGAACCTGGTGTAGTGGCCGGCACAGGACCCGGTGTTGTGGGCGTGATTGGACCTGGTGTCTTGTTGGTGGCACTGGCTTGACGAGGCATGGAACAGGTTGGAGCAGGAAGTGCTGGGGAGGGGAACAGCTGCATTGGGGTGAACCTGCTTCGTGGCACGTTGGCAAGCGGAGGGGTGAGAGGAGTGGGGGCAGACAAGGGGCGGGTAACGACAGCAGCGGGAGGCGGCGACGAGGCTGACTGCTGTTCAAAGGGTGCAGGGAATGGGGGTCGCACACTACCTGGACCTCCAAGATTGTCACGAGGTAGCGTGCTGAGGGCTTGCGGAACCTGTGGTCTGGGCTCCTTGACGGGGAGAAGGTGACGTCTGTTGCGTACGTAGTCAGCGCCATCTGCAGTGACGACGTACGATCTTGGCGAGTGGCGTACTGACTTCACTACTGCAAGTTTCTTGAAGCCTTTGTCAGTCTGGATCCGCACGACTTCACCCTGTTTCAAAGGACGCAGATCTCTCGCTGATCTGTCATGATACTGTTTCTGCTGCTGCCTGGACTTCTTCAACTGGTTGGAGACTTTGCGTGTGCTCACGGCTTTGGGTTGGAGAAGTTTTGTTGAAGTGGACAGTGTCGCTCGCATACGTCTCGAGTTGAGGCGCTGCGAAGGTGAGCCCATGTCATCACGTGGCGTGTTGCGAAGATTCAGCAAACCAAGGTACACGTCTGATCCGTCCTTCTCGCTCTTTTCCAACAGCTGTTTGGCTTGCTTGACGGCGTTTTCTGCCAAGCCATTGGATCTGGGGTAGTGGGGGCTACTGGTGATGTGCACGAAGTTCCACTCCTGTGCGAACTGTTTGAACTCGCGACTGGCGAATTGCGTGCCATTGTCTGTCATCAGCTTTTCTGGGATGCCATGAGACGCAAAGTGCCGCTTCATCTTCAGGATCACCATGTTTGAAGTCATCTTGGTGATCATGTCCATCTCAAACCAGCCAGAGTATGAATCGACAACAACCAGGTATTGCTTGCCATTCCAGTCAAATATGTCGGCTGCGAGGCTGGACCAAGGGAGTTCAGGGACAGGGTGATTCATGAGGGGCTGTTTCTGCAGATGGGCCTTGCAGCTGTTGCAGGCTGAGCACTGAGAAACTGCGTCTTCAATGTCTTGACGCATCTTGGGCCAAAACATGATGTCGCTTGCAAGCAGTCTGGTGCGCTCTGCTCCCATGTGGCCCTTGTGGAGAGCGGCAATATAGGTGGATCTCAAGCTTTCGGAACCACCGCTCTCTGTCCTTTCATGACGACGTCATTCTCAATCACCAACTCATCTCTGAAAGGGAAGAAGCATTTCGCATCTGACGGCACGCCTCGCTCATGGTCAGGCCATCCATCTTTGATGAGCTGTGCAAGCTTCTGCATGGTCGGGTCAGCCAAAGTCTCCTTCTGGAGTTCAGTCATTCTCGCCGGCGATATGGAGAGAACTGTCATGACATCGCAGTCAAACTCCTCCTCTTCAACTGGATCATTGGGAAACGCTCTGGACAGCGTGTCAGCAAGGTACAACTCTTTGCCCTTTTTGTAGACGAAATCAAGGTTGTAGCGTTGCAGCTGTAAAAGCATGCGTTGTAGACGAGCAGGGGCAGCGTTCAATGACTTCTTCACGATTGTGATCAAAGGCTTGTGGTCAGTCTCTATAAATCACACGTATGCAATTATAATAATCTACAGATACGTACCCATTTTAATCAAATGTACACACCAAACGATTGCTCGAGATTGAAGGCAGTTGTGTATCGTTATCACTAAAGAATGGAATTAAATGTTGGCCAAACTTCAACGCATTGACTTTCTTATTTTGACAGTTATGAATGTTTGTGAAAGTGATCCTTAACTTTTTGTGTGTTGCTTATATCTTGCCTTTGGTTTCATGTTGTAGTTTGTTAATACATAAAATTCAAAGGACAATACATCATGGTCACTTTTTCCAACTGGATCCTGGTGTGTAATATCTGAAATAAGATGATCCTCATTCACTGATATCCAGTCATCCAAAGTTGGGTTCTGTTCTGGTCTCCTCCTTGTTGGTTTGTTTACTTTCTGCATCAAGTATGCATCATTGATTCTTTCCACAATTTGCTCACCTTTCTCCCCTGACCACTTTCCATCCCATCTGACAAATGGGTAATTGAAATCACCCATAATCAATACTTTGTCAAATTTTAACATTATATCAGATTTTAACAGGTCAAACATTTTTTCATCATTAGCTTCAGAACTCTCATTAGGACTTCTATAGATGCAGCCAAGTAATACTGTGTTTCTATCATTGGTATTAAATGTGCACCACACACCTTCCTGGAACTCAGATGTGTTTAGTTCTTCACATTCACGTGCGTTTAAGGATTTCTCTGTATATAATGCTACCCCTCTACTTATTTTGTTGTTTAAGAACATATCGTAGTTTGGAATATGGTATTCTGATTCGATGAAATTCTTAGCATTCTTGGGTTTTATTTCAGTGAGACCAATTATACTAGGTTTAATTTCGTGTATTCTTGTAAAAAACTCATCTTTTTTGTTCAAAAAGCTGTCCATATTGGTGTACAGTACCGAGCATCCATCCACTCCATACCTTGCACTCTCACGACTCCCTCTCTTACTATTCATTCTTCCATTTTTGTTTGTTTTATTTACACTATGTACACTATGTACATGTCCTTGATCCAGTCAATCCCTGTCACTCCCACCACTGTTTCTTGCACCAGTCCTGTCATTGGTCGTTCTTGGTTTTATGGTCACTGTCTTTCCTTGGCGTATTGCTAAGTTTTTTTCACCATCTTCAATGCGTTTTTTTTAAACTCATCCCTCAACATCTTGTGGGTCTTGCGTTCTTTCATGGTGTAGTCCGGATTCACAAAGACTCTCTTGTCCTTGTCCCTCACATCTCTGTTCAGTTCAGGTGCCTTTTTCTGGATCTCTTGCTTCTTGTTCTCCGTCTTGATAGTGACTCTCATCAATCTTGGTTTATTCCCATCTTCTTTGCCCAGTCTGATTGGGTTACTTACATCCTCCTCATCTAAAGTGACTAGCTTCCCCAGCAGTTTCTTGGCAGCAGACAGGTCGTCTTCAATCCTCTCTTTGATATCAGTCGTTGAGCTCTCTTTCAGGTTCACTATGATGAGATTTCTCTTCCTCTTTTCCACCTCTCTCTGCTCCTCCATGACCTCGGCCAGTTTCCTGTCTACTTCTTCTTCAATTTTTTTTTGTTGGTTTTCACCAAGAAGGTTTTTTTCTAGATTCTCCATACGAGCGCTGAGAGCACCCACAAGCGGTATCAGGTCCAGTAATTTGTCGATACGTGGGTCCTGCCTTGCCTGTACCTCATTTTTGGCGTCCACACACTGTTGGCAAATCCACTCCAAATTGGGCTGGTTTGGGTCACAGAACGTTTCGAACAGTTGCGGGCTTAACCCTGAGCATTTTTCGTGAGCCCATTTTTTACAGGCAAAGCATTTAATCGAGTTTTCTTGTTCCTCGTCGCAAGTATCACTGCATTGTAGACACTGCCAGGCAGAGAGACCATTCGTTCCCATGTTTACTTTCGATTTGGGACTTAGTTTTGGTTTGACCGCGGAGTCCGAGTGTGTTCTCCGTGCTTTATTTTGTTCGCTTCGTCGCGTTTTTGACATGTTTGATAAAATAAACAATACACAAAAACAAAATCGAAAAATGAATCAGCTTACCTTGTAGTTGTAACTGATGAGTAAAACCAGTGAGTCCAATAATAAATTATAACGAAGTATTAGTGGTGCAGTACGAACAAAACAAGTACACACAGAAATCGCTCAGGTCGAGCAACAACTTCACAAACTTTCCAGCCTGAAAAATTCTCCTGTCTGAAGGCTAATTATAAGCAAGCAAATGTTTGCTTATCTCTGGGCACCAATTTGTACCACCTTAAGCCCCGAATAACAGAAAATACAACGATAGCGACCGTAATTTTCTTGTATTTTTCAACTACTCTATAATTTGACCGCCATCTTCTTGCGCATGTGTTGCTGTGTGTCATAAACTCACATGACAGTGTCCAGGTATTTGGCACTGCATTTTGTTATTCTGGCATCTGTAGTTCAGCCATCATTTTAGATTAAAATCAACTTTTTTTTTGGCCAGGTGTTGTGTTAATTTTTGGTGTGTGGTCAGGTTCATTCTATAACTTTGTAATAAATCTCAGCAG
>CM065720.1:12111256-12221256 GCA_033310375.1 Conus canariensis
TCTCTCTCATTTAAAAACGTGTTTCATTCAGAAAAGTTTCTTAATGTCATAACAGATAAATGGCACAGAATAAATTATGCAAGATTCAGGCTAAGAACGTTAGGATTCAATGCAAACAAAAGATGGTTTCAGTGTGGAGCATCTACAGAAACACCTTGTCCTGCATGTGGGTATATAACTGAAGATGAAGAACACTTTCTATTTCACTGTACTGCGTACAAGGAAGTGCGGGCAAAATGCTCGTTTTTCCAGCTAGACGTAGCCAAAAGACAAGATGTTAGTTTTGTGTTATCATCTGATGACGAACTTATAATTAAATCAGTTGCAAAATTTATTGCAGAAGCACAGAAAATTAGACAGACGAAGGACAGTCACAATCGTAATGATGTGTTTTAAGAGATAAATGAATGAACAATTCCGTTCATCACATGAAAAGGGGGAAAAAAAAGAGATGTAACATTATTTTCTTTTGTTTGAGTGGATGGTCGAGTTAGTCCACAATCTTAACATTTTGATTGTTTGTTTGCTTGTTTGTTTGTTTGTTTCTAATATTATCATGGTACTAGTATGCACCATGATATCCAGGAACGGATCGTCTTTTTTTTTTGTTTTTGTTTTGTAAGCTTTTGTGTTGATTTGCACTGGATTTATCTGTAATATCTGTTCGTGATGAAAGAAGGAGGAAAAGGTTATTGTCCTGTTACCCCCCTTGTCAAAAGACCTTTTTTGGGTAATGACAATAAAACATCAAAGTGTCAAGTGTCTCTCTCTCTCTCTCTCTCTCTCTCTCTCTCTCTCTCTCTCTCTCTCTCTCTCTCTCTGTGAAATGAGATTCTTCAGTTTCCTGCAACCTGTCACACAGGTGCGAAGACGATGGCATTTCATCTTGAGGATTTTAAGGACTCTGGCAAAAATTGAAAGGGTTCTAGCTGCCAGGTTTGCATTTTTTTCCTCCTTTTTTTCTCTTTAGCTGTGTTCAAGTTATTGTTTATGTTCCTTTCAAAGGCGGTGTTGAATCTGAGACCTCCAGAATGCCCCCATCGGAGATGCCTGGGTCTTCCAGTATAAATTGTATCCCTCTCTTCTCGGCAGTAGCATAATCGCACCAGGCAGAGTGAGTCATGTTGAAGCCTCTTACCACTGTATCCTACATGAAGATGCCATCTAATGTTAATGGCCATAAATATAGATTTACGTTTTCAGCAACATTTTCAATATTTACAATGCATGTTTTATGTAGGATTTTGTTCACTTTCAGTAACTGCTTTCATACACTGCTAGAAGTCATGTTAAATGCTATCATGTACGAGTACCATGACAAAAAATAAGTTACAGCATTCTATCAGTATTGAATCTTATAACGTGATTTCTACTGAGCGGAAGTAATGATAGAATTAAATGTATTACTGAATGTAGAAATGAGAGAGACCACATGCATACATCTTGCCAAATACAGCTGGGTTAGACTTCTGAAAGTAATTGTTTGTGGTGAATCAAGCTGCTGAATGTGCACTAAAATTGTGAACAAGTCCTGTGACCACAGTGAGAGATGATGATAGAGCTGAACAAAAACTGCAGGATTGCACAATATGAATTTTGCCATGTTGCCAAATGACAGGTTATTGGTGCCATCAAAATGCCTTCACGCTCTAGGCATGTTAAACATTAAATCACGATGTAATATGTGACATTGAACGTTTTGATGATGCACACTTGGAATTTGTCGGTGACCTGTCAAGAAAAGGTGCACTGATTTGAAAGTGCCCAATTGAAGTTGGTCATTGGCGTGAACTTTTCACCCCAGAGAAAGATAGTGCAGGAGTGAAGACTTGGTGAGAACGATCCTTGCTGCGGTTGGCTGTAGTGATCAGTCAGTGCTAAGTTAGTCAACGTCAGGACACTTCACACTCTGCTGGAAAGTGAAGGAAGGGGACGGAGAGGAGGTGGGGGATAGGCAAATGGAAACTGAAATGAGACAGAAAGAGAGAAGGGGGAGGAAAGAGGAGGGAGAATTGGTAAGCAAGTGGGAACTTGATGACATCTGCCACATGACGAGTGATTATGGCTGTAATGTCCAGAACCAGGACAGTA
Organism: Conus canariensis; assembly: GCA_033310375.1. Classification (NCBI taxonomy): domain Eukaryota; kingdom Metazoa; phylum Mollusca; class Gastropoda; order Neogastropoda; family Conidae; genus Conus; species Conus canariensis. Next base: position 12,113,348 of record CM065720.1, read on the forward strand.
AACTCGGCAAAGGCCAATGGATAAGGCAAATCCTCTAGCCGGGTCAAAGCAATTGGTAAAAAGTCATGAGCTGCAAATGCAGCTGTCTATTTTCACATCACCATCCAGTCGAAAGAAAATTTATGTGGTTTGCAATAGCAGTGGCCCACATTTTTGTCAGTATTTGGTCATCTGAACAAATAAAATGCAGGTAATTACCAGTAAATGGGGATGCTGAAGGCAGCTGTGCTGGTGGCTATGTCCACTGTTTGTGTCTGTCACTGGGTGCATTACTGAAAACCACTAACATGATGAAACTAGCCTCATTGGAGACACGAACATGCCAGTGGGATGTTTGGTATTTGGCTTTTTTTACAACAGGAATTCGCCTTTTGTTTTCCTTACTTTTTTTTTTAATCACTCTAGCAATGAATGTTCCATAATTAACTTCAGTTTGATCATTCTACGGTAAAGGTTGGTGTTAGAATTGAATCTAAATGCGCAGTTCTCCATTTGTCACACCTACCCTAAACCTTTTATCCTCCTGTGGCGTGTAGTCAATACATGCGAGACAAATGAACGATGCCTTTTCTGTTTCTGTCGTTACAATGTACAATACAGACATGCACATGCACGCTCACACTAATATGCATGTGCTCGCATGCATGCATGTGCCCACACACACACACACACACACACACACACACACACACACACACACACACACAAAGTCACTTCAAATGTAAAAAAAATGTAGAGAACAGTGACATCTCTCTCTCTCTCTCTCTCTCTCTCTCTCTCTCTCTCTCTCTCTCTCTCTCTCTCTCTGTGGATCAAAATCATTCAGTCCCCTGTCAAAATAATGAGAAATGGTACAGTTTGGATGTGGGAGACAAGAAATGATAGGTAGAAAAGAGAGGTGACACAGTTCAGTGAAGTTCATCTGTATATAGGTTGTGGGCATATGTTCTTTCGATTCTCTTCAAGTCAAAGTCGTTCTGTTTGTGTTTGGTTTACAATCATCACATTTTCATTTGAGCAAATTTATGCATGTTTGGAATGTGACATGTAAATGACCAGGTAAGTTTACAGTGTACTCAAGTATTAGTTTGTTTTGGAAAGACACGTTTACAGCCTGTCGGGAATTTTGTCTATGTGCGACACCTGAGACATTAAATGAACTACATGTTGAACCCGTATTTTACAATGACATGATAAAAGTAGGAAATGTGATAATCAAGCAAAATAAGTTAATTGAGAAAGGAATATTCGCGATAAAACACTTTCTGAAACAAAATGGACAATTTATGAACTTTAGAGAATTTAGCATTAATGTTGACTACACCATAGATTTTATCTCATACAATGAATGGATTTCTTCAATGAAACAATTCATAAGGAAAATGGGTATCAAACTAGATAATAACACAGACATAAATCATAACACACCGAAGGCTTTAAATATTATTATGAAAAAAAAATAAAGGAGCCAAACGGTTCTATGAAATTTTCATTCAAGATGAGCGCAAGCCAAATTGCTGCTCCAAATGGCTGAACAAACTGAATTCTGAAATCCATTGGAGTAAAGTATTTACTCATGTCCACAAAATCAAAGATATAAAATTATAATGGCTACAAATTCGAATCATACACAGAATTATTGGTACAAATATTGTCTTAAATGCTATGGGTTTAACAAACACGACAAGTTGTACTTTCTGTAACGAAGAGAGAGATTCGATCCAACACTTTTTATGGATGTGTAACCACGCTCAAACTTTTTGGAAAGAAGTTGAAAAGTTATGTAATGAAAAATGCCAAAACACACCTAACATCAAAATCACACGAGATATCATTATTTTTGGAATAGATCAACGTGTGAAAACAGAGACAGTTTTTGATTTCATTATTATGCTAGCTAAATTTCATATATATAAGTGCAAAATCGAAACACGTAGACCAAATACTTCAATTTTTCAGTCATGTGAGCAATAGATTTAAAATCAAATTGTTTAATGCTAAAGTCAACAACAATCTAAGCCATTTTCATGCTGCATGGAGCAACTATAGGCCAATGATTCTTTAAGAAAACACTTCTTTAAGATCTTGATCTAATACACATTTCCATATGCCCAGTCTTCTTTTTTTCACAACCTCCCTCTGAAATGGAGAGAGTGAGGAAGGAGAGGAGAAACAATAAGTTGTTAAATCTTGCAAAAGATGATGTCACTCTTTTTTTTTCGTTCCCACTTTTTTTTTTTTTTTCTTTTTTTTTTTTTTTTTCTCTGTCGTCTAAAGCTATGTAGGTGTCTATATCTTGATTTTTGGTTGTTGTTGTTTTTGTTTTTGTTCCTTCTTTTAAAAAACTGTTTTGGACATATGCCATTAACTGTTTATAGAACTTACAGAAATGATGCTAATGTACATATGACTTGGCGCACTGTCTCCTTTATGCGCATTTGTAATTTCCATATTTTTTTAATTAAAAACGTGAAAACCGAAAAAAAAAAAAAAAGAAAGGTTTAGCAGGAATCAAAGACATTTTTGTTCATTCGTAATTCTTTTTATTGTTGATTTTTTTTTAGTGTTGCATGAATTAGAAGAGGGATTTTTTTTTTTCAAATTTTGTCTGGTGTAAGTTTTGGTTTATTGATCTTTCTCATGATTAGTTTGAAGTTCTCATGTGTTGCTCTGGTAACCTTATAGATAATGACTTAATATTTTCACTTAACGCTATTTTGAAGTAAGGAAAATATCCATTATGTTCCATGAAGTTCACACACTTCAGTTTGCTGGTTTGACTGAGATCTCAGCATAAAGGCAACTAGATGGTCTAAATGAATTATCATTATTGCTGACTTTGGTTTCCTGAAATAAGATGCACATGATATAAACATATACACATGCAAAAACACACACACACAAGATGCATGTACTCACACAAGCATGCACACTTGCACACATGCACACACTAATACATACAGGCATACTGGCACTTATTCATTTGCTCTCACTGCTCATTTGCTGTAAAATGTTTTGCTCCTGTGTGCATTGACTTTTAGGTAACACAGCTTTAGTTCCACAACAGCTGTGTTCACCTTAGGGAGCTCTTTGTTTCCAAATTTCAGGTCGTTAGAGAAAACGCTCAACTGTGTCACCTACATTGACCTTGTGGAGGCCAGTATCAGTCCAATCTGCTGGGGAAAAGAATCAAGTTTGACCTTTGATAAAGATGACTTCAAGGTCTATGCCCAGAGTTGGGTGCGTGCTTTGCATGGGGGGAGAGAGAGAGAGAGAGAGAGAGAGAGAGAGAGGGGGGGGATAAGGTGTTTGTTACTAAATGTAATGTTCAGACAGAATTGAAAATTCCTTGTTTTCATGTGTGTTGTGTGTGTGTGTTGTGTGTGTGTGTGTGTGTGTGTGTGTGTGTGTGTGTGTGTGTGTGTGTGTGTGTGTGTGTGTGTGTGTGTTGTGTGTGTGTGTGTGTGTGTGTGTGTGTGTGTGTGTGTGTGTGAAACTGCACTATTTAGGGAAATTGTGGTGAAAACAAGGATAGCTGCTGATTGATCAGATTGATTCAGTTCGGCACAGGAATTTGGTCAGTCAGCCAAAACATGACAACATGAATTCAACTGGAATACTGAACACCAGGAAACTATTGATAGAAATGTTGTACGTATTCTCTAGAGAACTCAGATGTGTTTTCTCTCTCCCTTTGTGTGTGTGTGTGTGTGTGTGTGTGTGTGTGTGTGTGTGTGTGTGTGTAAGTGTCCATACAGAGTCCTGTAATCTTTTGCAAAAGTCTTGGAAATTGAAGTGATCTATCCAAGGCTTGAGAAATTCACTATGTTGTTGGAAAGATGATCTTGAAACACCCATGAATTTTCAAAGTCTGTGTGGTGTGCTGTTGATTGGTGAGAATTGTGTTTGTGTGTGTGTGTGTGTGTGTGTGTGTGTGTGTGTGTGTGTGTGTGTGTGTGTTCTGTTTTATTTTGTGTTGTTTTATTTTGTGTTTTGATTTTGGTTTTAACTTTTGAAGACTCTTTTCATTACTTTCCACAAGAGATGAAAACATTGTACAGCTTAAGAGGTCATCAGCCCACAAGCTGTGCTTTGTACTCTGTATGAGAATGTTTTCGTGTTTGTGTTTGTTGTAGCTGCATCTTCGAAAAATAAGAACGTGTTACTGCATCTTTTAAAAAGTCCTTAAAACAGTAGAAGATTTAGTCAGCTGTGAATGTGTGATGTGAACAAATCTTAAATCAGTAGTGCTAAATTGTGGTTCCAGTCCAAAGTTAGTACAAATAGGTAGCATCTGTCCATAGGTAGTACAAATAGGTAGCATCTGTCCATAGGTAGTACAAATAGGAAGCATTTGTCCATAGGTAGTACAAATAGGTAGCATCTGTCCATAGGTAGTACAAATAGGTAGCATGTTGTGCGTATCTTTGTTTACCTTTTTCTCAATGTGAGTGTGTCTGTGTGTTGAGTTGTTTATCTGTGTGTCCGTGTATGTTCATCTTCCTGCATTGCTGCCTGTATCAATGTATGGCTGTTCCGCAACAAACAATTTTAATTCTGTTATATAGTATATCTGTTATCCACAGAGGCTGTGTGTAAATTGGGATGCAGGTGAGTGGATGGGTGTTGCATGCTGAAAAGAAACAAATGCAAAGACAGTATGGGCATATTTACATTCAGTAAATTGAAGCTAAACTATTGATATCCATAAGGTTGATAAACTAGGCTCGGCTAGGGGTACACCGAATGTGTTTTTTTTTTAACAATTACAAGGCTTCGTGATGGCTGTTCCTGTAGTCACATTATCGGTAATTGAAAACTGTTAATGCTACCTGTACTTGCGTCCTTGCTTTGTTTTGTTTTGTTTATTTCTGCTTTTTAAAAAAAATTCCAGACAATGCTGAGTATTGATGCTCGGGAAATTCTGACAGTGAAACTTCCAGAGACACGTACTCCAGAGGAAGTAGAACAGGTAATAAAAAAGCTTCAGTTGTTTTAAATTGTTGTGTTAAGGGGAGAAACATTCATATCTCCTGTACCTTTACACATGCTTCTTATGAAATAGGCTTAACTACTGTTATGCTGCAAAATCTTGTGCTTTGCATCTAAATCTGATAAACTGAGCAGTCTAAGATTGATGGCTGATGTTCGTTCACAGTCGTTCTGTTAAGTGAAGTGTACATTTGCATTATGTCCTGTCCTTTCTTTTTCTTTTAATTTATCCAGTAACATTTCTGACTTGGTTTTCGTCTGTAGCATGTATGAATCAGAATGCCAGCCTGTTTTAGGGGTGTTTGTGTAGGGGGGGTTGTAAATAGCATGACATCAAAATGGCAGCACACACTAGCCTGCAGTTAAGCACAGACAAATCTTCAGTACCCCATCCTAGGTCAGACTCAAACTTTCCAAGCATGTACATATGTACATCCCCCCCCCTCCCCCTCCAATTATAGAAAGAAGCCTTACTTAAATGAGTCAGGCCACTGGGCTGCTGTGGACAATCGTTATGGTCAGAACAGACTGTTCCCATGCTGCCCTGATTTTTTTTAGTTCATGAGGAGGGACTTTCAAACTCACTCAGTGGCACTGCTGGTCACCAAGGTTAAGTAACTACCCCACCACCCACTAATCCCACCCTGTTGCTATAGTCTGTTGCTGAGTTGTGGAGTAATATACGATGTTTCTTCCAGGGAGAGCGTGCACAGTCCCTCGTTTCTTTTGATTTCTCTCTCGCTCTCGCTCTCTCTCTCTCTCTCTCTCTCTCTCTCTCTCTCTCTCTCTCTCTCTCTCTCTATCTCTCTGTATGCATGTCGGCCTGTTTGTCTGCTCTCAGCTTCTGTTTGTCAGGGTGTCCGTCTGTCTGCTCTCTCTGTCTCTGTGTCTCAGAGTCTCTGTCTGTCTGTCTGTCTCTCTATGTCTCTCACTCACTAACTCTATCTCTGTCTCTGTCCCCCCCCCTACCCCCTCCCCCCTCCCTCTCTCTCTCCAGCTCTTACTCTGTCTTTCTCTCTCTGTCTTTGTCTCCCTCTCTGTGTCTGTCTCCGTCTCTGTCTGTCTTTCTGTCTGTCTCTCACTCAGTTTGTCTGTCTGTCTGTCTGTCTCTCTCTCTTTCTTTCTCTCTCTCTCTCTCTCTCTCTCTCTCTCTCTCTCAACACACACACACACACACACACACACACACACACACACACACACACACACACACACACACACACACAAGCCGGTGCTGTGTGGTATTCACACAGCTGAGACCTGTTTCAAGAGACTTAACATAAGAATTTTTTTCACCATTTTATTACTAGTTGTTTGCATGTTTGGAGAGCTTCAGTATTCCAGTTAAGAACATAATGTAACATTAATTCATATATTCCATTTATGAAGAATTACTGGGAGTGAAACTTTTTATTCCTTCTTTTACATGTCCTCAGACAGTTCTCAGTCTCCAGTATGTCAACGATTTTGCCAAACTCCCTACAGAATTACAGCACCAAATAGTGAAGGCTGCCTATTACATATGGTGAGCTTCCATGTGTGTGAAACATCACCTGTTGAGAAGTCCCTTAAGTTTCTTTGAGTGTTACAAAACTGTAGTCAGCGTTTTCTTCCGATGTACTGTAACTTTCATATGGCAATAGTTTACCAGGTAATGTATATGCAAACAGTGTAGTAATTCCAGAGTTTTAGACATGAATCATCGTGAGAGGATAAAAGCTTCCGCAAGGTTCCAGAATTATTGTTTGGTTTTTCATACATTTTTATTGCTTGTACTACATCATGGTTCTCAAAGGTTTTTTTTTGAATGGCTTTGCCAGCACCATGTTTCTTGAACTTTTGATTTCATGCATCATAAATAAGTGGGAATTACTTTTAGGGGAATTTTTTTTAATGAATCTTGTTAAGGTTGGAGCATATGGCTTTGTTTTGGGATTGTTGTGATGGGCTAGAAGTAAAGACTTTTACATTGTTACCAGAGTGGACCTGTGTTCTGTCTGGATCTGACTGAGCAAGAAAGAACAAATTCTCATCATCCATTTTAGTCAGCAGTCAAGTGTCCACAGAAGTGTTAAGGACAGGAATTTGATTCTCTGTCATAACAACCATGATCAAGTGATAACCGTTTTTTGTTGTTGTTGTTGTTTTTAAACTAATTCTGTTACATGTAAAAGGTACTGAATAGGGAACAAATATAAAAGGGTATATTTTGAGACTTAAAAAAAAAAGTTATTCACATATTTATTAAAAAGATGCATTTTGTTGTAAAACTTTTTTATGATGAATATAATGACACATACAAATGTAAGACTGTATTGTTAGGAAGGCTGGTGGTATTATACTTTGTGTGTTACAGTTACTATGACGATTCACAGTCATTGTTAAAAATACTTGATCCCAGAATGAGGCATGAAGTAAAGCATGCGCGTGTGTGTGTGTGCGCGCGCATGCATGCATATGTGTATGTGTGTGTGTGTGTGTGTGTGTGTGTGTGTGTGTGTGTGTGTGCAGGGTTGGAAGTAACAGGGTTATCCTACGTCAGGGTCATGCGCCCCAGAACTACTACTTTATTCTGCTTGGTCAAGGTTTATTTGTGCATGCGTCACATCTTTCTTGTTTTTCGTTTCCAGTTCATATTAGGCAGAAAGACTGTCCTGACAGAATTCATTTGGCTCACCCATTGAAAAAATGGTTGTTTCTCTCACAGAGTCTCCTCAGATTTGTCTTCTAAGCTGTTCGTTGCCACAGTCCACATTTTTTTGTTGCCATAGAACAGATTACTTTGTTAGAATTGTATCTTTTCGTAACATTGTTCCTGGGGACTGGCTTGTAAGCAGTGACAGGACAGGACAGGAGGGGTGAAGGGAGTAACTTAGACCATGAGGGCAAAATGTGTGTGTTTGTTGAGGTTTCAATAGGAGTATTGTATTTTCCAGGATATTAGCTGATTATTTTTACCTGGACTCTCATCCAGAAGGCTGTTACACTGGTAGCAGCCTGGTTATGTTTTCCCCATTGTATTTTTAGCCATCCACAGGGTTATCTTCGGATCTGGAGTTGATTTGACAAAGCAAGATCATATGATATCTGGCTACTTTGCACAGAATGATATGCAAATTGAGCGTTATTCATGACAGCTGAGTACTATTTTTGCTTGCTCAGTCACCTGCCAGCAAATATGCTGATATTCAAACGCCTTACATTCAGAGCAGAATTCAGAGTGAAGGCCCTTGCAATTGCTTGGCAGCTCAAGAACTAGTCTGCCGCTGGATCCTGACGGACAAAGTGAAGCAGTCATGATTGTCAGCAACAAAAAAGCTGGCGTCGTCCAGGTATGCAGATGATACAGAAAAGAGCTCAGATGCATGGACGGCAAAAGCAGCGTCAGATGTAGATTTATTCAGGGACAACATGGCCAGTACCAGATAAGATAATGTTGCTTATAGCCCAGCCGACCAAAGGGGCCACATCAGGGCTGTGGCCAGTACCAATGGAAATACCTGTGTCAGACACTGAGAGATGAGTCCTTCACTGCTTTCAGCACTCATGATAACAACAAGTAGTAATGATTCTTATCGGGGCTGCACTTATGCCATTTTCTGTTTGTTTGCCAGTTCGCTGCAGTTATTCCTCAGCATACTCAAAATTAAATTAGGAGTGTGCTATTTAAGAAATTAAGATTTAATCATAACTCCTTGTTTTTATGTTAATGTTCGCAAGGGAGGGAAAACTTTGTAAAAAAATTCTTTATATGTTGCCGTACATAAACTATTAACATGTGAATAGCTTATGTATAAACTGTAGAGGTATAGATATCAATCGTTATTTTGCATTGATTTTAATGATGTGTGAGAGATTTTTTGACAAAGTATGTCTGGAGAAGATAAGGCTTACTGCATGCGGATGAATCTGAAGATTTGAAAGTATAGGATTCCTATTATCTTGCTTTAAAGCTGGTAATGGTAACCTTTATGTGTTTGTGTCTGTGTGCAGTTGTATGTGGATGATTGAGCATGTGACCATGAGCAGGTTGCCTGCTTATGACAAAAATTGTTGATTTGCTATATATTGTTTCAGCTACAAGTACAGCGATATTTCCTTTCAGTCCACATTTCTGAGAAGTTTGAGAAACTGGGAAGTTTTGTTCCTCAGATGTATACAGTACAGTAAAATCAGTAGACAAAGATTCAAAGACCTGCAGGAAAAAAAAAAAATGGGTGTTGACAGAAGAGAGTCTTAATCTGAAAGAGAATCCAGTATTGACAAAGTGTTCCAGAAAAAGGATGCGTTCGTTGGGAGGGGAGTCTTCATTGTCATGACTTTATTTGGGAAGGGGAAGAAGGGGCGGGTCATTTGACATGCTTTTAAGGTGCTCTGGATGAATTGCAACCAAAACATGCCCCTTCCTTCCCACTCTCTGTCATTCTTAAGCGGTGTCCAAAAGATTACTTGACAGCGGCAAGACGGAGACCACTGCCATTCTCAGAAAGGGAGATAGATTTGGGGTAAGTACAGAAACCAAAATTTAAATTGATTTATGATCAGTTCTATGAAGATGTGACAATCATTTGTATGAACCATTTTTCATCAGTTATTGGAGTACTGTGTGTCCTGGTGAAAAATGCTTAAAAGACTTGACCGTGGGAAGAAGCCCACAGAACAACACGCACAGGCTGAACAAAACCTAATCCGAGTCTGCATTTTGTCTGATACGTCATTTTTCTGCCTGCCTTCCTATCTGTCTTGTACCTTTTTCTGTTTGTCTATCACTCCCTGTTTTTCTCTCTGTGATTGTCTCTGTCTCTGTTTTCCTCCCTGGATGTAAAACAAACACATTGGTGCTTGCAGAATGAAAGTTGTCCTCTGTCTGTCTCTCTCTCTCTCTCTCTCTCTCTCTCTCTCTCTCTCTTTCTCTCTCTCTCTCTGTCTTTGTCTCTCTCTGTCTGTCTGTCTTTCTGACTCTCTCTCTCTCTCTCTCTCTCTTTCTCTCTTACCCTCCGCCCCCCCCCCCCTCTCTCTCTCACCTGCTATCACAAGGGTTTGAGCTACCAAAATATTTAAAAGAAAAAAAAATTATTTGCTGTTCATTTTTTGATATTGGTGTAGTCTTTATTTCCTTTATCTGTGCATGCGTTTGTTCATTCTGTGATATGATAATTTGTTCATTGGAAATCTGTTGTTGAGGTATGTATCAGTGTAATTGTGCGTATATGTTGTATTTGTGTGAGAGTAACAGTACAGCGAGTGGGTATTCTACTAAGAGAGTGATCTAATGAGGGAGGAAGGGAGACTGTTCATTTGTACCAATCATTTAAGGAATACGTGTATATGTGATTGCTCTTGATCTCTGTTTGGCATACTTGGCTTTACGTTTTCTTTGTTTGTTTGTTTGGATTTTTTTTGGGGGGGGGGGGGGGATAGTCGCTCTGTGTGTGTGTGTGTGTGTGTGTGTGTTCACGTTTCAGCATTTCCTTACGATATTTCCATGTACTTGTCTTCAGGCTTAAACACTTGCCAGTTCACTTGCAGAGCATGGAAATCTTCAACAAGTGTCGCCGCCAGGGCACAGTGATTTCCCAGAGCCCCCTGCACCTCCTCGTTGTCCCGAAAGAAGTGATCCGCCAGCATTTTGGCAGGGACATAAGGGACTACTCAGCTGATACCATTCACTTCTTAAGGTAGGTCGAGTTCTTCACTAGCTTCCCTGTCACAGTAATGGGATATGATATGTCAGCGCTTTCAGACATCCGGAACCACTACACAGTGCAGAGCGCATTCTCTTCACATCTGCCCTTGGGCAAAAAAAAATACATCAGCACACACACTATCTGCTTCTCCAACCTTTTATCTCTCACTCCCAGAATTGCCACATCCCTTCCGGGGGATGGAGGTTTGGGTTGGAAGTCACTGTGGTTTGAATGCTGGTCCTTGCACCACATTGCAAGTGCCTGTAGATGCCTTTTAATGGGTTTTGAAAAACAAACAAACATTTGAGTTCTGTTACCTGGATATTGAAATGTTAGTGATGCACGGTTCAGAATATGGAATGAGTGTGACATAATAGGCACATGAATTTTGGTTGCAAGTGAAATGAAAATTGTACAGTGTTGCCAGTTGTGTGCATACGTTACAAGCACATGCACATGCATTTGTTCAGAAGAGGCTGCAGCATGTCTTTGTAAAGTCCTTGGATCTCATTTGCGGAAGTGCGTATAAAACGTAAACACATTGACATTCACTCCCCTGCCTTATGTCCTCACTCACTTTTGACTCTCGCTCATGCGAGAGGCACATGCTGTCTCAAGAAAGGCCAAGTGTGGAGAGTGGAGTGCATTATGTCCCCCTAAAGTCGGGATGGATGTCGGGCATAGTCATTTCTTCTTCCTCGTTCGCCTCCTGTTAGATGAGCAACCTGGTGTCCTTGATGAAGGCTGCCATCCACCGCAACTCCTCCAGGGCACCATACAACTTGGCTTCCACTGCCGTCGGTGTTGGCCAGTACTTCCTTCTGGATGCTGCATGCGTCATATAGTCTTGAAGGATGTGGTCGGTTGTCATTGGTCCCTCACCACAAGGGCACTCTCCACTCTGTCCAATGCCAAATTTTGTGTGCATGTGGTGGAGCAGGCTATTGTGTCCAGTCCTCAGGTGGGAGATCTTGACCTGTTCCTGTCATCCCTGCAAACGGTATTTGTCTTCTGGGTTGTAATAGGGGTGTTGGAGGCGCCACTTTATTCCTTGCTGTGCCTTGATGATTGTCTTGATTTCATCGTATGACACCAGGTTGTTGGCCTGCTCCTTCTGTGCACCGTCTTTTGCCAGAATATCCACTTTTTCGTTGCCTCTGATGCCACAGTGTGCTGGTACCCATTATATCACCACTTTCTTCACTCTGGCACTCAGGGCATAGTCAGTGAATCAGTCTTTCAAAATTTCTTTTAACGGAATGAAAATGTAAAAAGTAAAAACGAAAATAACTCTGTTGCTTTTTTTAACATGCCAGATGTAGGCCTTTGCATAACAGCTGTGAAAAAGAAAACATCCTGATGCACAGATTAAGGAAAGTTGAAGAGGAAGTGCTTGTGAGTAATGTAACCACAATACTCAAAGCCACAGTTAAGCTCTTAGTTTTAATACATTTTCACTTTCACTTTGCAATCAAAATGTCATACGTCTTTGATGATGGTACCTGGGCATTATTTTCACTAAGTCTTTCTGCGCCACGGACAGTTCCCACAAACCCCTACCACCACACCATCACTGACAGTTCCCACAAACCTGTACCACCATAACATCACTGACAGTTCCCACAAACCTGTAGCACCACACTATCACTGACAGTTCCCACACAACTTGTACCACCACACCATCACTCACAGTTCCCACAAACCTCTACCACCATACCATCACTGACAGTTCCCACAAACCTGTACCACCACACTATCACTGACAGTTCCCACACAACCTCTACCACCACACTATCACTGACAGTTCCCACACAACCTATACCACCACACCATCGCTGACAGTTCCCACACAACCTGTACCAACCTGTACCACCACACCATCACTGACAGTTCCCACAAACCTGTACCACCACACTATCACTGACAGTTTCCACACAACCTGTACCACCACACCATCACTGACAGTTCCTACACAACCTGTACCAACCTCTACCATCACACCATCACTGACAGTTCCCACAGAACCTGTACCACCACACCATCACTGACAGTTCCCACACAACTTGTACCACCACACAATCACTGACAGTTCCCACACAACCTCTACCACCACACTATCTCTGACAGTTCCCACACAACTTGTACCACCACACTATCATTGACAGTTCCCACACAACTTGTACCACCACACCATCACTTACAGTTCCCACAAACTTGTACCACCACACTATCACTGACAGTTCCCACACAACCTGTACCACCATACCATCACTTACAGTTCCCACACAACTTGTACCACCACACCATCACTGACAGTTCCCACACAACTTGTACCACCATACCATCACTGACAGTTCCCACACAACTTGTACCACCACACTATCACTGACAGTTCCCACACAACTTGTAACACCACACCATCACTTACAGTTCCCACACAACTTGTACCACCACACTATCACTGACAGTTCCCACACAACTTGTACCACCACACTATCACTGACAGTTCCCACACAACTTGTACCACCACACCATCACTGACAGTTCCACACAACTTGTACCACCACACTATCACTGACAGTTCCCACACAACTTGTACCACCACACTATCACTGACAGTTCCCACAAACCTCGAGCATCACACCATCACTGACAGTTCCCACACAACTTGTACCACCACACCATCACTTACAGTTCCCACACAACTTGTACCACCACACTATCACTGACAGTTCCCACACAACCTGTACCACCACACTATCACTGACAGTTCCCACACAACTTGTACCACCACACTATCACTGACAGTTCCCACACAACCTGTACCACCACACTATCACTGACAGTTCCCACACAACTTGTACCACCACACTATCACTGACAGTTCCCACACAACCTGTACCACCACACCATCACTGACAGTTCCCACACACCTGTACCACCACACCATCACTGACAGTTCCCACACAACTTGTACCACCACACCATCACTTACAGTTCCCACACAACCTGTACCACAACACTATCACTGACAGTTCCTACACAACCTGTACCACCACACTATCACTGACAGTTCCCACACAACCTGTACCACCACACTATCACTGACAGTTCCCACACAACTTGTACCACCACACCATCACTGACAGTTCCCACACAACTTGTACCACCACACCATCACTGACAGTTCCCACACAACCTGTACCACCACACCATCACTGACAGTTCCCACACAACTTGTACCACCACACCATCACTGACAGTTCCCACACAACTTGTACCACCACACCATCACTGACCGTTCCCACACAACCTGTACCACCACACTATCACTTACAGTTCCCACACAACCTCTACCACCATACTATCACTGACAGTTCCCACACAACCTGTACCACCACACTATCACTGACAGTTCCCACACAAACCTATACCACCACACCATCGCTGACAGTTCCCACACAACCTGTACCAACCTGTACCACCACACCATCACTGACAGTTCCCACAAACCTGTACCACCACACTATCACTGACAGTTCCCATACAACCTGTACCACCACACCATCACTGACAGTTCCCACACAACCTGTACCAACCTCTACCACCACACCATCACTGACAGTTCCCACAAACCTGTAGCACCACACTATCACTGACAGTTCCCACACAGCCTGTACCACCACACCATCACTGACAATTCCCACAAACCTCTACCACCATACCATCACTGACAGTTCCCACAAACCTGTAGCACCACACTATCACTGACAGTTCCCACACAACCTGTACCACCACACCATCACTGACAGTTCCTACACAACCTGTACCACCACACCATCACTGACAGTTCCACAAAACCTCTACCACCACACTATCACTGACAGTTCCCACACAACCTGTACCACCACACTATCACTGACAGTTCCCACACAACCTGTACCACCACACCATCACTGACAGTTCCCGCAAACCTGTACCACCATGCCATCACTGACAGTTCCCACAAACCTGTACCACCACACCATCACTGACAGTTCCCACACAACCTGTACCACCATACCATCACTTACAGTTCCCACACAACCTGTACCACCACACCATCACTTACAGTTTCCACACAACCTGTACCACCACACCATCACTGACAGTTCCCACAAACCTCTACCACCACACCATCACTGACAGTTCCCACACAACTTGAAACACTGAAGATGCAGATACCTTAGGCCTGCATGCAGGATATAGGGTGTGTGTAGGATGAAATGGGTGCGTGTTGTGCAGCAAAATGTGGTTCATGAATTCCTGGCCTGTCGAGCACCTGATCAAGTGTCCCCATCAGAGCAAGAGGAAGAACTTCAGGTATATGTGTGTTATCATTTTGTTGTTGTTGTTTGTGTGGTGTTGTTTTTGGTTTGCTGTATGCCTGTGCTCAAAGTTATTGAACTTTTTGCTCAATAAGTTTCAATAAATTTTGCAGTCATGTAAGGCAGCTGTAAAAGTTGATTTACTTTTCCTTGACTGTTGTTGTCAGCACTGTTGATCATTTTCATATGCTCAGTGTGAATTCTGTTTGTAGACATGGCAGTACAGCTTTGTGTTGTGCTGTTAGTCTTGAATTACATGTTCTTCTCAAATCATTCTCTTTGCCTGTCAATGTGCATTTCACCAAGTTTACAAAGAGAATGCACTTTTTTTTTCCACTTGAAAAGTGCAGCATATAAAGGTGAAACACCCTGCGCATGTACATGTCCAGAGAGGATTCAGTGGACTAGTTTTGGCTGCCATTCAAACATTGAAAATGTGCTCTCTGATTTTCCTGCTTTGACAATCCCTTATTTTAAATTTCATAACTGTCATCCACCAAAGATTGAAAGTGTACTCTCCGATTTTCCTGCTTTGACAATCCTATGTTTTAACTTCCGTAACTGTCATCCACTGTGTTCTGCCTTTCTGTCCCAATCATATGTCTGTGTTGTAGAACAGCTTGACACGTTTTTATCGTTTTACAATATATAAGATGCTCAGTTTTGCTTTATTTTCTTTTGTTTTGTTTTTGTTATTGTAATCTGGGATGGAATGTAGGAAGATCAGGATAGTGCTTTTTAGAAATAGGGGCTATTACCAGATGGCTGGCTGCAGCATATTCACAAATGTCTTTTTCCAGATTTCATTTGCAGGAGTGGCTATTTGCTGTTGAATAACTATTCAAGGAAAAAAGCATGATAGCACACTTTGTTGTTAGAATCGGAAAAGTCTGCTTGCATATTTCATGGTTGGTGTAAGGAATCAGTTCTGATTGGCTGATGTTATTGACTCTAGAACAAGATTTCTGCAATGGACTACACATTACTCTTCATTCAGGATCAAAGAAATCTGCATGCACTTTTTATTCTTTGTGGATGGAGTTGCATCAACATTTTAATTCTTGAATTTTGTTTGTTGTGACAAAATACATCCATTTACTTTAACATTATTTTTTTTAACTTAGGACTTGCATACGCATGTGTTAACACAAAGAAAACGATATTACATGATCATTCCATCGGGGTTTCGTTCTCTTTCCTGAATTTACGTTATCTACAAAATGGAACAGAAACCCTGTTGAGGCTAAAGTTTGATGAATTAGAAGTTTTTCTGCTGCTGGAAGAGACTGGCCCATTTGGTATACACTATTCGTGATGTCTAAATCTAAACTTCCGAAATGGCTATTTGATTATCAAAACATTTCAACAAAAATCTTGTATCATGAAATATTTCATGTCTTGTATCACAAAACTTTTCCTCGTAGTTTACACTGTTTCCCTCATCTGGAGCATGGCCATATTTAGGGTATACATGAATAGAAGGCATATTGAGCCCTGAGAGGGCTGATAGATTTATCCAGATAGCCACTCTGGAGTGTCCTGTGCACACCATTTTTTTAAAGCTAATTCATCAGCATGGAGGTTATTCACAAACAGGCTCCTATGTGGCCTTCATACATGCCTCCACAGGTGATTAGGTAGTGAGAGTGTGTAGTGGAAACAGGTCACAGGGCCTTTTGATGTTGGGTTTTTGTGTGGCACATTATGTTTTCCATCAATTTTGTTACTGATATTTTTAGTCTGAGGGTGGAAATGACGCAGAATGGCTGGTTCCCACAGCGAGGCTTGGTTGTGTCATTTTGTGTGTCTTCAGAATGTTGGTGGCTTCAAAATCATGTTGGGGACACACAAAACTTTTTCAGATATTTGTTTTTGTTGTTTCTTCTTCAGCACAAGACTTCTTTTTTTGTTTGTTTTTGGTTTGTTTATGGTAATATAGGCATAACAGGGTCCTATATGATTGACAGGTCTATTGTAAAACTGACGCTGATACTTCTTCACCATTTTGATGTACTACCAAGTTAGTTCACTGTCTGTGTATGTACAGAAATATCTGTACCTGTGTGTGGTGATAGAACTGAATGGCCAGTAGCTTTCTGTACTTTGACAACAAAGTATTATCAGGATTGTTGTGAATACATTGCCTAAGTGAAAGATTTTGAATGAGTCTGGTGAGTTTAGTGCTTGCAGCGACACAGATAGTATCTCTGTCTAAGATTACAGAGATGGATGTCCAACA
The DNA here is from genome assembly GCA_033310375.1 of Conus canariensis. Classification (NCBI taxonomy): domain Eukaryota; kingdom Metazoa; phylum Mollusca; class Gastropoda; order Neogastropoda; family Conidae; genus Conus; species Conus canariensis. The sequence goes on from CM065720.1 coordinate 12,130,633, forward strand.
ATCATCCGGTCTTGCAAGAGTAGAGATAGAACCAACATACTAATACAGGGATGGATGTCCAACAATTATCCCATCTTACAAGAGTAGAGATAGAACCAACATACTAGCTTGCAAGGGCAAAAATAGACGACCGGGCAACTGCTAGTAAAACTATTGAGTGTGTTTTAAGCAAAATATATCCAGCTGCAAAAGGTGCGTTTTACACCTTACAAAAAGTAATATAGGAAAAAAAACATATATAGACATGATCACCACCAAAGCTTGCAGGGAAAGAGAGAAGGAGAACATGTCAGCATGCAGGGGCAAACAGGATCACCACCTATGCTGGGAGTGGCAAAAAATAAATCACCATCAAAGCAAGAACTGCAGTCTGTTTGGTCGGCAGCTTAAAGAATGTGATACCCACCAATGTTGATGCAGCGTTTGCAAAGGAATATAAAATTTATGCCAGCTCTCTTACGTCCTTCAGGTTCAGTTCTGTAAGCAGACCCCAAGCTTCAGAGACCAAACTGACTTAATTTTCTGGGGTCTTACTTGTCACAGGGCTGTGATATCACTGTGTTTACAGGGTGATAAACTCAACTGCCTGTACCCTGCTGTGATGTAGGTTGGCAACCAGGCATGATCAGGAATGTTTTGATTTGTGTGCGTGTATGTGTGCGTGTGTGTGTGTGTGTGTGTGTGTGTGTGTGTGTGTGTGTGTGTGTGTGTGTGTGTTTGTATGTGTGTTTGTATGTGTGTGTATGCATGCATATGCATGTGTAACACAAAGGAAATGTGTTTACAGAAGGACTGAAATAATTGCAGCCGATGCTGCCAAGTCGAACTGGATCTATGTCATCACCAAGGTGAGAACTAACTTTGTCAATTTCTTTGTGAAGCTAAACCAAATAGTAGAGTGGAAAAAAAAATGTAGGCAATCAATTCTTCAGCTCAGAAGATTTGGCAAAGCATTCATGTTTGTTGGAACAGTCCCATCCGAAAGGAAAGCATTCTTGTATCGTCGTAGTCTGGATATTGGTTTCAGAGCTTTAATTTTCCTCAGCAGCCCAGAAATATGGTGCGGTGTTTTGAGGCAACAAATCCAGAAACCAAGAAGAAAATGGCTGTATATGGTAGTTTTACACATATATCTGTTTTAATGTTTCCTGATAGTTAAGGAAAGAGAGAATGGTGGTGAGAGAAAGAATAACTGGTTGAGTTAGTCAAATCAAATCCTTCTTTGAACAGAAACTGTAAAGGAATTCACATATCTACATTGTTTCCAACAGATCAGGTTTTCCTTATCAAGCATTGCTTGCTTCATTCAGATTAACATTTTCAGTACAACACACGTGCGCACACACACACACTCTCTCACACTCACACTCTCTCTCTCTCTCTCTCTCACTCTCACACACACACATACACACACACACACACACACACACACACACACACACACACATGCACACAGAGGTACACAGGTACAAATGCATAAACAATAGTGATGTCATGTAGTGTGTGTAGATGGGTGCCATGTAAAGTGAAGATTTTCACAGACAAAAAGCATGAAGACAAGCATCATATGCACACAAAAACAACCTGCCCATCTCACTCCCTCTACCTCTACCTTTTCCTCCATCTCGGAAGAAAGACTACATCTATGTGGGTGTGTTTTAGGAATGTCCATGTGGAGAGAAAAACAAAGAGATCACTTTGATTTAGCTACTTGTGAACCATAAGAGGAGAAAATGGAAAGGTCGAATTAACAAGTCTCTGATTCTAGTTCTCGCACACACACACACACACACACACACACACACACACACACACATGCACACACACACACACACACACACACACACACACACACACACACACACACACACACACACACACACATGTATATATATTTATGTTACACACATACACACATGCACACACATTGCTGCCTTTTTTGTTTTTCAGGGTACTTTTCGAGTCTACCAAAGGCTGCCTTTGCCAAAGGACAAAACAAGAAAACGGACTGTCAGTAAGAGTTATCGCCTGTCTACGACAGTTGGCAGAAATCATCCACAAGATCGTTCCCAGCATTGCTCACATGGAACCCAGGAATCTGGTCAGTAGTTGTAATCTGGGTAACCTCAGAGTGTGTGTGTGTGTGTGTGTGTGTGTGTGTGTGTGTGTGTGTGTGTGTGTGTGTGTGTTTACGAGGAGCAAAACTAAACATTATCATTAAACAAGATTAAGATTCAAAATCATGCAGTTGACACTTTTTGAAAAGATGAAAGCCACACTTTGTTGTGGACTTCGTGATGAGGCATTTCAGATAATGCTTGCAGTCTGATTTTTTTTTGTTTTTAATGAAAAAAGGATGCAGCTTCTCTTATGGGAAGTTCAGAAACATGAGTGTGTCAGTGCATTGTAGTATACATCATTTTGTCACAGGTTGATTGAAGAAAAAGAAGGATGATATATTTTTGTACAGTTGAATACATTTTAAGTTGAAAAGGAAGGAGCTCAGGTTCTCTGTTTGAATTGGCTACATTTCAGACAACCACCAGTGCCTCGTTTTAAACCACAAACTGTCAGCTATGAAAGCAGAACGGTCAGAAACGCTGTGCACAGCTGTTGAATCACATGCATGCCCTTTGTCTCTGTTGATTGCTTGAATCTATTGAGGAGGTGATTATTGTATCGGAGGGCTCTTGATGGCACATCAATATGTGTCTCCATACTGTATTGCAAAATTAAAAGGGTGCACAGTAATTCCAGGTTCATTCTGAATTTTTTATGCCGACTCAATTTAAAATGAATGAAGCAAAAGCAAGAATGATTCTAAATTCATAGGGTTGATAGAAAATTTAACAAATTTGCACAGTATGACAGCATTACAGCACAGTAATTAGTGTAATGAAAGTGGCCACCTGACGGATGACTTCTAAACAGGGTTCGCATGATCCTTAAAAGTCCTTGATTTTTGGGTCTCCTTTTCAAGGCCTTGAAAGTCCTTAAAAATTAGGCTTTTGCTCATAGGTCCTTAAAAAGTGCTTAATTTTGTCACTGCCAATGATTTTGAATAAAGTCTGTGTCAAATCTTGTCTATTAAAAAAAATATCTGAAAAGAAATTGTTAACAAAAAGAAAGTATGAAAGTAAAAGAAGTCCAAGTCGGAGTTGACCGACAATCTCGCCAAGAAGTCGCCTGCTACAGGTTAAAAAAAAAAAAACAGAGCTACCAGCCTTCATGGCGCCTGTGCACATGATAGAATTTTAAATTTAGAAGCCAACACGCCGGAGAAGTATTCATTGTTTGGGCGGGAAAAAAAAAAGAGTATGAAAAATGGTTGCAGGCAGACCCAGGTGGGAACAAAGACAAGACCTTTTGCCACATATGCAAAAATATCCTAGGCAGTGAATATTTGATTTGTGTCAGTATTTCATGATTATTGTTCTTATCCTACGTCCTTGTGATTTTTTTTAAGTGCTTGAAAAGTCCTCAAAAAGTCCTTGGAATTTTTCGTCAGGAAATCTGTATGAACCCTGTATAAGAAGCACACAGTCATGACAGAGAAAGGACATTGTCATATTCATGCGGATATGGTGGGACATGCATTCAGTGATAACCAATGTGAAGCGTACGTTCAGGAGTGTTTGTTTTAGTTGTTCGGAACTTCTTCAGTACCCTTTTTGTAACCTGGCTAGTGTGTGGGTCAAAACCACACACAGGTGAGTGGCAAGGAAAACCACCGGGGCAGAATGGCACTTGCTCTTTTTTTGTTGCAAATTTTTGTTATTTTACGATTGAAAACTACATACATAGCATGGAAACATACTAGATATCACACTTGAAGGATATACAGTACAATGAATGTGGCAAATGAGAGAGAGAAAGCAAACATGAATTGGTCGGTGCAATGAGGGGATAGAAGCAGCCTGTTTTATACATCAGATTAAATCAGAAACAATACTGATTATTTAGAACTGTAGATGACTGTGGGAAAGTTCAGCTGCAGGAACTACAAACCGCATGTATTCCAAAATGAGTTGCTCTCTGAAAACAAACTGTGCACACAGTAAAAGCGTTCAGTGGCACATGGCATACTTGTAGTTCACAAGAACATAAGTGTAGCCTTCCGAACTCAAAGAAAGAGTTTGAAAAGTGAAGAAGGAGTTTGAAAAGTGAAGAAATAGTTTGAAAAGTGAAGAAAGTTTGAAAATTGAAGAAAGTTTGAAAACTAAAGCAAGAGTTTGAAAACTGAAGAAAGAGTACTGAAGAAAGAGTTTGAAAAGTGAAGAAAGCTTGAAAATTGAAGAAAGAGTTTGAAAATTGAAGAAAGAGTTTGAAAATTGAAGAAAGAGTTTGAAAGTTGAAGCAGGGGTAGGATATGTGCAGTGACAGGCCCACCAAAGGGCTCAGGCTGTGATACAATATGGGTGAAGTTGAGGCCCGTTAGTCCTTTTTTTTTTTTTTTTTTCAAATTCTGTCGTTCTAGTCAGCGGTATCCAAAGTGGGTAGCCATGCACGGTGTGTTCAGGTAAGTGAAGGGAAAAACATACATCTCTCTAAACAAGTCATTTCTGAAGGAATCAAGGAAAATTTTAAGTCTGTTAGAAGAAAATCCCACAAAATCATTTGGTTTGACAAGTCATGAGTAAATCTTTAAAAAAAAGGAATAAAATAAAAATGCATGAATATGGTATCAGTCAATGAATGTACACAAAATGTGTTTTTCAGAAGCAGGTCCAACCCAAGAAGAATTCACCGTGCCAACCATTGTATGCAGAAGCCAACTTGAAGGGCATCTGAAGGGTGCAGCGTCACTGTTGTCGATCAGAAATCAGTTGTCCTCAGACCGAGTGACATTAACTTCAGTACATAAGGAATCGGGGGTCAGTTGTTTAGCTGGGAATTACTTTTAATGTTAGCGTAGTGAGGCAGGTATTAGTTTTAATGTTAGCGTAGTGAGGCAGGTTTTTTTTTTTTCATTCTGCTTCTTTTCTTTTTTTCTTTTTTTTTGTGATCATTTTGTGCTTTCTTTAATTCTTTGTTTTATTTAATTCAGGTTTTGCGTCACTTTGATTATCAAATTTGATTTGTAGAATGTTGGCAATACTGTGTTATAAGAGATACACACACGCACATGCACGCACGCATGCATGCACGCACACACACACACACACACACACACACACACACACACACACACACACACACACACACACACAACATTATATATTGGGTATTTATATAGCGCCTATCCTCGGTCACAGACCAAGCTCTAAGCGCTTTACAATAAACACACTACCTCACTCACTCACTCACTCAACGGGCTGCCTACCCAGGTAGAGCCGGCCGAAGAGCAGCCTACTGGCGCTCATTCAGTCGTTTCCCGTACCATTCAAATATCAGTCACTCATTTTCATTTATCTCATTTATTCCTCCAGTTTCTCACATAGGATGCATACGATGTTTTATACGTGTCCTCCATTTCCACTGGTGCACGATGGCACAGATAACAGTCAGTGACAATTTTTGAGGCTTGGTAAGAAATACCAGGCGGCTATCTTTTACTTTACATCAATTTTGCCAGGGCAGCGGGGAACCCCCCTGCTCTTTTCGATTTTCAACTGCCGTGGGTTTTTTAACGTGTGCAGGGGGCCAGGAAGGCACACGGGTCCGACTCGCTTATAGTCCCCATCCGACGGACTTGACGTTCAGTTCGATTTGTCATTCAAACTAGGATGACATAACATGACATAAAAGAACTAGAGAAAAATTGCATGTAATCTTTCCTCTTTCATTACATTTTGAATTGAGTGGTTGTCTGGATAGACGTCAAACTCTAGACAATGCAGCATCTCACAGGCTTCAGGTCAAAACAATGTCCTTGCAACACACGCACACACACATACAGACACAGGAGTTTTGGGGTGTTTTTTTAAACGTTTCACTTGTCCTTTATGTTCAGTTGCAGCAGCAGTAAACCTGTCCATGACACAGGGACTGAATTGAACGGTGTTCTCCTCTTCCTCTTTTTCACTCCATCAGGTCCACGGCGTTGACCAGTTTCAGTCGTTTATGAAGAAGCGGGAAAGCTGGCTTGAAAAGTTTCAGTACAAGTTGGTTGATACCCTGCGACATCTTGATGTGTTTGTGAGTATACGTCTGCGTAATTATACAGACTGGGTGTATCATTTGTAAGTTGAGAGAGCGCTTATGAAAAGTGGCATGTGTTCAGTGTGTGCATGTTCTCTGTGTATAAGAAAGGTGTGTGTGTGTGTGTGTGTGTGTGTGTGTGTGTGTGTGTGTGTGCTTGCATGTATGTGTGTGTGTGTGTGTGGTCCCTTATGTCTTTCCTCCATCTCACCGTCATGGAAAGAGAAGAAAAAGTGGGAAAAAACAAACTTTGGAACATTTTGTGGCTTCATTTTCTGAAGTGACATTTACAAACTTTTCTGTTTGTAAGTAGGGAACACACAGAAAAATGAGTTTATTCAACCACAGACTGTAAACAACCCACTGATTTTTTTATTTGTTTGCTTTTTGTCATGCCTGTCAAGTACATTGCTGATTTTTGTTTGTTTGAATGAAATATTGTGCATGCTGTACTTTGTGTTGTATTAAGCAAGGAGTGTGAACGTACATAACATTCCTTTGATGCAGTTTTAATTGTTGTCTCAATTATGGTATAAATTCAAGCGGTCTGAAGCTGGTAACATCATGGGGAGTTGGGAGCAGATCTGTGGGAGGGTTGAGAGTTTGATTACAAGGGTTTCAGGCGTCTTTGATAAACCCACCGTTCCACAAGACTTCTTTCTGTTTGTGGACATGTTAAGAAGAGCCAGCAGATTTCCCTGATTTCTCTGTAAGCTTACCTTCCACTGAAAAGTTGAGTCTTCTGTGTTGCAGTTGCTCCAGCCAATTTTGCTTATGCGCTGGTGACCAAAAAGTAAGGTTTCATGGTTTGTTCATGTTGAGTTTCAGGGAAACACTTTAAAGGTACTTTGGGTAAAAGCTTCCTTTTTTTTTCCCGTATGCGAATACTTCCACAAATAAAACGCAAGGGGCCAGAGTGAACCTTTGTGATACGTCATGAAGCGGAAGCTTTTACAAGACAAGTTAGGACCTGTATCGTCAGGTCATACCTGAGAATTCAGGCATGACCATGTTGAAAAAAAATCCTATGGGACTGCAGGCAGGAATGAAGGGGCAGAGAAGCAATACAGGGGTAGAGAAATGGCTTTAGTCTGGAAGTAATGCAAACCTGCACATATCTTGGTCCACATACAACTAAATGCCTTCCCAGCTGTCTACGTGCACACACATAAATTCCTGACACAACGGTACAAACCATACTAGGTTAATATTCAAGGGCAGAAAGGACCAGGAGCCAACAACAGACTTCGCAAGAACAGGGAGTGGCACTGGGCGTATCAGGTTCTGCTGATGTGAAGTGTCCACTGCTGCTCAACATCAGTTCCAGCCCTAATCATGTTCTGTACTGTGGAGTGTGGAATGTGGAGGGTGGTGTTAATTCATCTGCTTGATTTTGTCCTACATGTCCTCGAGGTCTTGTGGCCTCTTGCCAGGGGTCACAATGCCTCAAAAGCACAAAGAGTAGCATTTTGACTTTCTAAGTGTAGCATTCCAAATTTAAGAGTAGCACTTGTATACAATATCACAAGTCAGACTTGCAGGCTCTTTCAGTTCCACTTTACTTTGCACATGCATTTATAACAGATGAAAAAAGGCGTAAGTCTTGCTGATCATCGGACTGTTTTGTCTTCACCTATAAAATATCAAAATTGCCAGCTTTGAAATCAATGGAATAGGCAGCAAAATGGCGATTGTCTATAGCAATTTTCCTTCCTCTTTTCCTTTCTGTCTTTACTGAACTTGGTCTTCTTTTTTTTATAAGAACACAGACTACAGTGTAAAGATCTACATTGTCTAGCTTCCGTTTATGCATTTAGCAACTGCTTTTTTTTTCACATTTGTTTGTGACGTAGCATTTTATTCCAAAGCGTAGCAGTATACCACTGATAACGAAATTGTAGCCTGCTACACCAAAAGGTAGCAATCGAAAGGTCTGATCTTGCTGGTGTGATGTAGCAGTGTATTGGTAGGTCTGCTTTGCTGGTGTGGTGTAGCAGTGTATTGGTAGGTCTGCTTTGCTGGTGTGGTGTAGCAGTGTATTGGTAGGTCTGTCTTGCTGGTGTGTGTAGCAGTGTATTGGCAGGTCTGCTTTGCTGGTGTGGTGTAGCAGTGTATTGGTAGGTCTGATCTTGCTGGCGTTGTGTAGCAGTGTATTGGCAGGTCTGCTTTGCTGGTGTGGTGTAGCAGTGTATTGGTAGGTCGATCTTGCTGGCGTGTGTAGCAGTGTATTGGCAGTCTGATCTTGCTGGTGTGGTGTAGCAGTGTATTGGTAGGCCAATCTTGCTGGTGTGATGTAGCAGTGTATTGGAGGCCAGATCTTGCTGGTGTGATGTAGCAGTGTATCGGTAGGTCTGCTTTGCTGGTGTGATGTAGCAGTGTATTGGCAGGTCTGCTTTGCTGGTGTGATGTAGCAGTGTATTGGTATGTCTGCTTTGCTGGTGTGATGTAGCAGTGTATTGGTAGGTCTGCTTTGCTGGTGTGATGTAGCAGTGTATTGGTAGGTCTGCTTTACTGGTGTGATGTAGCAGTGTATTGGTAGTCTGCTTTACTTGTGTGATGTAGCAGTGTATTGGTAGGTCTGCTTTACTGGTGTGATGTAGCAGTGTATTGGTAAAATCTGCTTTGCTTGTGTGATGTAGCAGTGTATTGGTCAGTCTGCTTTGCTGGTGTGATGTAGCAGTGTATTGGAAAATCTGCTTTGCTGTGTGGATGTAGCAGTGTATTGGTAGGTCTGCTTTACTGGTGTGATGTAGCCGTGTATGTAGGTCTGTCTTGCTGGTGTGTTGTAGCATTATTGGTAGTCTGTTTGCTGGTGTGATGTAGCAGTGTATTGGTAGGTCTGCTTTGCTGGTGTGATGTAGCAGTGTATTGGTAGGTCTGATTTTGCTGGTGTGATGTAGCAGTGTATTGGTAGGTCTGTTTTGCTGGTGTGATGTAGCAGTGTATTGGTAGGTCTGCTTTGCTGGTGTGATGTAGCAGTGTATTGGTAGGTCTGCTTTGCTGGTGTGATGTAGCAGTGTATTGGCAGGTCTGCTTTGCTGTTGTGGTGTAGCAGTGTATTGGTAGGTCTGCTTTGCTGGTGTGATGTAGCAGTGTATTGGCAGGTCTGCTTTGCTGGTGTGATGTAGCAGTGTATTGGCAGGTCTGCTTTGCTGGTGTGATGTAGCAGTGTATTGGTAGGTCTGCTTTGCTGGTGTGATGCAGCAGTGAATTGGTAGGTCTGCTTTGCTGGTGTGATGTAGCAGTGTATTGGCAGGTCTGCTTTGCTGTTGTGGTGTAGCAGTGTATTGGCAGGTCTGCTTTGCTGGTGTGGTGTAGCATTGTATTGGTAGATCTGCTTTGCTGGTGTGATGTAGCAGTGTATTGGCAGGTCTGCTTTGCTGTTGTGGTGTAGCAGTGTATTGGTAGATCTGCTTTGCTGGTGTGGTGTAGCAGTGTATTGGTAGATCTGCTTTGCTGGTGTGATGTAGCAGTGTATTGGCAGGTCTGCTTTGCTGGTGTGATGTAGCAGTGTATTGGCAGGTCTGCTTTGCTGGTGTGATGTAGCAGTGTATTGGCAGGTCTGCTTTGCTGTTGTGGTGTAGCAGTGTATTGGCAGGTCTGCTTTGCTGGTGTGGTGTAGCAGTGTATTGGCAGGTCTGATCTTGCTGGTGTGATGTAGCAGTGTATTGGTAGGTCTGCTTTGCTGGTGTGATGTAGCAGTGTATTGGCAGGTCTGCTTTGCTGGTGTGATGTAGCAGTGTATTGGTATGTCTGCTTTGCTGGTGTGGTGTAGCAGTGTATTGGCAGGTCTGCTTTGCTGGTGTGATGTAGCAGTGTATTGGTATGTCTGCTTTGCTGGTGTGATGTAGCAGTGTATTGGCAGGTCTGCTTTGCTGGTGTGATGTAGCAGTGTATTGGCAGGTCTGCTTTGCTGGTGTGATGTAGCAGTGTATTGGCAGGTCTGCTTTGCTGTGTGGATGTAGCAGTGTATTGGTATGTCTGCTTTGCTGGTGTGGTGTAGCAGTGTATTGGCAGGTCTGCTTTGCTGGTGTGATGTAGCAGTGTATTGGCAGGTCTGCTTTGCTGGTGTGATGTAGCAGTGTATTGGTAGGTCTGCTTTGCTGGTGTGGTGTAGCAGTGTATTGGTAGGTCTGATCTTGCTGGTGTGATGTAGCAGTGTATTGGTAGGTCTGCTTTGCTGGTGTGATGTAGCAGTGTATTGGTAGGTCTGCTGTACTGGTGTGGTGTAGCAGTGTATTGGTAGGTCTGATCTTGCTGGTGTGATGTAGCAGTGTATTGGTAGGTCTGCTGTACTGGTGTGATGTAGCAGTGTATTGGTAGGTCTGCTTTGCTGGTGTGATGTAGCAGTGTATTGGTAGGTCTGCTGTACTGGTGTGGTGTAGCAGTGTATTGGTAGGTCTGATCTTGCTGGTGTGATGTAGCAGTGTATTGGTAGGTCTGCTGTACTGGTGTGATGTAGCAGTGTATTGGTAGGTCTGCTTTGCTGGTGTGGTGTAGCAGTGTATCGGCAGGTTTGATCTTGCTGGTGTGATGTAGCAGTGTATTGGTAGGTCTGCTTTGCTGGTGTGGTGTAGCAGTGTATTGGTAGGTCTGCTTTGCTGGTGTGATGTAGCAGTGTATTGGTAGGTCTGATCTTGCTGGTGTGATGTAGCAGTGTATTGGTAGGTCTGATCTTGCTGGTGTGATGTAGCAGTGTATCGGTAGGTCTGATCTTGCTGGTGTGGTGTAGCAGTGTATTGGCAGGTTTGATCTTGCTGGTGTGATGTAGCAGTGTATTGGTAGGTCTGCTTTGCTGGTGTGGTGTAGCTGTGTATTGGTAGGTCTGCTTTGCTGGTGTGATGTAGCAGTGTATTGGTAGGTCTGCTTTGCTGGTGTGATGTAGCAGTGTATTGGCAGGTTTGATCTTGCTGGTGTGATGTAGCAGTGTATTGGTAGGTCTGCTTTGCTGGTGTGGTGTAGCTGTGTATTGGTAGGTCTGCTTTGCTGGTGTGATGTAGCAGTGTATTGGTAGGTCTGATCTTGCTGGTGTGATGTAGCAGTGTATTGGTATGTCTGCTTTGCTGGTGTGGTGTAGCAGTGTATTGGTAGGTCTGCTTTGCTGGTGTGATGTAGCAGTGTATTGGCAGGTCTGCGTTCATTAATGTCTTCCTGATGGAATCGGGCAGGAGTTGAAGGGAATGTTAAGGGGATAGGTTACGGAGGGCAACTGGTTTGTAACATAGTCTGTGTCAGGTGTGAACAACCTGGTCAAATCATCGATACACATTTTGATGTTACAAGGTCACAGTATTTGCCTGCCTCATCAGTTGAAAATCACATGAACAGCGCAGAGATAATTTTGTGTTCAGGGTCTGGAAGACTTGTGCCTTGATCCCAAACACCCTCCACCTAAACGACATCTGCTTGTGGTCAGTATACACAGAATTTGCTTCGCTGTGTGCGTGTGTGTGTGTGTGTGTGTGTGTGTGTGAAGAAATGTTTGTAGAATATACACTTGATATGCTCGTGGAGAATACACAGGAATGATCAGTATACTTGTCTACACATTTTTGATGCTGCTGAATTAGTTTTGTCATTTGTTGAGCTGACGGTAGTCTTTAAAAGTAAGAAATTTGCTCTAGAATTAAGACTTTGTGTTAAGTCTGTCAGAGCCATGATGAGATCAACTGTATGATGTATTTGGTCGGTCAGATTGGAGATGAGGTGGAGTTGTTTTTGGTTCATCATGTAATATTGGCTCTGGTCCATCACACAACAAACCAATGGAATGTGTGATGTCTTTGGCCCATCAGGTCATTGATGACATGGAATGCGTGATGATGTCGTGCGTGCTTCATGCAGGTGAACAAATGTGTGATGTTATCATTGGTGCGTCACATAAGTAATGAAGTGGAGTGTGTATTGTGGGTTGGTCCGTTACATAAGTGTCGTGGTGGAATGGGTGATGTTGTCTTCATCAGACCAGTGATTAAATGGAAGATGTGATCCTTTCTTTTGTGCATGAGATATGTGATGAAATGGAATGTGTGACATTGTCTGAGGTCCGTCAGATCAGGGATTAAGTGGAAGATGTGATCCTTTCTTTTGTGCATGAGATATGTGATGAAATGGAATGTGTGACATTGTCTGAAGTCCGTCAGATCAGGGATTAAGTGGAAGATGTGATCCTTTCTTTTGTGCATGAGATATGTGATGCAATGGAATGTGTGACATTGTCTGAAGTCCGTCAGATCAGGGATTAAGTGGAAGATGTGATCCTTTCTTTTGTGCATGAGATATGTGATGCAATGGAATGTGTGACATTGTCTGAAGTCCGTCAGATCAGGGATTAAGTGGAAGATGTGATCCTTTCTTTTGTGCATGAGATATGTGATGCAATGGAATGTGTGACATTGTCTGAAGTCCGTCAGATCAGGATTAAGTGGAAGATGTGATCCTTTCTTTTGTGCATGAGATATGTGATGCAATGGAATGTGTGACATTGTCTGAAGTCCGTCAGATCAGGATTAAGTGGAAGATGTGATCCTTTCTTTTTGTGCATGAGATATGTGATGCAATGGAATGTGTGACATTGTCTGAAGTCCGTCAGATCAGGGATTAAGTGGAAGATGTGATCCTTTCTTTTGTGCATGAGATATGTGATGCAAGGGAATGTGTGACATTGTCTGAAGTCCGTCAGATCAGGGATTAAGTGGAAGATGTGATCCTTTCTTTTGTGCATGAGATATGTGATGCAATGGAATGTGTGACATTGTCTAAAGTCCGTCAGATCAGGGATTAAGTGGAAGATGTGATCCTTTCTTTGTGCATGAGATATGTGATGCAATGGAATTGTGACATTGTCTGAAGTCCTCAGATCAGGATTAAGTGGAAGATGTGATCCTTTCTTTTGTGCATGAGATATGTGATGCAATGGAATGTGTGACATTGTCTGAAGTCCGTCAATCAGGATTAAGTGGAAGATGTGATCCTTTCTTTTGTGCATGAGATATGTGATGCAATGGAATGTGTGACATTGTCTGAAGTCCGTCAGATCAGGGATTAAGTGGAAGATGTGTATCCTTTCTTTTGTGCATGAGATTATGTGATGCAATGGAATGTGTGACATTGTCTGAAGTCCGTCAGATCAGGGATTAAGTGGAAGATGTGATCCTTTCTTTTGTGCATGAGATAGTGATGCAATGGAATGTGTGACATTGGTCTGAAGTCCTCAGATCAGGGATTAAGTGAAGATGTGATCCTTTCTTTTGTGCATGAGATATTGATGCAATGGAATTGTGACATTGTCTGAAGTCCGTCAGATCAGGGATTAAGTGAAGATGTGATCCTTTCTTTTGTGCATGAGATATGTGATGCAATGGAATGTGTGACATTGTCTGAAGTCCGTCAGATCAGGGATTAAGTGGAAGATGTGATCCTTTCTTTTGTGCATGAGATATGTGATGCAATGGAATGTGTGACATTGTCTGAAGTCCGTCAGATCAGGGATTAAGTGGAAGATGTGATCCTTTCTTTTGTGCATGAGATATGTGATGAATGGAATGTGTGAATTGTCGAGCGTCAGATCAGGGATTAAGTGGAAGATGGATCCTTTCTTTGTGCAGAGATATGTGATGAATGGAAGTGTGACATTGTCTGAAGTCCGTCATCAGGGATTAAGTGGAAGATGTGATCTTTCTTTGTGCATGAGATATGTGATGCAATGGAAGTGTGACATTGTGAAGTCCTCAGATCAGGGATTAATGAAGATGTGATCCTTTCTTTTGTGCATGAGATATGGATGCAATGAATGTGTGACATGTCTGAAGTCCGTCAGATCAGGATTAAGTGGAAGATGTGATCCTTTCTTTTGTGCATGAGATATGTGATGCAAGGAATGTGTGACATTGTCTGAGTCCGTCAGATCAGGATTAAGTGGAAGATGTGATCCTTTTTTTGTGCATGAGATATGTGATGAATGGAATGTGTGACATTGTCTGAAGTCCGTCAATCAGGGATTAAGTGGAAGATGTGATCCTTTCTTTTGTGCATGAGATATGTGATGAATGGAATGTGTGACATTGTCTGAAGTCCGTCAGATCAGGGATTAAGTGGAAGATGTGATCCTTTCTTTTGTGCATGAGATATGTATGCAATGGAATGTGTGACATTGTCTGAAGTCCTCAGATCAGGGATTAAGTGGAAGATGTGATCCTTTCTTTTGTGCATGAGATATGTGATGAATGGAATGTGTGACATTGTCTGAAGTCCGTCAGATCAGGATAAGTGGAAGATGTGATCCTTTCTTTGTCATGAGATATGTGATGCAATGGAATGTGTGACATTGTCTGAAGTCCGTCAGATCAGGGATTAAGTGGAAGATGTGATCCTTTCTTTTGTGCATGAATATGTGATGCAATGGAATGTGTGACATTGTCTGAAGTCCGTCGATCAGGATTAAGTGAAGATGTGATCCTTTCTTTTGTGCATGAGATATGTGATGCAATGGAATGTGTGACATTGTCTGAAGTCCGTCAGATCAGGATTAAGTGGAAGATGTGATCCTTTCTTTTGTGCATGAGATATGTGATGCAATGGAATGTGTGACATTGTCTGAAGTCCGTCAGATCAGGGATTAAGTGGAAGATGTGATCCTTTCTTTGTGCATGAGATATGTGATGCAATGGAATTGTGACATTGTCTGAAGTCCGTCAGATCAGGATTAAGTGAAGATGTGATCCTTTCTTTTGTGCATGAGATATGTGATGCAATGGAATGTGTGACATTGTCTGAAGTCCGTCAGATCAGGATTAAGTGGAAGATGTGATCCTTTCTTTGTGCATGAGATATGTGATGCAATGGAATGTGTGACATTGTCTGAAGTCCGTCAGATCAGGGATTAAGTGAAGATGTGATCCTTCTTTGTGCATGATATGTGATGCAATGGATGTGTACATTGTCTGAAGTCCGTCAGATCAGGGATTAAGTGGAAGATGTGATCCTTTCTTTTGTGCATGAGATATGTGATGCAATGGAATTGTTGACATTGTCTGAAGTCTCGTCAATCAGGGATTAAGTGGAAGATGTGGATCCTTTCTTTTGTGCATGAGATTGTGATGCAAATGGAATGTGTGACATTGTCTGAAGTCCGTCAGATCAGGGATTAAGTGGAAGATGTGATCCTTTCTTTTGTGCATGAGATATGTGATGCAATGGAATGTGTGACATTGTCTGAAGTCCGTCAGATCAGGGATTAAGTGGAAGATGTGATCCTTTCTTTTGTGCATAGATATGTGATGCAATGGAATGTGTGACATTGTCTGAAGTCCGTCAGATCAGGGATTAAGTGGAAGATGTGATCCTTTCTTTTGTGCATGAGATATGTGATGCAATGGAATGTGTGACATTGTCTGAAGTCCGTCAGATCAGGGATTAAGTGGAAGATGTGATCCTTTCTTTTGTGCATGAGATATGTGATGCAATGGAATGTGTGACATTGTCTGAAGTCCGTCAGATCAGGGATTAAGTGGAAGATGTGATCCTTTCTTTTGTGCATGAGATATGTGATGCAATGGAATTTGTGACATTGTCTGAAGTCCTCAGATCAGGATTAAGTGGAAGATGTGATCCTTTCTTTTGTGCATGAGATATGTGATGCAATGGAATGTGTGACATTGTCTGAGTCCGTCAGATCAGGGATTAAGTGGAAGATGTGATCCTTTCTTTTGTGCATGAGATATGTGATGCAATGGAATGTGTGACATTGTCTGAAGTCCGTCAGATCAGGGATTAAGTGGAAGATGTGATCCTTTCTTTTGTGCATGAGATATGTGATGCAATGGAATGTGTGACATTGTCTGAAGTCCGTCAGATCAGGGATTAAGTGGAAGATGTGATCCTTTCTTTTGTGCATGAGATATGTGATGCAATGGAATGTGTGACATTGTCTGAAGTCCGTCAGATCAGGGATTAAGTGGAAGATGTGATCCTTTCTTTTGTGCATGAGATATGTGATGCAATGGAATGTGTGACATTGTCTGAAGTCCGTCAGATCAGGGATTAAGTGGAAGATGTGATCCTTTCTTTTGTGCATGAGATATGTGATGCAATGGAATGTGTGACATTGTCTGAAGTCCGTCAGATCAGGATTAAGTGGAAGATGTGATCCTTTCTTTTGTGCATGAGATATGTGATGCAATGGAATGTGTGACATTGTCTGAAGTCCGTCAGATCAGGGATTAAGTGGAAGATGTGATCCTTTCTTTTGTGCATGAGATATGTGATGCAATGGAATGTGTGACATTGTCTGAAGTCCGTCAGATCAGGGATTAAGTGGAAGATGTGATCCTTTCTTTTGTGCATGAGATATGTGATGCAATGGAATGTGTGACATTGTCTGAAGTCCGTCAGATCAGGGATTAAGTGGAAGATGTGATCCTTTCTTTTGTGCATGAGATATGTGATGCAATGGAATGTGTGACATTGTCTGAAGTCCGTCAGATCAGGGATTAAGTGGAAGATGTGATCCTTTCTTTTGTGCATGAGATATGTGATGCAATGGAATGTGTGACATTGTCTGAAGTCCGTCAGATCAGGGATTAAGTGGAAGATGTGATCCTTTCTTTTGTGCATGAGATATGTGATGCAATGGAATGTGTGACATTGTCTGAAGTCCGTCAGATCAGGGATTAAGTGGAAGATGTGATCCTTTCTTTTGTGCATGAGATATGTGATGCAATGGAATGTGTGACATTGTCTGAAGTCCGTCAGATCAGGGATTAAGTGGAAGATGTGATCCTTTCTTTTGTGCATGAGATATGTGATGCAATGGAATGTGTGACATTGTCTGAAGTCCGTCAGATCAGGGATTAAGTGGAAGATGTGATCCTTTCTTTTGTGCATGAGATATGTGATGAATGGAATGTGTGACATTGTCCGAGGTCTGTCAGATCAGGTATTAAGTGGAACGTAGTGTTGTCTTTGATTCCTCACGTCGGCAGTCATGTGGGATGTGTGCTGTCGTCTCTGTCAGTATGTGATCACATGGATTGTGTCGCGTTCTGTTTGGTCTGTTAGATGTCAGTAAGTGATTACATGGATTGTGTCATGTTCTGTTTGGTCTATCAGATGTCTGTAAGTGGTCACATGGAACGTGTCATGTTCTGTTTGGTCTATCAGATGTCTATAAGTGATTACATGGAACGTGTCATGTTTTGTTTGGTCTGTCAGATGTCTGTAAGTGATTACATGGAATGTGTCATGTTCTGTTTGGTCTATCAGATGTCAGTAAGTGATCACATGGATTGTGTCATGTTTTGTTTGGTCTATCAGATGTCTATAAGTGATTACATGGAATGTGTCATGTTCTGTTTGGTCTATCAGATGTCTGTAAGTGATTACATGGATTGTGTTGTTTTTGTTTCGTCTGTCAGATGTCTGTAAGTGATTACATGGAATGTGTCATGTTTTGTTTGGTCTGTCAGATCAGTGATTGAGTGGAATATGTGAAAATGCTTTTCGTTTATCGAATCTGTGATTTAATAGAACTTGTGATGATGTCTTTGGATTAATAATGATGAGATGGAATGTGTATGTTGTCTTTGGTCCATCGGATCAGTGATGAAATGAAAGTTGTCTTTGGTCCATCGGATCAGTGATGAAATGAAAGTTGTCTTTGGTCCATCAGATCAGTGATGAAATGAAAGTTGTCTTTGGTCCATCGGATCAGTGATGAAGTGAAAGTTGTCTTTGGTCCATCGGATCAGTGATGAAATGAAAGTTGTCTCTGGTCCATCAGATCAGTGATGAAATGAAAGTTGTCTTTGGTCCATCAGATCAGTGATGAAATGAAAGTTGTCTTTGGTCCATCGGATCAGTGATGAAATGAAAGTTGTCTCTGGTCCATCAGATCAGTGATGAAATGAAAGTTGTCTCTGGTCCATCGGATCAGTGATGAAATGAAAGTTGTCTTTGGTCCATCAGATCAGTGATGAAATGAAAGTTGTCTCTGGTCCATCAGATCAGTGATGAAATGAAAGTTGTCTCTGGTCCATCAGATCAGTGATGAAATGAAAGTTGTCCATCAGATCAGTGATGAAATGAAAGTTGTCTTTGGTCCATCAGATCAGTGATGAAATGAAAGTTGTCTCTGGTCCATCAGATCAGTGATGAAATTAAAGTTGTCTCTGGTCCATCAGATCAGTGATGAAATGAAAGTTGTCCATCAGATCAGTGATGAAATGAAAGTTGTCCATCAGATCAGTGATGAAATGAAAGTTGTCCATCAGATCAGTGATGAAATGAAAGTTGTCTCTGGTCCATCAGATCAGTGATGAAATGAAAGTTGTCTCTGGTCCATCAGATCAGTGATGAAATGAAAGTTGTCCATCAGATCAGTGATGAAATGAAAGTTGTCCATCAGATCAGTGATGAAGTGAAAGTTGTCCATCAGATCAGTGAAGAAAGTAAAAGTTGTCCATCAGATCAGTGATGAAGTGAAAGTTGTCCATCAGATCAGTGATGAAGTGAAAGTTGCGTTTGGTCCATCAGATCAGTGATGAAAGTAAAAGTTGTCCATCAGATCCAGTGGTGAAGTGAAAGTTGCGTTTGGTCAAACAGATCAGTGACGATGTGGAGTGTGTCATGATTTCCAAGAACTTCTACCTGCAAATGGCCAGTCCTCAGTTGCGGAAAAAGGTGCACGATCAACTGGCCACACAGAAACTGACATGCTCCAAGGTCGCCCCTGTGGAATGCAGTCTCATCCGTTTGGGTACAGTACTGAGGCAGAATTGTGTGCATTTCCTTTCCTGTCCTGTGACACATGTTAGGGTACAGTGCCTAGGTAGAATTGTGTGCATTTCCTTTCGTGTCCTTTGACACATGTTAGGGTACAGTACTGAGGCAGAATTGTGTGCATTTCCTTTCCTGTCCTCTTACACGTTAGGGTACAGTGCCTAGGTAGAATTGTGTGCATTTCCTTTCCTGTCCTCTTACACGTTAGGGTACAGTGCCAAGGCAGAATTATGTGCATTTCCTTTCCTGTCCTTTGACACATGTTAGGGTACAGTACCTAGACAGAATTGTGTGCATTTCCTTTCCTGTCCTCTTACACGTTAGGGTACAGTGCCAAGGCAGAATTGTGTGCATTTCCTTTCCTGTCCTCTTACACATGTTAGGGTACAGTACTGAGGCAGAATTGTGTGCATTTCCTTTCCTGTCCTTTGACACATGTTAGGGTACAGTAACTAGACAGAATTGTGTGCATTTCCTTTCCTGTCCTCTTACACGTTAGGGTACAGTGCCAAGGCAGAATTGTGTGCATTTCCTTTCCTGTCCTCTTACACATGTTAGGGTACAGTACTGAGGCAGAATTGTGTGCGTTTCCTTTCCTGTCCTCTGACACATGTTGGGGTACAGTACCTAGGCAGAATTGTGTGCATTTCCTTTCCTGTCCTCTGACACGTTGGGGTACAGTACCTAGACAGAATTGTGTGCATTTCCTTTCCTGTCCTCTGACACATGTTGGGGTACAGTACCTAGACAGAATTGTGTGCATTTCCTTTCCTGTCCTGACACATGTTAGGGTACAGTACCTAGACAGAATTGTGTGCATTTCCTTTCCTGTCCTTTGACACATGTTAGGGTACAGTACCTAGACAGAATTGTGTGCATTTCCTTTCCTGTCCTTTGACACATGTTGGGGTACAGTACCTAGACAGAATTGTGTGCATTTCCTTTCCTGTCCTCTGACACATGTTAGGGTACAGTACCTAGACAGAATTATGTGCATTTCCTTTCCTGTCCTCTGACACATGTTGGGGTACAGTGCCTAGACAGAATTGTGTGCATTTCCTTTCCTGTCATCTTACACATGTTGGGGTACAGTACCTAGACAGAATTGTGTGCATTTCCTTTCCTGTCCTTTGACACATGTTAGGGTACAGTGCCTAGGCAGAATTGTGTGCATTTCCTTTCCTGTCCTTTGACACGTTGGGGTACAGTACTGAGGCAGAATTGTGTGCATTTCCTTTCCTGTCCTCTGACACATGTTGGGGTACAGTACCTAGACAGAATTGTGTGCATTTCCTTTCCTGTCCTCTGACACATGTTGGGGTACAGTACCTAGACAGAATTGTGTGCATTTCCTTTCCTGTCCTCTGACATGCTAGGGTACAATACCTAGACAGAATTGTGTGCATTTCCTTTCCTGTCCTCTTACACATGTTGGGGTACAGTACCTAGACAGAATTGTGTGCATTTCCTTTCCTGTCCTCTGACACATGTTAGGGTACAGTACCTAGACAGAATTGTGTGCATTTCCTTTCCTGTCCTCTTACACATGTTGGGGTACAGTACCTAGGCAGAATAGTGTGCATTACCTTCCCTGTCCTCTTACACGTTAAGGTACAGTACCGAGGCAGAATTGTGTGCATTTCCTTTCCTGTCATCTTACACACGTTAAGGTACAGTACCGAGGCAGAATTGAGTGCATTTCCTTTCCTGTCCTCTTAGACAACACTTGAGTGTGCCCTCACACCTGACTAAAAAGACAGACGTTCATTGGTTACCATTGGGTGACTGTTGTCCACATCTGTGCACTCTGTCTTCTGCATGAATCAGTGTCCATGTGGTTCTGCAGAAGTTTTGCTAAATCAAGTTTTAAGAGGGCTGCGCATTCAATAGTAATTATACTCGGTCATTAACTCAATGAAGACGCAACTTTCTGCCACAGCCGTGACATGCTGAGACGCACTATTTTCGGTATTTTTACAAAAAATATACAGACAGAACCAAACTGAATACAACAATAAATATTATGTTTTTGAAAACTTCAAATCATGTTCTTTTAGAAAAAAAATACTACAGTCCTGTGCTCAGTACACACTTCACTCGCCACTGGTTTGAAAAGTGTAGGCAAACAGCTATCAGCAAAAACTTTTTCTCCACGTAAGTATGGATGAAAAATCAATATGATCATAACTGTAGTCAACACAATGTGTAGCAAACACATAAAAACAATGTATCTTTCACACAAAGCTGTGTGCATGGTCTAAATCTCAAACAGAGAGCTGCTGTCACATATTTGAAGAAAAAAATGCAAAAATTTCATCATCATTTGGTACATGCAACTCACCATCGTCACTCATATCCTCTCTGTTCGATTCGGCAAGTTCGGAAAAGTTCGACAAGTTCGGAAAACGGTTCCAGTTCTTCATTTGATCGTTCTTCCATTTTTCTTTCAATTACTTCTTGAAATAAGATGTTTCTGTTTGCTACCACTCGCTGAAGCTTCGTTGCCGACAACATGATGAACACGGGCAGCCAGTTATCTCCAGCAATCCCATAATATGAGCGAAAAAGTAGAATTAAACGCGAGATATACACCAAGGGAGAGTACCACCTAATAGAGGAGATCCTCAGCTTTCTGTAGATACCACAATTGTTTCCCTTAGACCGCACAGCTGCATATGAAAATTCAAGTAAATCGTCGATCACTTGGCGGGCGACGCGTCAGTGCGAAGCACTCAACCCGTCGCCCGCCAGGTGATCGACGAGGCGGCAATGAGTTAAGGTGTTTTCGCTGTGCTCATGCTTGAAAAAAAAATTATTCCTTTTGTATGTCCAACTGAAGCAGCTATTGACATTTACATTGTGAACATGTGAAACAGTGGCTACGAAATGTGGTTGACAGACTCATTTTCATTTTGACATGACTAATAATTTACCTAGGAATGGTACTCCAGTGTGTTACTATCATTTGATTTTGTATGGTTATCCCATCACAACAACATCAAACGGGGAAGCCCAGAGCAACTTCTACAAAATTCTGTTAACAACTGAGGTGTGATACTTTAAGGAGGAAAAGGCCACTGATAAGATTTCTCTTTTGGGAGGATGGAAGGGGGGGGGGGGGGGGGGCGATAAATAAAGCTTGGTTCAGTTCTCTGAAATCGTCTAGAAATCACAACACACATTTTAGACTGTATTGTTTGTTCTGTATTGTGCATATTTGTTGACTCGATTATGTTCTTGTTGTGTGCAGCGGGAATACAGAGAGAACCACATGCTGTGCTGGATCCCATTGATCCAAAGTTCTGCATCCATTGCTAAAGAGCTGTGTAATCCAACAAGCAGATAACTTGTCGATCCTGTCCATTTCCACAATTGTTGTGAGGAATAGAGTACACACAGAGATGAGTACACACAGAGATGAGTACACACAGAGATGAGTACACACAGAGATGGGTACACACAGAGATGGGATTCTTATAAAGTGAAAAAGGAGGAAAAAAAGTGGCCGGGGGCCGCTGAAGGCCCCCGGTGGGGTCCAGGGGCAAGGTCTGGTGGGGGGGGGAGGGGGCAAAGCCCCCTGAAGCTGAAGATTTTTTTAAATTTAACCTGCAAAAATCAGCATCTGAGACACCCAATTATTTAAAAGTATTAATAACCTTGATCCTACAAAAAAAAAAGAAAAAAAATGACTGTTTCTCACCTTAGCTATTGATCTCTGTCAGGAAATCATGAAGGCCATTGACACGGGACTGGTGATTTTCCGGTTGCTAATAGTCACACAATAGGATCTCTATAGGTGATTTTCCTCATGCAGGCTTTCAGTCTGAGAATCACACTGTGGCTGACGGTGCCTTTGGAACTGGTCAGCATCACTTTTGCGCTCACGTCCTCCTCCAACCACTTCCAAGTCCATTTGTTTTTAACTGACGCATCGACTTGCTTCGCAAGAACTTTCTCGCTTTCTGCTATCTGACGAAACATTCTGGTTTTTGCTACTCTCATGAAACTGAAAGAAAATGGCGTCGGGAAAAAAATTTGCAAACAGTTTGCCGCGTTCTCAAACATCAACTTCTGCTTTGATGGTTTCGGTCAACCGCAGAATGAAAACAAAGAGAGCAGTCTCAACTGGTCCAAGCAGAAACCGGAAACATCCATTTGAGAACGGATCAATTGAGAACACAAGATCGATCGACCTCTCGCTGTACATTAGATTCATCACAAACCTACCTCTACCCTACCCCCCCCCCCCCCCCCCCAATTTTCTCAACGGATTTATACTGATCTCAAAAACGACCCCTGGGGCCAAAAATCCAGTCTCTGCCACAGCATACATCCATGTAGAGAATCATCTCTGTGACAAATTCTGTTTGTTATTCATGTCTGAACATGAAAACACTTTTCTCTTAATTGTTCCTCCTGCATTTTCTTTGCCTTGCTGGGAAAATCAGTCACTGTAGTGGGCTAAAAAAGCATACCAAATAAACACAAATGTATCAAAATATTCCAAATTTTCACGCTTTTGTTGGTTTGTTTATTAGGTGCATCGTGACTTCATTGGAAGTACTTGCTTTGTAACAAATTCAAATTTCATATCCATAGCAGTAACCAAAAATTGCTATTGACTTTTGAACAAAACAGTGAGTGTATTTCTACAGACGATGTATACAAAACTTCAGTGTTTTGTACAATGGGGAGAATGGGTTTCCATTGTCACCTGCCATCACGTAGCCGACGGTAGAGGGATACCTGATCGTGTAGCAACTACAGTAAAAACTACAACGAATGAAACATTCTTCCAATACCGGTTTTTTTCAGATCAGATTTATCAGTATACCTTGGCACAAATTCACAGAAATTCAGTTTCTCCCTCTTATCCATGTTTCTTTCTTTCTCCTTTTTTTTCCTTAAATATTTCAGGGCTGTAATTGCTGCTATTGTTCCTGTCAATCCGCACAGTATTGAAGAAGCAGAAACCGCCAAACTCCATTTCATGTGCAAAAAACAGCGAACATGGGTTGCTCTTCAGTCAGAGCACACAAAGACACTACAAAGGTTCAGTTCTGCAAGTGCAGTTACTGCCCAAGAACGTCATCTCAAGATTTTTTTCCCCCACGTTTTTTTTCAGTCTCAACATATTTTCTCCAGACATCTTCAAACTACAACAAAATCTCAAGGGTAACCAGGTCTGCATATTGTACTTCATATTGATAATAGTTGCATATTGTCTATCTTTGGTTAAAGACTAAGCTCTGTTTGCTTTAGAGTCCAAGCTCTCGTTTTACACCATGGCTTGCCTGCCTGCCTAGATATATAGAGTCAACGGAAAAACTGCCTGCTGGCTGTAACGATTCATGTGTCATTAAGCCAAACTATCGCTCACTCACTTTTTTCACTCATTCCTTCAATTTTTCACGGAAGATGCATGCTATGTATATTTGTGTTATCCATACCAACTCTTCTGAAAGGAGATGATGGGAGTTTATGTGTGTACAAGGTGTTAAGCATGCATTCACACATGGAACCTTGGTTTATAGTCTCATTCGAAGGAAATGGAGTCAGAACCAATGTCAACTCTTAAGAAAATTTCCCTCATACCAAAACTGGGAGAGATTCAAACCTGCAACACCAGGATCATGAGTTCTGCATTCATCCAGGTGAGCTATTCAAAATTGATTAAAATTCTGATGAAAGTTTAGGATTATGACCCTGACCCAATAGTTGTTTGAAGGCTAATGTGCTCTGAACTCAACCATCTTTTTTCTGAATAATATCTGTTAGATATTCTTTGATGTGTAATGATCACGTGATTGTGTTTAAAAGATTTAACCCAAACTCTTGTGGCAGGCAACTTTTTTTTCCATGTTTGCCATGTGTATGTGAGTTAAAGAAAAAAAGGGTTCCTTTTTCAAAATGCATCAGTAACACAAAGCAACACTAACACACAGCAACACATTTGGATTTTTTTCCCTTCACTTTTTAATGTACCAGTAATTTAATGAAATTATCGCACAACTGTATAGTCCATAATGCAAAATGTATACACTGCTTACGCAAGTCATGTAACATAAAATTTTACTTTGAAAAGGAATATTCAGAACAAGCTGATGATGATATATGACAAAAGGGGGATTATGAGTTGATCAAATGATGTTATTACTGGTAATACGTCCACAGACTGCTGCATAAAAACAAGGAATATATGACAGTTGATTAAATAATGATGGTATTACTGGTATGAGTCAACAGGCAACTGCTGCATAAAAAAAGGATTCAGTAGTT
The DNA here is from genome assembly GCA_033310375.1 of Conus canariensis. Lineage (NCBI taxonomy): Eukaryota > Metazoa > Mollusca > Gastropoda > Neogastropoda > Conidae > Conus > Conus canariensis. The sequence continues at coordinate 12,155,830 of CM065720.1, forward strand.
TAGTGCATAGAATTCAAGAAGAGGAGAAGTTGTACTGACCAAGTAGGATGGGGATCCAAAGAACGAGTGGGGAGCCAAGAACATGTTTTCCTGTCTAAAAGGATTCATTAACACTTTACCCTGGCCTGGCCTGCAAAAAAAAATTGGAAAAAGAGAAAAGTAACCCACACTTAAACTTCTCCAGATCGGCAAAGCTAAAGATTACATGGAGGGTTGTTACTTGGAAATCATGACAGGACAAATGTACAACAACTCCCGATCCACTTCCAGCCATCTTCTGAAACTTGGGGTGGAAAAGAAAACCTCCAGGTTAGCTCTTGCAAATAAAGGAAATCTGCTGGGGAAGATACACAAGCAAGAGTGCCACTGTGATTATGTTCATTCCATACGAGAAGTTCTTAAAAATGCAAACACCACCATTATTATTTAATCAAAATTGGTGAAACCTGTACAGACAATGGTGTTCTACTGGCACCCAGAGAAGTATGTACAGGCTTCCAAACGATCTGTAGCACATTGCATCAGCGTTTGTTTAGTTTCCCAAGAGAAGGGACAGGAGCATGTGGGAAGCTACAGAGCACATGAACTGCACCTTTTCTATCCAGTGTCAAATTGACATTCCAATATACCTCAATAGTGGCACATAATTCCTTTTTTCAATTTACACAGGTGTACAAGAACTGGAAAATTGATGATTTGTGTATGAAGAATTGTGTGTGTGTGTCCACAAATGTTTGCGTACAAACAAGGATATATCCTGATCTCTTTTATCTGGAAGTAAACTTACAAAGAAGAAGAGTGTGGGAGTGGGGGAGGGGGGGGGGGGGGGGGCCACATGGCTGCTTATAACACAGATAAAGTGTCCAATTCAATATCTGGAATAGATTAACATGTAGTAAGAGAGAAGGGAGGTGGGGGAGAGTGAAGAGGTGAAAAACTGGTTTAAAGACACAGCAATAAATAAAATCATTTAATGAGTGAAATGGTACAGAATCATCCCATAGTAAGATCCGCAGGGCTTCTGAGCAGGATTTCTCTCAGTTCTATCACATGAACAATCAATAATTGTGCTGTCCAATCCACCACTGGAAAGTAAGAATTTATACATGACAAAACACATTTGAAAGTTTTCTGTTTCACATTACACTGTGTTAAACTTGATGCTTTAATTGCTAAGTAAAATGAGCATTCTCTCTCACACCCACACAACTTCCACTTGCATTGGATTTGTAACTGCTAAAGCAAGATACATACATGGTTCATACAATATCACTTTCACAAGAATAGATGTATCTGTATTCCCCATTCCGTTCACAAAAAATCATCCAAGAAGGCCATTATGCAAGACCTAATACTGATAATATCAAGGCACGCCAATTAACTTCTAACTTGTCTTTGCCTTAGCAATATTGCCCCTCTCAAAAACGAAAGAAATCGAACTATATTTCATATCCTTTTTTCATTTTTTTTTTAAACTTGGAAAAGCAGCATCCTTTATCAATTTGAAGCTGAACTGCAATTTTCTTCTATGACTTTCTGATATTCATCCTAATGACTTGATGGCAAAGGAAATGTTAATCATTTCAAGAAATGTCGTACAATTTCAGCCAAAGATCTGCACTTCATAAGCTGTAATCATGCCAGAAGCAGGAACATTAAATAAATACAAAAAGAAAATGCCGTACACCAAATTATATTTACAATTTAATGAGATTACCATCAGCATGCATTCCTTAGAACGTCCACAGCTGTCTCACACTGGAAATAGGTATCATTGCTCAGAGTACACGTTCACTCTACAATCACATCAAACAACATGGTTTACCAGATCATAATCACCAAAACACATTGTTTAAAACATTTTCTTAAAAATCTGAAATTCAACAAAATGGGTGAGGGGGAGGGCAGGGGTAGAAACTTAAGCTGCACACTTGCGAAACAAATCGTCACTCTCGGATTCAATTAAAATGGTTGCCCACATCAGCACATGACATTTCCCACACATACTGAATCATAAACTTCTAATGTATTCATTCATTCCCAGACCAACCATTGTTCCACTTCATGTATGCCTTTAGAGTGTCTAGTTTATCTTGCCAAAGTATTCTCTTTCTTTCTCACGTTTTAGCAATCTCTTTTTGTAGAAAGAGAGGGTGTTAGTTATCGCCAATGACATTGACAAACAAAGCACATGACAAGACACGATGCATTTCAACCACTTGGGTCTTCTTCAGGCGAAAAAAAAAATCACATTTAACATTTAAGACAGTACAAACAAAGAACGAAAATGACTCATCTGTTGTTAGTCCATGTGGTGGGGAGAATGTGGTGGGTCTCCCCACCACATGGACTAACAGATGAGTCATTTTAAACTGTCTTAAATGTTGAATGTGATTTATTTTTTCGCTTGAAGAAGACCCAAGTGGTTGAAATGCATCGTGTCTTGTCATGTGCTTTGTTTGTCAATGTCATTGGCGGTAACTAACACCCTCTTTCTACATTTTGCTTCGTTCTCTGCCGTCAGTCACTCCATTTTGAATCTCTTTTTGCACTGAACAAAAGAAAAGGAATGTGCTAGAAGTTTTCCTCTTGCTATTTCATGATCTATGCCCTCTGTGTCAGTTCTCTCACACCATTCGTTCCAAGTTCCTTCTACACAGCCGCACCCAAATTCCAGTCAGCACGGAGCCATCAATACTAGGCACCGCACTCCGCCCAGTCACTTTGATCATGTTCAGTAGTGCATGTTATGATTCAACATACACGGGGTACTACCAAGAAAAGTCTTAGATTTTCATTGTCACTTTGTGAGTGGCGAGATATAGCTTACGAGAACCGCTATATCAGATCTGTGATTGCCCCCCCTTCCCTGTTCTACAAATACCATTGATGTGAGAGTGAATATATATTGAAGAATCTAGAAACGGACATCTGTGTACATACTGACCTGATAACCTGAGTAACACGCATACACATGGAGCCAGTAACGCTAACACACACACCACACACGTGTACGCACACATGTACACACTCCTTCACCAGCTGTAGAATGCCATGATTTCTTTCTCAGACACTGGGGCCAAAGACCCCATATTTGCCATCTGACGCATGCACCAACTATTCTTATCCACTTCTAGTCGCAGCAGTGCAAATGGGCACTCTGAATATCCCGATTAAATGCACACAGTTTTCAAAGACCTCGTCAAATGTTTACAAGTGCCCAAACGACTTCACTGCAAAACAAACAAAGCAACTGAAACCAAGGCTCTCTCAGTCATCACCCCCACCTTTACATCAAAAACTCTTCTACTACCTGCTTGTTTGTCTTTCAAATCAATAACTCTTAAAAGTGCATGTCACCTGTATGTATATTTCTGTAACATTTTCACATTGGTGGCTAATTTGCAGAGGCAAGGTTTTGCCTGCAGAATATATTGTATGTCCAAATACATGAGTGTCTATAATCACATGTACTATATATTTTTGCATCGCCGGGGGCCGGATAAGCTCAGCGCCTGACTCCTAATCTTGGTGATCCTGGGCTTGCAGGTTCGAATCTGCACTGGGCCGTTTCGGTACTGGGGGATTTTTCCCTCGGAGTTAACATTGGTTCCGACTCCATTTCCCATACAGTTCTTCGAATAAGATTATAAACCGAGGTTCCGTGTGTGAACGCACGCATAACATCTTGCACACACGTAAAACCCCATCACCAACTTTCGGAAGAGAAGGCCAGTTGGGCCATTGGTATGGATGACACGTTACACATAGCATGCACCCTGCGTGAGAAATAGAAAGAATGACGGAAGTAGGAAAACTGAGTGAACGATATTGACTGGATGACACGGGGGAAACAACTGAATGAAGTGCCAGCTGGCAGCCCTTCAGTTAGCACTACCCAGGTAGGCAGCCCATTGTGTAAACGAGTGCGGATTGTAAAGCGCTCAGAGCTTGGTCTCTAGCCGAGGATAAGCACTATATAAGTATTCATCATAATTTTTGCCCCACCCTTTTCCCTTGAATTGGTAAGAATGTTCAATTTGATTCTGATCCCATGACCAGTAGGTCCTTCTCCTGACAAGATTGCCATGTACATGAGGATTTTAACCCATTCATATCGTTATAAGTCTGAGGTTAATTGGGACTTGCACAACCAAGATGTCAACAGCCATAGCGCTGAGCCAGGGCACAACACAAATGGCTGAATGGGGATGAAACAAGTTAGTTGCAGGGTTCCACAAATCATGGTTGATCAGTTACGAGTGCATGGCCAGTCCAATCCTCCACAGGCTGCAGAGACGATGAAATACAGCAACACCTGAAACCAAACCATGCGTTCTATTTCAGTTTGGTCAATCCATGTATAGGTCATCAATTCAAACTGATAGTGCATACCCATTTCAATGTCTCCACAGTGCACAAAATGCAAAGTACACCAGCATGCTTAAAGATGGACTTTTGGAAATCTCAAGGAGAATGTCAACTAAGTTTTTAAGCTAGACTGACCCTACTGTTTCTAACGGCTGCTGCTGGTTGGCAGGCCCAAAGCAATTTTGCACCATCAGTCAGTTTAACAGTTCCAGCACAGAGAGCGAAGGCCCAAAAATGGCTGTGAAATGGTATGCCCGAAATGCAGATGGTCAATATGATTGCTATCCTGGCATGCGCTTCATCTGTTTGCTTGACTTGCGAACAAATAACGCAACTCTTATATGCAATACACAGACAGGTGTTAACTTCCCCTGATTTTTTTTTTTTTTTTGCTGGAACAGGTCTACTGCAGAGGATTCTGCTAAAAAAAAAAACAACAAGAAAAAATGGTGAGAAAACAGTCGAGATGTTATACAACAGAGAACAGATCATACTCGGAAGTGAACATTTCTCATCACAGTCTTCTTTTGTTAGTTTGTTGGGGGGGTTTCTGCATCATCAACAGTATCCAATTTATGGAAAAGCACCTGGCACAGGCATATAAAGAGAGGAACAAGCAAACCACTCTATTCTCCTTGTCAACATGTTTTATCCAAAGCTGTCACCATCAGCATGCTGGACACCCCTTGTTATATAAAGCAAGCATAGTTTGTTTAATTGAAAGCAAGAAGCTGCCATGAATTTTGGGAGGCCGTTTCCCAGCTGAACGACGGCATGGCTCTGTCTGTACGTTTCAGCTTTGTTCACTCATTCTCGGTACATACAGGTCAGCACTTCTCCAGTCCCTGATGGCCACATGTTTACAGCTGTAAGAAGTAATTGTATCCTACACAAGTTATACATATTGCTGGGGTAACTTGTGGGGACTGTGAGGCAAACACTCTTTTGGTTTTGAAACTTTTGCTTTTTATGTGACAGAGGACGATAAAAGCTTCAAAATAAAATATTCATCAGCGAGTCCACCATCATGTGTCTATAAAGAATGGTCAGGGAAGAATAGTAAATACCCAATTTCCTGCTGAGTTTCAGTGTCACTATTATATGCGCTAGTAAAGTTGATGTTTTTTGTCTGAATGCTCTGTTAAATAGGTAGTACAAATAAACTGGGAACACACACACACACACACACACAAAATGATGTACAAAACAGATGAAAAGATAAATCGCTATAATTTTGTGTCTGCAGTAGTTTACTAAAATTAACATCAAAACATTACTGATTGATCTCTCTGAAAAGTAAAATGGGATTAATGGGCTTATCGATGACTGTTCTTTAGCAAGAGCCTTATAAAGCCACAAAATTAGACTGCCGTCCTTTGAAGTGTAATGAAGGATACAGTCTGTCGCCTTACCCCTCCAGCACAGAGTCATATACTTTAACATAATGAAATGAGCACTCAAGGTGACTTTCACATCTATGATGAAGAAAAATGTGTGTATTGTCATGTACGTTACTGTAATTTACATTACCCAATGACTAGTTCTGCAATGAAAACAAATGTGTATTTTGCCTCGTGGTCATTCATTGGGTCCTGCCATACAGGCAGCAACAAGTGCCCCCTGAATAAACTGTTCTGAGCTGCTGAAATGTTGGTTACAATATTAATCAGCTAGATGTTCAACTGAACTCAATTCAAAGTGAAAAAAAAAAAAAACGTGGTTTTATATATGACTGTCATGTCGTTCACTGATTTGACATTTCTGAGTAAACATAAAGAAACATTGCGTGCAGTAGACCTGAAACACCACACCCCAGATAAATTTTTAAAAAAAACAATCTCCCTGTTATACCATTTTCCCTCATTTTTTTGTTTGTTTTGTTTTGTTTTGCTTTGTTGTTTTTTTTCTTGCTTGTTCAACTGACTATTCCTGTTCAATAATATGCAAAGCCTGCAAATACTATACTGCTCCACACTCGGGGCACATTCTTTATGCATAAAATTGTATCATCATAGGAAAAACAGACTTACAATGGCAAATATAAAGACAATGACAGTAATGTACAATCACAACTGTAACAATAATGACAGTAATCTTATTATTATATTCATACAAATAAAAAATCTTTTGTTAATTACGACAAAAAACGAAAAGGACTTACTATGACAACAATGACGACAATCACTGTTATCTTGATGTTCTTTAGCCACATGGAGCGGGCGAGGCTTCGACTGGTCTTCTTGAACGTGACAGACTATTTGAACACATCACAGAATATAGCAGTCTCGGATATAAAACTTAGCATATGTAGCAGTCTCAGTTACAATACTCTGCATAGGTAACAGCAACAGGTGTTCCACAGCACAAATGCAAAGCTTCTGTCTAATCCTGCCTCTGGACATGTACAATCTCAAATAAGAAATCTGATGGCAAGACCTAAATCTTTCACAGTCCACTTGAAACTCACACTTTATGGTCTTTTTATTGCACCAGTTTGTAAAAAATACCATTGGCACCAGACTGTTCAAATATTTTGTTCTAGGGACAATTTAAGAACAAAATAAAACCTGTAACATTTTAACAAATATCTCAATTTAGAAAAACAAACGTAAGCACTCATCTACTGATTGAAAAGACGAATTAATGTTCAGTACCAATGCCACCCAAAAACAAAAGATGGATAGATGTTTATGAACAAAACTATGAACAAAACTACAAACACAAAGCACTGAGAAGATCACATAAAAAAAACATAACTAAATACAGAACAATAACAAACAAACAAACAAAAATACAGAACTGGCGAAACACCTGGCTACTGTTCAAAGCTACAACAGTGACTCGGCCATGCATACAGAAATATGATCACCTGCTCATCCTAATCTAGAGCACAGGAAATGGGTAAAGCTCCCTCTCTATGCATCATTGCACGTTTCCCTCCACATGACACTGAAGTTTTCATTTTCATGTGCCTGGACCACTGCGTTTGAGATTCACTCACATTCTAACACTTCCACTGTGACAAAAGACCCCCTGTCTTCAAAAATTGTAAATGGTTTATTTATTCAGAATTGTCAGTAACATTTAGTGACCATATTGAAACTGTTATTTTAGAAAAGCAATCAAAATAACAACATAAAAAAACATGTTGCATAGGCTGATTTCCCTCTCTAATATTCTGTACTCTGAAATGACAAAACACCACCACCTTTTAGCCAGCTAAGGGGGGGGGAGGGGGGGGGGGATTCATGGTGACATGTAACTTACTACCATGTGAAAATAACTTCTTCTTCTTCTGCGTTCGATTGAAGCTGGATGCGTCAGACTTGTAACCCGGCCGCCATGATGAAGCCCGCGGTCTTCTCCAGGTCAGAACGGGCTCCCCAAAGCTGCGCCTGTAACTCCGCTCCCCCCGGCCAGGTTTTGTGTCGTAGAGCTGCGTGAGTAGGACAGCGCAGGAGGACATGTTCAGGGGTCTGGGGTCCAGTGCCGCATGGACACTGGTCAGTGTAGGTGATCTTCAGGCGGTTAAGGTGGCTCAGCAGTCTGCAGTGGCCGGTCCTCAGTCTGAAGAGGATTGTCTGCTGGTGCCTTTGGAGCTGGTGGATCGGGTCAGCACCACTCTCTGCACCCAGCCTTCTCTTCCACTGGGACTGAAACTGGTTGTGGATGATGGTCTTGGCCTCCCTGTAGGTCACGGGTGGCTGAACTGCTCCATTTTGCTGCCTGCTTTGGAGAGAGCATCAGCTTTTTCGTTGCCCATGATCCCACAATGAGACGGAATCCACTGAAGCGTAATGACAGACTGTTTTGAGAGTTCATAGAGGGCAGCCTTGATGTCTTGCGTATGTTGTTCATTTCTTGTGTTCTGAAGTCCCTGCAGCAGAGATCGGCAGTCTGTGAAGAAGACAACCTTCTGTGATGGGCTGGCCGGTTCCAGAAAGATCCTCACTGCGTGGAGCAGTGCTATTGCCTCTGCTCTGTAGTTGGAGGAGATCTTTCCAGTAGGGAAGGCCTTGTGTGTCAATCTTCCATTGGTGTGTCTGATGAAGAACCCTGCTCCTCCATTTTTGACTGCTCCTTCTGAGGATCCATCTGTGAAGACGTGGGTCCACTCACTGGGGTTGTATTGGTTGGCGATCATCTCCTGTGCTAGAGCTTTCATTACTTGAGGGGCTTGACGGTCCATTCTTTTAATGCCAGGAACTTCGGTGATGATTGCGACATCTTCCAGGTGATTGTCTGGTTCCTCAAAATTTGGAAGCATCTCCATTTCGGCTGGTGAAACAGGCAGCAGGTCTTCATTGCTGCGATGCAGGCTCTTAGACAGGTGGTTGAAACTTGTTCTCTTTAGCCTGTTTTTGGTGGGGTTCTGCATCTCGGTGTGCATGGGGTGGGTAGGCATACGCAGTAACTTTTCACTGTGGATGAAAACCTTCTCCTCGCATCTGTCTTCGAGGGAATGTAGACTAGTAAGCTTCTCCATGGCTTGGATTGGGGTAGTCTTCATCCCACCAGTGATCAGTCGCAATCCTGCATTCTGCACTTTGTTCAGGCGACTGGTGTTGGTCTTGGATGCAGTGGCCCATGCAGAACTGCCATACTCCAGGGTTGGTCTGACGGTACCCACATACACCTTCTGCAGGATGCTGCTGTTTGCGCCCCAGGATGTACCGGCCAGCTTCTTCATGATGGCGAGCTTCCTGACTGCTTCGTTTTCAATGTTCTTGAGGTGCGGATTCCAAGTAAGCCGCTTGTCCAGCTTGATGCCTAGGTACATTGGGTTGTCTTCTTGTTTTAGCTCTCTTCCATTTATTTTCAGGCTGATGGTTTCTGGCAGTGGCGACAGCGAGAAGACTGTGGCCACTGTCTTGGTGGCATTGATTTCTACGCCCCACTCAGAGGCCCATCTTCCGACGTGTTCCAGTGCTTCCTGCATCCTGTAGCTGGCTGTGGTTAAATGTTCTGCAGCACTCCAGGCAGCAAAATCGTCGGCGTGGAGAGCTCTGGAGATGTGCTTGGTGAGCTTCTCAGCGATGTCATCAATGAAGATGAGAAAGAGTGTAGGGGAGATGACTCCTCCTTGTGGTACACCTTGTTGTAGAGTGATTCGGTGGCTAATTTTCCCATCAAGCTGAACTCTTGCTGTGCGGTACTGGAGGAAGTTGCGTATCCAGCGGTACATATTCCCTTCCACTTTCTTGTTTAGCAGCTTCAGGAGAAGTCCTTCCTTCCATACCTTGTCGAAGGCTTTGGTCAGGTCCACAAAGACAGCGAGTACCTTTTTCTTCTCCTGAAAGGCGTTTTCGATCTGTTGGGCGAGGTACACAAGCTGGTCTTCCGTACTGTGGTTTTTCCTGTATGCTGACTGTGTGTTGCTGAGCAGGTGATTTTCTTCCAGGTGTTTCAGCAGTCTTGTGTTCACCATTCTTTCCATCACCTTGCCCAGACAACTGAGGAGGCTGATTGGTCGGTAGCTGGATTTCTTGGTTTTGTCTTTTTGTTTCTTTCTGATGGGGATGATGACTGAGCGGGACACAGCAAAACCGTCATCGAGGAAAATGGTACACACCACACGGGAAGGAAAGCAGCAAACATCCTGGCAGAATTTTACAAAGAGGAAAGCAAAGCAACAATACCCATTGCCCGAGTGCAGGAAGTCAGCAAGGAAACCAGGGAGAAGCTGAAACACCAGAACCCTACACCGTCCATGATGTCAGCCTTCTCCATGACTGAACTCAATGCAGCCATTAAAAAACTAAAGCCAAAGAAAGCCCCAGGGAAAGATGGTGTTACCAATGACATGATCAGGAGACTTGGAACCACAGCAAAACAGAAGCTCCTTCTGATCATCAACCAGTCATGGAGCTCAGGGAAATTCCCAGACCGATGGAGAGATGTGAAAATAACAATACTCAACACTATATGACTTCATTCACTGCCAGATCTCCCCAAAATAAACACAGATTAACAACAGCAATCAATTTCTTCCTAGGTTTACAAATCTAATCTTTCTTAAATGCAAAAAAAAAAAAGAAATAACAATAAACACTTACATGGTTGTTCAAGTCTTCTGTTTTGTCCACAAGCAGTTCTAACCTTTCTCCCCTGTCAGCTATCTGATCTGCAAAATGAGAGAATCGTGATACAGAATATAATGAAAGAACAGTAATAATTGGTCAAGCATGTTCAATTTGTAATGTGTCAAACATTAATAACGAATGCAAAAAGTAAAGAATAGGTTGAAACCTTGCAGATTCACAGAAGGAAAGTTGTTTACATATCACATTGTCCTGAGTACATAACAGTAATAATAACTCTAATGATAATAATCATGGGGCTTTGTTATACCCTTTCTCTACAGAGTTCAGTGTGCTCACAAATAAAGGAATTCGATTAGCATGCACAAAGAAAAATACACTGTCATACTGACTCACATAAGAAAATCTCTCGTACAGGTGCACACACAAACAGATACAAACACAGGCAAAGGGCATCCAAGCTAACAAGGCACCATATTCCTCCATGCCCTTAACATCCACCATCCCATCACACCACACACACAGAGGATGATTAATCATCACTCAGCTTGGACCAAGGGTTTTTTTGTTGTTGTTTTTTTTTACAAAATAGAGAACAGGTAAGTCTTTAACTAAGATTTAAATGAAGATCACACATGCACACACACACATAACACACACCACACATACACACACACACACACACACCACTCGCACGCACACATATTGTGTATCTCATTTTACAAGTATTTTGTAGTCTGCTGTTTTCTTTTATTTTCCCTTGGTATGAATGGTAAATGCAACAGAGTGAAAGCGTCAGCACATTAAACTGTACATTAAAATATAAATATACTCAGACGCCTTGTGTCAAACACGCACAAAAATAAACATTAAGCAAATGTCCATTGGTACTGAAACACACAGACTACATTTGGTGTTTGAGTAAAGATAGGGAAAAAGGGGGGGAAACAGGAGGGAGACCCCCACAAAAAAAGAAGAAAAAAAAAGTAAATTAGAAAAGGAAAATACAGAAACAAAACCTGAGGCTGGAGGCCCCTCATTAAAAAAAACAACAACAAAAAAAACAAGGATTTAACCTTCATTGTCCTGTATTTCGTATGACAGAAGTCGCCTAGACTACTAAGTTTATATTGGAATTTGCTGCCCGAATTGGGGTACTGACTTTAAAAAATTGTAAAAAATAAACTAATGGATATAAAGACTTCAAATTTTCAGCAAAAATCTATGGAAAGCTGAACTTTGGTTTGCACTTGTTATTTCAGGGGGATGTGAAAATATTTTTATGACTCAACACTCACACACCTGATTTTACCTGGGAAACACACCTACGTCAGTGAAATAGGTGATAGACAGGCAATACAACACCCATCAACTTTATAACACCTACCTTTTTGGTGGCAAGTGGTCAGGTTCACCATCTGAAAAGAACTGATGGGTGTTGTGCGGTGTTAGTAGTTACACAGGTAGCTAGGAATATACGTGAAATTTTTGTGACGCTTTTAAGTCACCTAGCAGTTATATAGCAGGAAAAAAATAATAAAAAAAAAAATAACAGGTCAAAATCATACCATACTTACTGAAAATGTATTGGAGTGCATGCTTTTTGATCTGCATGAGTTAGTTTGTGTTTGTGAGAAAAAGAATTCCTGTGACTGATAATATTTCTAACTATATGCAGGTGTTAGTAGGAAGGAAGAGAGGCAGGCATCACAACACAAAACAACACTCAAATATTTTTGTTGTACTCACCATATGGTTCCAGATGTAATGAATTATATAATCCAAATGTGATCACACACAAACAACACAGTCACTGGAAATGTTCTTGCTTTTGATCACTTTTGTCACACACAGATCACTGACATGAAATTTTCTTTCCGTTGTGCACTTTTCTTACATGCACAAACTCCAGTACTTTTGTATGTGGCACTTTCAATATTTAGTCAACCCCAAAACAGTCTGTACAAAACAAAAATGACAAAGTTCAGTCCTTGATTTAGTCAAGTATCAGGTGTACTGCTAAGAATGAGTGTGTAGGAACCTACTCACTGCTGGTGAAAAGAAAAAAAGCAGCCACAATCCTTGCACAAAGCCACCTTACACATCACACACTCATGTGTTGACTGGATGGCATTGCCTGCTGGGGTTTTCCTGCCTTCCTTCTTGCAACAGGCACAGTCCTTCTTGCCTCTGGCAGACTGGATTTTGGAAGGAGTGTGTTTGTGCTTGTCTGGATTGTCATGAACGATGGGACGGCCGATCCGTTTTCGACCCTTGAAACCATTCACCATGCCCATGACAATCTCAGTGTGAAAATCCACATGCAGTTTCAGTGGGGCATCTGCAGAGTTTTTGTAGATTACAAAGGCATTTACTGCAGCAGTGTCCAGGCAGAAGAAGAACACATATTTCCACCACTTCATGAATTTCTGCTTGGAACAATAATATGATCGCAATTGATCATGCTTGTCAACACCGTTGTAGTTCTTGGTGTAATCAGCCACAGCCAGGGGCCTAGAATACCTGGCTTTTTCAACACCCCCTGCACCTTTTCTGACAAGCTCTCCATCGGTTCCATCATGGACAGAAGTAAGAAGGGTGACCTTACGACGGTCAAACCAAGCAACAGCCTGAAGCTTGCCCTTCAAATCATCATAGCCAATCTCACGAAACCAGTGCTTTGTGTCCCCAGACTTTTTGACACATTTTGCTGGCTTCATATCCTGTGGCAGACCCTTCCTGTTGTTTTGCACAGTCCCACATGCCAAGGTTTTCTTCTGAAACAGATATTGAATGAGGGGGACTGACGTGAAATAATTATCAAAGTAGACGGTGTGCCACTTGAAATAATGGGGTTCTGCCAAGTGTTTGACGACACGATCCCCTAGGGCATCACCTGTCCCAGCAGGCACATCATTGGTCTTCCCAGTATATACTGAATAATTCAGCATATAAAAAGAATCGGCATCACACAAAGCCCACACCTTGAGGCCCCACTTTGTTGGTTTTGCAGGCACGTACTGCAGAAAACCACGACGACCCTTGAACTTGATCATTGCCTCATCTACTGTGATGTTTTGCCCAGGTAGAAACTGCATAGCAAAACATTCTTGAGTCATGGAAATGAGAGGTCTGACTTTGAACAGGGGGTCATACCCAGCCTGACCTCTGGGAACAAACTGAGTGGTATCAGCGAGGTGAAAATACTGGTTCAGCTGTTCAAACCTGTTCTTCGACATGACACTCGACACCCAGGGATTGAAGAAAGGAGAAGAGTCTTTCCAATAAAAATCACGATGAGGAACAGGGGCCATGTTCATAAACATGAGAAGACCAACAAAAGCTCTGATTTCATCCACAGTGGTTGGCTGAAACTTATCCTCAGGAAGACCAGCAGCCATGAGCGTTTGTCTTGCATACAGGTTGGTTTCCCTGACCATGAGATGGAATGCGTCCGAAGGAAAAAACAAGTGAAAAATAATCAAAAGGTGTTCGAAGATTCACTTGTGGACGTGGGGGGCCCCTGTATGCATCAAACACACGAACTTCAGTCCGAAAGTCGTCGTTTGACCACTGCGATGACTGTGCACATCCACCGACATCAGTAGCACCTGCGTCACCTGCGTCGCCTATGTCCGAGTCACTGTCACTACTCGCATTCACTCCTTCTGCAACTTCATAGTCACTGTCGCTGTCTACAGAGTCAAGATCAATGTCCGATTGATTCCAGTCGTCATTTTCGGTCGGCAACACATTCATATTGAACATTTGGTCCACAGTCAAGCTCATGTCACTGTCACTGTCAGAGTGCGACATTTTGATCGTAGTCGGAAGTCGATGGGATGACAAAAAAAAATCGATTAAAAATCAAAAAAGCCACAAACCGCTTTCACAAATGGCGCTGAGAAAGGTAGGAAAGACCCGGATAACGACCGGTTTGTCTTATTACTGTGGTCAACCCAAATAAGGGATGCACACCGAGACAATCAGCCTACTGAGGAACGGGCAGTACAGGGCGGATCAGAAGCCTGACGGGTCGGGCGGAAAAGGGCGGAACGGGGATAGAAAGGTTAATTGAACATAGCGTGTGAGCATGATGGACTAAGAATGGCAAGCAACAGACATGTCTGGAAGTCTTCGAGGAAGGAAATCTGTACTAGAACTCATGTTCAGCAAACACGACCTGCCATCTTCATGGACAGATGCCACTGGTTGGTGCCCTAAAGCAACTATGTCCCATCAGTCAGCTTGACAGTTCATCAGAGAAAGAAAATATCGTGGGTTTGAAAAAGTGTGTATGTAATGCAGAGAGTTCATATCCCCAACATCATCCTGACGTATGCTTCAAATCTTTGGCTCTCCAGACTGGTTTGTATGCCCCATAAACTGAGAAAAGACAAATCTATGTGTAATGGAAAAACATGCCTTATCTTCCCTTGATTTTTTCTGGAACAGGTCTTTTCTATATTATGACAGGGCCTATGTATCAAACAAACCCATTTTCTCTGGGGAACTTCTGTATATGGAAGATTCATGGATCAGCAGAATGGGGTGACCAAGAGAGACAAGTCCACTGAGACACTGTGAAGTATCATACGGTTTCTCCTCAAACGCTATGGATAAAAACAAAATCAAAAAGCAACAGGAGGAAAGTCTACTAATTTTTACATCTGGAAATGAAAACAACAAAAGGAATCCAACCACAACCCACCACTTACATAAAAAGATTATCTGAGAGGCTAATAGGAGCTTTTAAAAAGAACAGAGCAATACCCTGTTATATACCACCAATTCTGTCAAATTAGAATACAGAAAAGTCTGAGTCCCCTTACCAATGTTCCGAACCATGATCCCTTTCAGCTCATCCACCTCTTCTTGCACTCTGGCCACCGGATCTTGCCTCTTTCTGATGCAAGTCGCTGCAGACAGAAAGGGGTGGGGAGAAAAGAGCGTAACTACCAATAATTATATCTCGAATTTGATTAAACTATTGGTAATAGTACAGATGTGTAAGAAAGATCTTATGCATTTTTTTTTTCACCGAGATTCGTGGCTTTTCTCAAAATTACCATAACAGAACAACAGTTGTTTTTCCTTTTTTTCAATTTTCATTGAGAAAACAACTGTGAGATGGACTGCGAAAAATAACAACGATCTCATAGTAAACCACACAACTTTTGTGAAACTTTAACTGGCATCTCTCTAGCAACTTTAACTGGTATCTGGCTTTCACTGGCACCTCTCCTACTATTGCATACATAAAACATTGTAACAGCACTATTAGCTTAGCATAGTCAGTCAAACTGACTATATATGAGATTACTCACTCACGCACCCTAAACTCAATTTCTCTCTCTCTCTCTCTCTCTCACACACACACACACACACACACACACACCCTCCCCCCACCTCTCTCTCTCTCTTACTCCATCCCCCCCTCTCTCTTTCTCTCTCCTCACCACTTGTGTTGCCATGACCCTGGAGAATTCGCTGTTCATTGCATAGGGTAAAGCCGTCTGTGCCCTGACTCCATACTGTGTCTGAAACCTACCACACAACACTGACGTCACTACGTGTTTCTCCTCTCCTGCCCCTAAACACAGTCAACTGATAAAATATACACCAAGGGAGTGGGGTGGGGAGATCCCTGAAATAACAGAACAGTCTGACATTCAGATTGTACTTTTAACCTTAATCATTAATCGCATTTATTTCCTGTCCATATCCCCACCCCCACCCCGAAAAAAACAAACCTAACTTTAGGACAAAACACTGCATTATGATTTCTTTTCAACCTCCAACACCGCTGCTTTATGGGCTGTCTCTGATGCTATCACGCCAGCACACAGCTGCTCTACTACCACTCCCTGCCGTGGCCTCGCCCCCAGGCTTGATGACTATCTTCATTCGTGCTAATATTAACTCAAATCCAATTTGTTCTGTAGTAAGCCTGACATTTGTGCTAATATTAATTCAAATCCAATTTCTTCTGTAGTAAGCACTAACCTGACATTTGTACTAGCATTAAGTCAAATCCAATTTGTTCTGCAGTAAGCACTAACCTGACACTAACAACCTTCCAATTTCTTTTGGTTACTAAACCTACAAAACTGTCCTCACTTAAAAATCACCTTACTCCATACATGAACTGTTCTACAACGTACACTTTTTTTTTTGCGACATGAAGCAATTATTTTCACTGTAAGTGATGCACCATACGGTGAAACGCAGCCATAACACTGATGAGAATCTCTTCACTGAGGAACTGACACCAGTCTGCCTATCTGTCTATCCAACTCATGTACTTTCTGTACTTGAGTGACACATCTTCACTGACAGAAGACTGAGAAAGAGTTAAAGATCAACCATCACTATCTCCACATTTCTAATGATGCTTTGTGTATCCCAAGATTTGGCTTTTAAGAGTGTGGCAAGAAACCTTCGATCTTTTAGTTTTAGCAGTCAAAAGATGATTATTTCAGTGTGAAAGAAACCACAGCAACATGCGGGGGTTTTCTGGCTGCTTTCTTGAGAAAACTCCATTCTCACAAGAATGCAGTTTATCCTTACCAAGGAAAACTCAAGAAAAAAAAGAGAGAGAGATTATGAGTGATGTTTACATACCAGTGGTAAATGCTCTTGTCAAGGATTGTTTGAACATTACTGAAGAAATACATTTCGATAAGGATTGAATACATTCACCACTTTTCAGTTCACCCTGTCTCTTCCTCTCCCCACTATAGTCCCAGCATTACCTTCTCCCACTATATAAGAACCAAAAAATATGCATGTGGATCTTATCACTCACCTTCTTTTTATTTCTTGAAGAAACTGAAAAGCTTTGGTTCGTTCAAAATCCTGAAAAGAAACGAAAAGGCAAACTGTCTACTGATTCAATTTAAAAAAAAAAAAAAAATCAAAATAGTGTACACTGTGTGTGTGTGTGTGTGTGTGTGTGTGTGTGTGTGTGTGTGTGTGTGAGTTGCTGACACTCAAATCGTCTATCTTTGTGACAGCTCAGGTCTTCAAATTTAATAATTGTAGAGATGTATGTGAAGACATTGCAAAGCAATATAAAGTATTTTAGTTAGAGAAAAAAAAATGTGTGTAAATGCAAGTGAACCATTAAAACATGAAGCTACAAGAAAATTAATACAACACTGAAACAAATCCTTTCCCCACCATGAAACTTTGCCTCTAAACATAATTCTAAACTCTTTCAAGCAGGAGAATCACCTACAGATCAGTTTTACCAACAATATTTCAATAAGCGCTGTTTTCCTAAGATTGTAACCATTTTGGTAGCTTGAATGTCTTGTCTGATATTTATTACTCCTGATATGATGTCCTGCAGGTTAAAACAAAGACAGGTTGATAGTGACACAGAGTGTGCAACAGTGTAACCCCAGCACGCATGTCTGCATGACAATATATTCTTTTACATCAACTTGCATACAACTATAGGCCTACGGAAGTGGTTTGTGCTCCTATGTGTGTGTGTGTGTGTGTGTGCATGTGCCTGTGTGTTTTGTTTTGTGAAGAAGTGTGTGTGTGTGTCTGTCTGTGTCTGTGTGTGTGCATGTGTGTGGGGGGGGGTATATGTGTGTGTGTGTGTGTGTGTGTGTGTGTGTGTGTGTGTGTGTGTGTGTGTGTGTGTGTGTGTGCGCGCACTGTTCATCTAAAGTATATAATCCTCTCTGTGTCTACAGTTATCCACCAGCATCAACATGCATGCATAGTATGTATGTATGTATATATATGAGTAATTCTCACAATGAGAGAATACACGACTTTTTCAACTTACATCATCTGTGATACAGAGGTAGATAATTCTGTCTTCTGTTAGGTAATGGAAGAGGTAGCTGAAAGGGGAAAATATAGGAGTTAGACACTTCTTAAAATAACTAAGTACTTTTTTCATAGCCATGTACTCCCACAACTCACACTCACACACACACACACACACACACACAGTATACACACAAAGTTTAATGATTAAGATATCATATGATATTCGAAATTGTTGATTGTCTTTTTGATTATAAATCAATTTTGAATGCATATCAATGTTAATATATAGATATAAATAGACACACACACACACACACACACACACACACCCACACACCACAAGTTTAATCATTAAAACATTCTATGATGTTCTAAACTGTCAATTGACATTCTGATATCACACTTAAGTTTAACAGTTAAAATATTCAATGATGTTCTAAACTGTCAATTGACATTTTGATTATTAATATCTCCTAATTCTAAAAATAGAAAATGTACAAAATATATATGAAAGCTACCATTTTGGCTTCTTGAATGCTGAAGCGTTTTCAAAACATATCCATTTATCCAAAACCACAATGCTAAACAATGCATATCTTTCCATTACTATTAATTTTGTTCTGTGTGCCAGCATAAATCAAAGCATGAGTGTATGCCTCTGGCAGTCTCTGTGTATATGTGTTGTGTGTGTGTGTGTGTGTGTGTGTGTGTGTGTGTGTGTGTGTGTGTGTGTGCGTGTGTGTGTGTGTGCATGTGTGTGAGTATGCATTTAAAGCATGCACACATGGCCTTTTCACTACATCACTGGCTATCAGCATCACACCCATCAGTCACACTGTGCACAGACATGGTAATTAAACAACAAAGGGATGAAGAAAAAAGATAAGAACAAAAAAGTACAGCAAACAGTAATAACTCATGCAAAGTAAATCAGTATTTTCTTCTCTAGCAAAAACTAAACCAAAGGCTGAAGGTTCACTAACAAACAGAACTTCAAAGTATCCTCTGAACAGATTTGACGCTATGATCTCACACATCTGTTATACTAGCAATCGACTTAAACAAAAAACATCTTTTCATATCTCGCTCTTAACATATCTCGCTCTTAATACACACTGCAAATACATTTAACGCGTGCACGCGCATGCACACACATGCTCGCACTCACTCTCACACACACACACACACACACACACACACACACACACACACACACACAAGGCACACATGAAATCCAAACTAAAAATGTCTCCTGCAACTTCAGCCCTTCCCAACAATCTCTGACAATTTGTGATCACTGCATAACTGACAAACTGCAAATTATTGTAAACTTTAAACTTCTGAACAAAAACCAAAATATTTACTATAGATGTCAACATAGGTGTGGTTCATTAGAACCACTTTCATACAAGATAAATCTGATGCCAATTTTCCCCTAATCAAAAATATTAACTTCTTATCAGTTGACACTGAACTGAATTATAAAGTAGCCACTAAAAGAACAAACACACAAATACAAGCAACATTAAAACACCAACATGCATATAGAAACACACACACACACACACACACACACACACACACACACACACACACACACATACCAAACCCTGTACTATGGATCTTCTAAGAAAGAAAAAAAATATATGCTGCCGAACTTTGGTAAATTTTACAATCCTCGCGATTATTTCTAAACACAGCTTACCAACCTGCTGTGTGAATAGGTTAGTTTGGAATTTTCATTTTGTGGAATTTTCGCCAAAATCTGCTCCGTGACCTCAGTGAAATTGCCAGCACAACTGGCATACTTGGCCAGCACGGTGGTACCGCGGGACACCAGACTGAACAGGATGGGCATTTTCTGCACATGGACATCATGCTGTTCATTACTAAAAAAACATCGATACATATTGAAATGCAGAAAAAAATGTCAAAAAATATTTTTAAGACTCCGCCGAAAAACGTAGACACACAAATATTGTTCGTTTGCCTACATTTTGCGACGGAACCTTAAAAGTACTTTGTGAAATTTGTTTAGATTTCCACCTGCAGTCGCCTCACTTTACAACTAGAGTCTACAGACTATCACTGTATTACTACAACATGCTCTAACAAAAAAACAAAAAAAATTAATTAAAAAAAGAGAGAGAGAGAGAGATCCTTACATCACCTCTGAACTACCATGCCATCATGCCATACTACTGTCTGTGGGATCTTCTCTTTCACAACTATTAGTGAGACAGAGACTTGTGATTTGAGTCCAAACAGTACCCTCTGTATATGCTGCCTGTCTGCCTGACAACATTTTGTTCATGAAGCAAAAATATCGAAAGAGACAACAGGGAAAAAAAAAGAACTCTGACAATCATCACCCTGTCGAGAACTATCACCCCTGGAACCATGATAACCAATATGGATAATGACCACCACCATCACCACCTGCCCCTGCCATTCCTCACCACCCCCAAACACCCTTTATCCCCCGATAGTCAATGCTGAAACTGTGACAACACCATCATCACAATGTAATCAAGTTATAAACATCATTCTCTCTCATGAGTCATACACTTGCAAACTACATCAGGAACTAGAAGTCTACCTGGCAAGGCATCTACACCAACACCAGATGGGCCACCATACTGAATCAGTGACTGGCAGAGAAACCCACTGGTATTATGCCAAATTCAGCATAGCCACTATTGAGAACCACATCAAGATATTAAATCATGTCTGATCTGACTGACTTTTCAACAACAACAAAAGTGAAACTGACACAGATTTGTTTCCCCATACTGCCATAGCCCTTGCAGTTGAAGTACATTTAAAAAATGTCTTGCATAGTATGAGTTATGATCCTTTTAAGGGGGCCTGATGTAATGCGGTCAAAAGATGCTAAGCTGTTGATTAGTCCAGGGCTCTTTACCTGTCAACACTTCTTGCCCAGCCCCTACATCAAACAAAACAATTTTGTTGAGATACAAAAACAAAAACAAAAAAAAATCCACACATATCCTAGATACTAAAAAAGCATGTGTGTGAACAAAATTAAGAACAAACATTAATTAGTGTAGAGGTGTATACCACCCTTGTAAGTCCTCCAGCCAAAAGTGGTGCCGAGAAACAAAAGACAAGCATGCACAAGTGAAAGAAAGGGAGAAATAAACATGAATGGTAAAAACCATAGAAAATAATTTGGTCTAAACATCAAAATGCTACACCAGATAAGTAATATACATCTACTTGCTCATCTTCAGATTTTCAGTTATACCAGCTATTGTAGCAGCCCCTGAGAATAAATCCCAATCAGCACAGCTCTAACTTCAACAATATGCTAAAGAAGGAGGAAAGAGACAGAGGCAAATTTTCACAGATTGGTTGAAAGAAACCGTGCCATACAGGGTTCTGGATTAAGAATGTCTTTTTCTTTTTTACCTAATATATCAAAATCATTCATTTGTGGAGCAATCTGCCTGATCACACTGCAACTGAAGGAATACCATTTTTGAAAAATTGTTTGATGGAAAATAGAAGGATCATACCTTCAACTGTTCAAGATAAGATTATCTACTAGAACATTAGCAATAGCACACTGATGAAAGAGTAGTAGTAGTAGTAGTAGTATATAGTAGTAGTAGTAGTAGTGTAGGGACGTAATTAATACATAGGCCGTTTAATACATAGGCCGTTAAGCCTTTCAGTGTCCCCTCGTGTTATTTTACTTTCATGACTGGGTTGAAATGCATGCAATATAAATTTTCCTACTAAGAGTACAAAAAGAGGAAAGCGAAAACTGTATAAACATATAAACGCTGATAATATTCAGCCAAAAGGCGCATGAAAAAAATAATTATAAGTATAATTCGATGCCAATCATTGACATGAAATTCATTACAATAACTCGATAGTCTTCGGAGTAAAACAAAATTATATGTGGTTTTGAGTTTCACATGCTGAACATCTGTGTTTAGCTCAAATTTGTATGTCACACACTTACAAGCTGTGCATTATGTTGTGCGCCATGTGTATTACAAAATCACGACGCACTGACTAAATGGCTGATTTTACCAGACTACTCATCTACCCTGACTCGGTTGAGGATTGTGGATAGGATTAAGGATGGTCGACTCGTTCCATTCTTCATTTGAATAAGAACACAGTGAAACCATGTTAGCTGAGCAACAAGTTCCTCACCTAAGAAAACTGTATCAGCATAAAATGTCCTCAAAATGATCAGCGATGAAGTTTATGCGCTGTGTCAGAGTATCCCCGAAGTGTTTATGTTTACTTGCGAGTCAATAGTAGGAAGTGACGTATGTTCCATCACAAGACCATTTTAAAAAAAAAAAACATACTTTTTTTTCAACGTTTTACCCGAACTAAACAAAATTTTAAAAACCTTAAAGGAATCGCTCTGAAAACCAGAACGAATACGTATCCCCCATGGTCCTTCTACCGTGCTCAAGGCAATGAAACACGAGTTCGATGTTCGAATCCCACCAGATTTTTTGTCCCAAAGGCTCCTTTCGAGTCTGTGTGCGGACGACCGAAACTACGAAATGGCCGGAAAGATTAAAGTAATGGAAGATTATTTTCTTCGACAACTTTTTAGAAATTTTTTCAATAAATTTTTCAAAAATTTCCAAAAGCCCTTCCTGGACACATTGGCTTTTCTATTTGTTTTTGTTTGAAATACTAATTGTCACGATTTTCATTCGTAAAACAATAAATCTTTTTAAAAAGCGGCCATTTTCGGGGAAAAATTGCTTGCTTGTTTGTCTTTCAGACAGGCAGTTATTGTTTTTGTACCAAACAGTAATTTTCCGCGAAAAATATTTTTCTTCAGGAAAACAGTAATCTTCATGCGCGCGCGCGCGCGCGCGCGCGGTGTGTGTGTGTGTGTTTGTGTGTGTGTGTGTGTGTGTGTGTGGTGTGTGTGTGTGTGTGCATGCGTGCGTGCATGCGTGCGTGCGTACGTCCGTGCGTGCGTGCGTGCGTGCGTGTGTGTGGGAGGGGGGAAGGGGGGGGAACGGTGGGTGTGTATATGTATGCGTGGGGGCGTACATAGGGATGGGGGTGGGTTGGGTGCGTGCGTGCGTGCGCGCGTGTTTGTGATATTTATTTATGTTTGAATGGGAATTTAACTGCGAGAAAACAGCTGTTTAAGGGAGGTTTTGTTGTTGTTGTTTTGTTTGTTTTTTGTTGTTGTTGTTTTTTTATGCCTTCCACACGAAAGCTGTCTAGTTGCTGCTTCATTTTTTTCCGCGTAAGAAGTTGATTTTCACATCAAATGATTCCATCTCTCTCTCTCTCTCTCTCTCTCTCTCTCTCTCTCTCTCTCTCTCTCTCTCTCTCTCTTTCTCTCTCTCTCTCTCCTCTCTCTCTCTCTCTCTCTCTCTAAACACACACACCCTCTCTCTCTCTCTCTCTCTCTCATTCTCTCTCTCTCACGCACACACACACCTACACGCACGCACGCACGCACGCAGGCACACACACACACACACACACACACACACACACACACACACACACACACACACACACACACACACACACACACATCTACGTGTCAATGCTGATGGAGAAACAACTCATCTACATTTCTAATGTCTGTTTGTTAAATGTTTTATAACTTGTAGATGCTAGTTATGCTTAGTTAATTGCTTACTCCCTCAACAGGGCGGATAAAAAGAAATTTAAAAACAAAAAACCAACAACAGGTATTTGGTTATTTGTTACGCTTGGAAACGATTATTGACCAGTCAATCACTCAATCACTCTCTCTCTCCTCTCTCCTCTCTCTCTCTCTCTCTCTCCTCTCTCTCTCTCTCTCTCTCTCTCTTTCTCTCTCTGGGGGAAGGGGGGGGGGGGGAGGGGGGATAGGTGGGTTGGTTTAATTTTCTTCATGAAAAAAAAATGGAAGAGGGGGAAGGGGGGGAGGGGGGGGGGGGGGGAGAGTATGCGAGAAAATAGATATTTTACCAATAGGCCTAATTTTTTGTGAAAAATGTTTTCCTCAAAAATACAGTAAAATTCTTCCTGAAATAGCTTGTGTGTGTGTGTGTGTGTGTGTGTGTGTGTGTGTGTGTGTGTGTGTGTGTGTGTGTGTGTGTGTGTGTGTGTGCGCGCGTGCATGCACGTGCGTGCGTGCGTGCGTGCTTGTGTGTGTGTGTGTGTGTGTGTGTGTGTGTGTGTGTGTGTGTGTGTGTGTGTGTGTGTGTGTGTGTGTCTGCGTGCGTGCGTGAATGCGTGCATGCATGCGTGCATGTGTGCGTGTGTGTGTGCGTGTGTGTGTGTGTGTGTGTTCATCATGTTGTCTCAGTTTTTTTTATTTCCATCCATCTACCTAATATCCGAAATACACAAGTCTACTCTGCAGATCATGCTGTAAGTAAGGCATGAATCCTGAAGCCGAGTATCGGCATCTGCAAAAGACTGACTGAAGATGAAATGACGGCCTATCAAAAATCAAAGTGGCTTCATGTACATTTTCAGAATAGGACCAAGAACAGAACCCTGTGGAACACCATACTGGACCGGAGACTGTTGACCAAAACGTCAAAAAAAACAACAACAAATTTATGGACGACTGTATCAAAAGCAGACAAACATGAAACAGCACGAGAAGGGAAACATTACCTTCATCATGTGAAAGGAATATGTCATTGAGAGATTGATTGATTCAATGATTGATTGATTGATCTTTAATACACAAGGATGGAGATTTTAGGCCAAAGCCTAGTCTTACAATCTGTCCTTGTCATGCATACATTATTTCAGCACATATCATTCATACTGACAATTCAACATAACAACATGGTAATCTAATTCTACAATGATAAGCAAACAATTCATAAAAGCACTAATGAGATGGGGGATGGTAAAACAGAAGGAAACTTACAAACAAACAAACAAGACTACAGAGAGAGAGGTCAGAGGAGGGTGGGGAAGAGAGAATGGTAGATAGGGGGAGGAGAAAAAGGATGGTAGACAGAGTGGGAGTGGGGATGAGCGATTTTAACGGAGTAGGTTTTATGTATAGACGATTTATTCAAAGTATGGTTCACAGAAGACTTTGCGAATGGGCGCTAATCATTGTAATTGAATACTTTAATTACTGAGACATAAAATGTTTATGCAAATGTTCCTTGAAAAGTTTTAAAGTATTCATGTTTTGTAGATTCGGTGGAAATGAGTTCCAGACATATGGTCCAGAGTAAGCTAGGCTTGTTTTGTATAGATCAATGCGTGGGTAGGGAAGAAGGAATTTCGTCGAGCCAGAAAAGCTGTTCGATCTTGTAAAAAGGGCATTGATATAGCATGGCATAGTATCTGTCAAGATTGTAAACATAAATGATGCCTTGTTGAATTCCAATTGCCTATTCAGAGGAAGTATGTTCAGCGCTTTTAGTTTTTCGTCTGTTGTTAGAGATACAGCTGGATGGAGTAGCTTTGCTGCACGTCTATGGAGAGAATTCAGTCTTTTTTGGTGGACGTCACTACTGCCGTCCCACACTGTTGAGGCGTAATTGATACGTGACATTATGTGTGCATTGAAGAAAAGTTTAAGCACATTACTGTTGACGTAGCGCTTTAATTGAGATAAGAGGAAAAGGTGTTTTGGGACTACCTTGCAAAGGTTATTGAGATGAGATTGCCATTTCAATTCTTTATCTATCGTTAACCCTAAAACACGATGCTCGTCTACCTGCTCGATAGAAGTGCCA
Source organism: Conus canariensis (assembly GCA_033310375.1). Taxonomy (NCBI): domain Eukaryota; kingdom Metazoa; phylum Mollusca; class Gastropoda; order Neogastropoda; family Conidae; genus Conus; species Conus canariensis. Next base: position 12,181,760 of record CM065720.1, read on the forward strand.
TTCAACTGAAGTTTTAGGCAAAGAGGAGTCAACTGGTGTTTTTGGCGGGTAGCTATAATCATAGATTTGGTTTTGGCTGGGTGTATGACCATTGAGTTTGAATGACACCAGTCTGACACGTCGTTTAGACTTTCCTGGAGAGAAGTTTCTATTGTCTGTAGATCACTACCATTCGTTTGGAGTGACGAGTCATCAGCAAATAAATCTGTCGTGACCTTTTCATCTGATACGGACAATGGTAAATCATTGATGAAGATGCAGAATAGTAGGGGGCCTAGTACAGAGCCCTGTGGGACTCCATGTCTGACAAAGTCTGAAGCGGAAGTTTTGCCATTAAGCACCACATACTGAGTCCTATCGTTCAAGTATGATTGGAATAATGAGATTGTCGGGGTATGGTTCAAGTAGACAGATAGTTTCTTTAGAAGAATGGAATGATCAACAAGATCAAACGCCTTTTTGAAGTCAAGAAAGACAACCCCTGTCATTTGTGATTGGTTCATATTTGAAAGCCATGAGTCACACATTCGTGATAATGCTGTGTGGCAGGAATGATTAGATCGGAATCCACATTGGAGTGGGTGAAATAGTTTGTTTTTCTCCATGAACTGAGATACGTGTGTGTGTGTGTGTGTCTTTCAAGGGGTTTGGATAGAATCGAAAGTAAGGATATAGGTCTGAAATTATTTGGATCCGACAAATCATTTGATTTTGGAAGGGGGATCACTTTGGCGTTTTTGAACGCCTGAGGGAAAACATTAGTTTCAATGGATAAATTATATATGTATGTAAGAGACTCAACAATGTAAGGTAGAGCGAGTTTGAGAAGAAATGCGGGTATGTTATCAGGACCCATGGATTTTTTATTCTTTAATTGCGCTATGTGCATACCTACTTCATGTACAGCAAGAAGGGGAATTTTGACTGAGTTACTGGATCCAAGTTTTTGTTTGCAAAATGATATTAGGGAAGTCGGGCATGTATATTCATTTGGTGCTCTTATAGTCTGTGAAGCTTGAGTAAGGGTATCTGATAATGACAGAAAGTGGGTATTAAATTTGTCCGGGGTGATGTTTGTGCTTGAATTTTGTGAATCTGTACGCTTGTTGCGTACAATAGTGTTTATTGCCCTCCACATTGGCGCTGTGGATTTTGCGTCCGTTATCATTTGACTGAAGTAGTCTCGTTTGGCTTTTTCAACTTCGTTTGAAACAAAAGTTTCTCTGCTCTTTATATTCGTCAAACAAATTTGCTGCCTTGAGTTGGTCACGTAGTACCATTTCTTGCAGCAATTCTGGCGTTAACCACGGGTTCATCTGCGGATGCCTAACTCTTTTTTGATGTAACGGCGCGTGTTTATTTATGATGGTGAGGAATGTTTGGTACCAGAAGGACAGTGCATCATTGACATCTGAGGAATTATAAGTTAAGTGAAATGGGGAAATGAACGTGGCAGTTGTGTGACTCAACCTGCCACTCCACTCATCGTTCAATAGAGTTTTGTTAATTCATATAATTATGTCCAGAAGCGTTTTTCTTTGTTGCTGGCTGTACAGACAAGGAAATCACGACCCCCCCAAAAAAAACATCTCTGAAATGAGGAGGAGAGAGAGAGAGAGAGAGAGAGAGAGAGAGAGAGAGAGAGAGTATGCGTGCATGTTTCATTGTGTCCATGGAACACAGTCTACGCCCAAGCTCACACACACTGCCATACGATGTTACCAGGTCCAGTGGGTATAGCTTCCCCATGGCTTAGGTTATTGTTTAGCAGTTTGTTAACACTTTTTTCAAAATGATTGATGCCCTTCCTATCCAGGGTGCAGAAGATGCCAGGTCGCATGTCACACGTCGGCAGGAATCAGTTGTTCGAAAGAGTAAACCTTAAACTTTGTTCTCCATGAACGATTACTGGAACTGTCTGTTCAGAATGTCTGTCTCTCTGTCCTTTTGGGTTTGGCATTAATCGACCCGCTCTCGTTGAACGTGGCAGTTGTGTGACTCACCCTGCCACTCCACTCATCGTTCAATAGAGTTTTGTTAATTCATATAATTATGCCCAGAAGCGTTTTTCTTTGTTGCTGGCTGTACAGACAAGGAAATCACGACCCCCCCAAAAAAAACATCTCTAAATGTTTTTAAACGGGTTCTCACATATTTTTACAAATCAATTTTGACCAAATACACGGTTTTGTTATGTGGTCGTATTGCGAAACCAAGCCTCGAATCAGCCGCCTGTGCTCTCATCTTGCAGTGAGAGCAGCATTTCCTGCGGACTGGGAAAGCGAGAGGCTAAAACAGGAACAAGAGCCTCGATTTCGATAATAATAATAATAATAATAATAATAATGAATACTTATATAGCGCCTATTCTCGGCTAGAGACCAAGCTCTAAGCGCTTTACAATCCACACTCGTTTACACAACGGGCTGCCTACCTGGGTAGTGCCGACTGAAGAGCTGCCAGCTGGCGCTTCATTCAGTCGTTTCCCGTGTCATCCAGTCAATGTCGTCCAATATCGTTCACTCGATTTCCTTACTTCCTTCATTCTTTCCATTTCTCACGCAGGGTGCATGCAAAGTGTAACGTGTCATCCATACCAACGGCCAAACTGGCCTTCTCTTCCGAAAGCTGGTGATGGGATTTTACGTGTGTGCAAGATGTTATGCGTGCGTTCACACACGGAACCTCGGTTTATAGTCTCATTCGAAGGACTGTATGGGAAATGGAGTCAGAACCAATGTTAACTCCGAGGGAAAAATCCCCCTGTACCGAAACGGCCCGGCGGAGATTCGACCCTGCGACCGCAGGATCACAAGTCCGGCGCTCTACCAACAGAGCTATTCCGCCCCCCCCCCCCCCCCCCCCCCCCTCCCGATAAAAGGGGGGTTTCCCGATTGATGACGTCGAAAAGCCAAGTCGCTCTTCGTGTTCGGCTGAAGTGAGATGGGGCGAATGTGTGCTGTGTCTGGTTGTGGAATTTCATCAGGAAATAAGCAAAGAGTAAGCGTTCATGCTTTTCCAGGTGCTTCCAGCCAGTTTAGGCGATTGTTGATAAATGTTGTCACCACAACGAGGAAAGATTTTGTTCTTCGGGACAGTTATCATACCATTTGCGGTCGTCACTTCGAAGAGCACAATTTCCAAGACCAACACACACCTGGAAGGTAAAGGTGGAAGCTGGAATTCGGGTCCGAAGACAGCTGAAAGAGGATGCTGTGCCAACTATTATAACAGAAAAAATGTATTAAAGCACTCTCTGTTCATTCGCCAGCTGCAAGTGCAAGCCTCAAACGCAACAGTGACACGGATTCTGTCAGGAGCAAGAGAGCCAAACTCAGAGACGTAAAGAAGGTAAGGTTTGTGGAATGGGTGGTAGATCTTTTTGTGTTTCATTTTATTCTCAGTGCATGGTTGGTTGTAAAGATAGTTGTTGGTTTTTGTAGAGTGTTGGCATCAAACTGAAACATACATTGTTACTTTCAGTCACACATGCCAGAGTCATAGTGGCAGTCAGTCAGTCACACTGCCTGCTGCCACTGAAACTGTTGCATGTTTGTGATTGATTTTTTTCCCTGCTGTTGCTGTTTCCAACAAAACTGAAGTTATGATTCTTATTAACAAGAAAGTGTCCATGTCCACAAATAACAACTTGTTGGACTCCAGTGAATAATAGTTTGGGTTTTTATTTTTCAGGACATTGCTGAACGTCAGGCACCCCTGCAAGTTCAAGTTTCCGCCCAACAACCATATGCTTTAGTAAGTGAATTATTTATCAGTATTTGGATACAGGATGGTGACTAAGTGTGCATTTGAAGATATATGCAGGTGTGGTATGTCTGTATGCTATAAACTGCCCTTTTGAGTAAGAGAATAATGAGCATAGATCTGCAGCTTAGATCTTATGTACGGCACGTCAGGCATCAGTTTTTAAAATAACAGCCAGAATCGTTGACTGTAATATATTGTAAAAGACCCCTCAGATTCTAATTGTCATTGTGGGACTTAAGAATTTAAGTGGAGAGAGTGAGATTGAAAATGAGGAATGTAAAAAAAGGGTGGTGTGTGTGGGGGGGGGGGGGGGGGGGGGGGGGACTGAAAGTGAACAGCTATTGAAAAGATTTCTACAGCAGGGAAGAGAATTGGTGTGATGATGCAGTAGCTGACAAACTCCTGTTCAAAGGAAAAGGCATTATCTGATAGATCTAAACAACTGAAGGAAAATGTGGTTTATCACATAATCATTTTAAAGTTATTTACATACTAAGGTAATGTGTGTGTGTGTGTGTGTGTGTGTGTGTGTGTGTGTGTGTGTGTGTGTGTGTGTGTGTGTGAACAGATGTATGTATGTGCATGTGCATATCAGGTACTATCTGTGTCGTGCGTATGTGTGTACATGTACATGATATGGTCAACCTGTAAAATGTCTACCTGAGGGTGAAAACACCCTCTTAAAACTGCAAACATGGAGGCCACGGTCAGCCTAGTGGATAAGGCGCTTGACTCATGACCGAAATGTCAGTGGTTCGACCCCGGGTTGGTCTTGGAAATTTTCATGTGGAATTTTTCCTGTTAAAATGACCATAGTTTACCCCCGATATCCACCCTGGCCCGCTAGTGACACGTTAAGACGAACCAGCCGTCTGCATATCCTTAATTTGGGCGTGGACATTAAACAAAACTCAGACAAAACTGCAAACATAGTGTGAAGAAACCCTTTAAAATATTAATCAAATTTGGAACCCTGATTATTATCTCAAGTAATATTTAAAACTAAATTAGGCTTTCACGTTTAATGATTGCAGGATAATCAGCAATATCAAGCTGTCCCATCGAATTTAGTAGATGGTGAAGTGCAGATGCAGTCTCCAGCTCATGTTGATGGTGAAGTACAAAAGCCCACTCCAAGTGGGAAAATATTCACAGATGCTGGAGTACAGAGTTCTGCCAACCATGTTCATGTTTTACACCACCGTGGAGTGATGGCAGATTTCCGTCAACACAAACGCAGCAAAGGTAAATTGACTAAAGGTGCCTGGTAATGTGATAACGCTTTCTAATTCTATGTACCTGGTGATGTGATAACGCTTCCTACTTCAATTTATCTCTTTCACAGATCTGTTGCATATACTACACATTGACCATGATAAATTCCTCATTTTGTACCCATGCTACTCTTATTTTGACTAATAATGCAGAAACTACACATTTGTAGTGTAAAATTTCACTTATTGCTATTGCTACACATTTGGGCTTCAGTTCAGTTAAAAATTACACATTTGAATAGCATATGTTACACACATTGGACTAAACAAGAGTAAACAGGTCTGCTTTCAAATAAAAGACTTGTGTATTGTATAACATTTGTTACTTTTCTAACTTTGCTATAGTAAATTTTGAACTCGACTCGTAGCTGGGAGCATCTGCCATTATCGCCTCGAGGTGTTGGCATTTATACGTCACTTGCGGAATCCCCGACTCTCGTCTCTTTCGGCACCGTGCTCGGCAATCTCCGTGGCGAGTCACGATTTGGCTACTTGCACGACCCAAACACGGATTGAAGTGAGTTCCAGAAGAAAAGTAACACGTACATCGAAACACGCTCGATCATACTTTTGAACAACCCAAACATGCTATTTATGGGTGAGGACCCCTTTAAGTCTGTGTACTTTTATCTTATTTTGGACCTGCTTTGTGGAATGAATATCTGTTTTATGTTCGTCTCCCTCCGTCATTGTCTACTTTAAAATCCAGACTAGAAAAACAGTAGGAAGTTTCTAACAAATTGTGTGTGTGTGTGTGTGTGTGTGTGTGTGTAAGTCACACACACCACCCCATCACCACCATTACTACAGTCACCTCGGGATTACAATACACACACACACACACACACACACACACACACACACACACACACAAGCAGGTTTGTTATAATTTTCTGGGCCGGCGTAAAAACAACAATAACAGTAACAATAACCAGGTAGACTTTCTAGAATGTACCATAGCCAGGTAGACTTTCTAGAATGTACCTTTCTCCCTGGTGTATAGTTGACATACGTTAACTTATTCATTCTTACATTTATGTTTTATTCCTTTACTTATTTATTTATTTATTTATTTCATTACATAAGTGGATTAATCAGCCGAGACTTCTGCCTACTGTGCAACAATCACGCAAATCGAACCAATGACGCACATTTCTGACGCAGCAATGCATGACGTTGCGTCATTGTCTGTGATTGTATTTGGAGTCAACGTAAAATGCACGGGGCGGAATGAATCAGGATGCCGTTGAAAATCCGAGTCATAGCGGTGTCTCTCCGGATTCCCAGCTGGAGATCAGAGACAAATACGGCATGGCGCGCAAGGTCGTCATCCTGTGCGGGTCAGATGTGGACCCCCTGTCGTTAAATGACGCCGCAACGTCAGCCCAGTGCAGACGACAGGTTAGTGCCAACTCGGTCGATCCTTTACCTGTTCATCCGGTCGTCACCCCGTCGCATAAACGTTTAAGAAAATACGACTGGTTGTCCAAAATCAATGCTCTGAAGAATCGAATCACCACCCCAACGCTCTCCTCTCTAGATGTATTTTCGTTCTCGAAGAAAGAGGCCGGAGATGTGGACCTGGTTTGCAGCAAAAAGAAACAGAGAGAGAAACGAGAGGATGGGGTGGATCCGAACCCAAGTTTCGCACAAAACACTTGCACGGTTTCTGAACAAGAGGGAAGCCAAGTACTTGTCCAAGCCTGTGCAGAAAACAGGGACGTTGATGGTTGTGAGGATGATGGCGTGCCAGTCCCCACCAGCAAAAGGAACCCAGGATTTAACTTCAGTCTCGGCGTAGATTCAGTCTTTTATGATTTTGAAGGATCTCACTCAGTTGATGACATCAACAGATTTAATGTTGATGGAAGCCACGATGCTGACGCCATAGGAAGATGTCAGTGTGTTGATCTTCCCTTCCCGGAACAGTCGGACTGTGTAGACCCCCAAGAAGAATATCAGAGCATTGATGCTATAGAACATTTCCAGACAGCAGACAGGGTGGATACCCGAAACTTCATTCATGAGGCTTTCTCAGACCCTACTGATATTCTGTCTTCATCAATCGATCCAGGCGAAACATTACGAGACTGGGAACCTCATGAAGCAGAGGCGATTCTGTCTGACATATACCAAGATCTAGGAGAAGCATGCATTTGTCTGGTCGAAGATGGCTGTATCTGCTCCCTAGAGGAATGTCAATGTCCAGACCAGGATGCCCCAAGAATTACGGCCCAAGGCACGAAAACGGATCGTGAACCAGCCGAAGACATCACAGATAAAGAAAATAAACCCACAAACCAACCACACCATACGTACTCATTAAAGAGATACAGAATGGCACAAATGGAAGGAACAAATATAGATCTGGACTTTCACCAGTCCATTTCAGGAGAAGAACACACGTTTAGCATGAAATCAAAACGGAGGAAAAACACAGTAAACTCTCAGAAAGGGTCATCTGCAAGCGAAAACTTTCTCCCAGGCAACAGGAAACAGGAGTTGACCCTAAAGAGTGTGAGGTCAACAACGTAGCAGTTTCTGGAGCTGTTTTTTCGGACGACAGTGAAAGCGTTGATCCTTCCCCGGACAAACCTTCTTTTTCAAGTAACACACGTCACAAAACTGGTTGCCGCAAAGACACTTCCAACCAGACTAACATCTCTCCTGATATCTTTTACTCAGAGGATTATAATACTGGTGTGAAAGCCAGATACACTGAAATCTCCATCGGTGACGCCCAGTTATTAGACTGCATTGCTGCTGCTGATGACAATATTTCAAAACATAGGAGAGCTGAAGTTGATGACTTGGAGAAATCTCAAGCTGATGCTGACGCTCAGATGCCCATGATATCACAGACTGAGATCAGTGAAGACGGTTTTAGTTGTCTTACGGAGATGAAGTCTAGATCATCATATGGCACCTTGACCAAGGCAGGTTTTCTGGCTTTCGATACAGCTCATATCGAGGATGAAAACGCCAACAAACATGCTTCAGACATCTCTCAGACATCATGCAATTTTCACGCTCCTACTAATACTATTGTGTCAGAAATGTACAAGTTTCCTTTACAAAATGAACCTTTCAATCACATCAATAACATGGGTAACGAAGAAGACAAACTCAGTGCATCTGACCTCACATCTACGAGAGAAACAGTGGCAATTTCCGATTATCCATTGAGGAGCAGCAGCTCAAAACATGATAATATGCAAAATGGACATGCAACAACGAAAGAATCAAGCCCCAGTGCTGACAAACTGCCAACAGCTAATGCAAGTTTCAATGTATCTGTCGGCAAAGTTCGCATTTCCAAAATTCCAAAGCGTCGGTCCACCAAGACTCAGTTGAAAGGCACACAAGAGCAAGGAGAGGAATTGAAAGTGACCAGTAGAGGCAGTCATATCAAAAGCGCTCAGCACATGAAAAATTGCACAACATCACAATCTAAAGAGAGTCAGAGCAAATTTTCTGGCAAGTCATATTCAAGAACACGAGTGTCAAATAATCAGTGTGCACCCTTCTTTGAAGTACATGATTCCTTACCAGCTGAAGAGGAACAGAAACTTACTCATACATCTACAGGCATTGATAATATTGAACCATATATACCACAGATGATTACATTTTACACACATAAAGATGCTAAAATGGTTACAACTATTCCACCTGCTTGTCCCAAGTCTGGTAAAATAGCCAAAGCATCAAGTCCAGTGCGTCCTGTATGGAATTGCAGCACAGTAATGGAAAAACCCAAAAAGGCTGTCAGGCCAAAGCCACTAGTTTCCAAACGGCACAACAGCCCGGCGCCCAGTACCATTACCAGTGCCAGATCAGAATCCAGCAAGCAAAGTCTGAGTTCTGCCAGAATGCAAGATTCATTGGATAGAATGTCCTCTTCTCTTAGTGTAAGCACAAGCATGGGTAGAAGCCAGAGTGAGTGTAGAATGAGCCTGGCAGAGAAAATGGACAAACATGGGGAACCACCAACAAAGCAACCTTTCAGACCTGCAGGAGCCACCTCTGTCAGACAGCATGAAAGAAAACACTTCACACCTGCCAGCAACACAGCCCGCAGTCATCCTGATCTCCGTGTTCCTGGAGGCCGGGTAGAAATTCCTGTCGTTTATCCTGGCGCCATACCCCAAAGGTGTTCAGACAAGTCAGAAAAAAGGGCAGGGGAAAAGAGAGGCCATGAAAAAAGTTTTGATGAAGATACAAAGACATACATCATGTCTGACAAAAACGTCTACCCTTCTTTGATCCCAGAAACTGGTCTCAATGCCAACAGTTCAAATTCTGCTGCATGTGAAGCATGGACGCCACGACTTCATCCCTGGCCGGCTGGCAAAACACCTCTGGTCACAAAAAGAGTAAGGATTGATGCCAAACATAATACTGATATTTCTTACAACTTACCCAAAGGAAATGACTGTGAACAAGTCTCCACACTTGATCACTCAGAACAGCAGGTTCGTCACATCTCAAAGTTACCAGTGCCGTGCTGGAAATACAACAAGGTCAGAAAGCTGGGTTGCCTCAGATCTGTAAAGCGTCTGAAAATGAAACCCACTGCCACAAAGCCCCCAGAACCTCATTTATTTAAGTTCTCCGCAGTTCAAGAACCAACTCACAAATTTCAACCTGAATTTGTTGGATACGCAACTCGGGTTCCAGTGATTGACCTGGCAATGATGACGAAAGATATTCATACCCGTCTGTCTTCAGCATGCACTCAACACCAACAAACAAAACTGAACAGAAACAGTGCTGCAAATGTATCCCAAAATACTTCTCCTTGTCCCAAAATCAATTTAGTACAAGCACCACCGATGGCTGTGTTTTTCATGTGTGATTTAAGTGATGATGTGAAACTTCTGAATTATTTTCAGTCCCTAAAGATAAAAAAGGATTGATCATATCAGCTTCATTTCACTTTCATGAAAGATCCACCTGTTTCAGATGAATAACAAAAAGCAACATGTCTCAGTAAAGAAAATCCTTACAATCTTAACAAACCATATTCGCCTATCCCTTCTACTTGTATTAGGCATTTTGTGGTTACATTTTAAATGAGAACATGCAGAGCTAAGAAACCAGTTCATGTCCTTTGAAGACTTCTTACCTGAGAGCCACTGCAGATCCATCAAACCACATGTCAGTTTCAATAAGAAGAGTGACTCTGCTTCATGGATTGTCAAGAATCTGAAGCTTTATTCATTAACTGACTTTTTTTCTTAAAGAATTGTAAATCATATGCATCAGGATTTATTCATTATTACTTTTGGGAAAACAGTAATCAAATGAGTGTTACAGTGAAAAATCTGGGACCAGTTCATAGAATGTAAACAGTGTATAATCTGGGACCAGTTTGTAGAATGTTATTTAGTTTTTCCATTTCCTTTACTTCAAAAAAGAAATCTACAGATGTTTGAAAACCAGAAGAGTACACTACCGCCAAAAAAATTAATCCCCTTTTCAAAGCCTGTTTACTCTTCAGATGAACAGAATATGTCTGCATTGTCCCTTGGATTTGAATTGTGCATTGTGCATTGTGATGTTTTTGATATTCTTCTTTCAGAAATGGAACCTCAGGCATTATTCATTTGTACATGTTTTTAGAGTTTTTAGAGGGAGGGTGAAGTTTATATATCATTTATTTATTTATGCAAATATATTTCAGCAATGTTTTTTCATCAAATAAAAGTAGTTATTGAAGACCACAACTGAATAAGTGACATCATCGTTATTCAACCTTCAGATTTTTTAAAAATACGTGTGTGTGTGTGTGTGTGTGTGTGTGTGTGTGTGTGTTTTAAATACACCAACATTCATTCAATGGGCCCAGTGTTTTCAAAGCAAATCATGTTTATACTGAGGGTTCTCCATCTGCACCACTTTGAAAAACAAAAGAAGAAAAAAACTTAAAAAATTTGAAATAATTGATTTCAGGTCTTTCACCAAGGACAAGTGAAAATTCTTCAACTTTTTAAGGAGAGTGAATAACCGGGTGGGTACATGGTGGGTGGGTGGGGAGTCCCCAGGGGAATGCTTCTGTCATTCACACTCCACAGAAAAAAAGAGAGTAGGAAAGGGGTGGAAAAAAGCCTTTGTTTTGCAGTCCCTCTTTGTTTAATTGAAACTTCCATTAATATCGTGTGATCTCATGCAACCCTGCGCATGAATAGTGTATTGTCCTCTTTGCAGCCCAGCAACAACAGCTTGTTTGTGTGTGAAGCTTTTGTTAATCGCTTTCACTATAACATTGCTGATGCAAGCTAATACATGATATCAGAGCTTGTCATTATTTTGCCTTCAATTTATAGACAAAATGGCAGTTGCCTGCTCTCATTAAGAAGTGCACATGAAACCTCATGACGTCAGTATCATCTGCTAGCATGTAGAAAACACTGCCACTGTTCAGCGGCTTCCTCAGCTCAATTTCTTCATTCTTGATTTTTTTCCTTTTCTTTTTCTTTTGCTGAATATGTATGTGTGTGTGCGTGTGCGTGTGTGTGTGTGTGTGTGTGTGTGGTGCTCTCTTGCTTAATAGTTTCCCTGAATTCATGAAAAATGGCAGCCATATCATTTCCTTTTAATAAATTCAACAATTGTTAATTACCGATTTATTCAATTGTTTTTCATTGAGGATGTTTTTCATTGAGGATCACTCTGTATACAATTAGGTAATACATACACGCTGCAGTTAGGTTTTTTTTTTTTCTTTTTGATCATTTGAAAAGACTTGATTTTCTTCAGACTGATTTTTACAGAAAATGCTTCAAAGGTGTCTGACATGAGTATCAAGCTAAAGTAATTATTTGACATTTTGCTCGATCCATTAAATCTTCTTGTGAAAAATTTTAAAGCCTTCCCCTCTATTCTTCCACCAAAAAAGAGCCCAAATAATACAGAAAAAAAAGGCAACAGAGTGCCATAGGTATGTTTTATTAAAGTCGTAATTGTGGGCACTCAGGCTGTAAAGGTTATAGATCCTGCATCAAAAATCTCAAATACAGGTCCCTTGCACTTCAAATTCATATAATGTTGGATTTCAGTGGGAGGTGGGGGAAGCCAATGGATTAACCAAGAAAAAAAAAAAGAAACTGAAAAGATAAGGGCTCAGGCTTTTAAACCTCAGAGAGAAGGCCCAATGCTCAACAAAATGACTTTTTCATTTCACTTGCGGAAAAAGTGATCTTTTTTTTTCTTCATCAACTCCAGTTCACAGAAAGGATGTCATTAAATGTCTATGATAATATTCTGAAATTTTAATGCAGCATGTGGAGAAAAGGATAGATGAATGCCATGTTTTTGCTTTCAACAGCTTTCATTAATAAAAGCAAACAAAAAGAAGCGAAGGATAGTATTCACTGAATAGTTCATTTGCAATATAACAAGGTGGAAGACAGTGAAAATTTGTGGCCAACTGCCATATGCATCTGAAGCTGCTGGCTTTACTTTCTGTAAGCAGTAGTGAAATTGATTTTCTATGTATACTTCAACAATCCTTTGTCCTTAGTGTGAAATCTCTGCAGTGAAAATTGGCAGTGCAGTACAACAACCTTGGCATCTTTTAGGAAATGCTCACATTAGCTGGACAGTCCAGACCTGATCATCTAAACTTAATTGAGTATTTTGAAATGACCCGTTTCCCAGAGAACTGATGTACTCTAGAAAACATAGTTTGCGCTCAACTGTTTCTAATATGCTATCCAGCAGAACATTTCGAACTCTCAACATCTATGATCTCAGTACTCCACTTCTCAGTCCTGATTACGTTAGTCTACATATATCTTTCGTTTAACTGCAAGTTCATCTTGTTTGTTTGTTTGTTAGTGTATTGTTTGTTTGTGTGAAGCATTCATGCATTTCTGGTAGAATGTGTACAAAATACTTTTTGAGTATATTGCTTGTTCGTATGGAGCAATAATGCATTTCAGGTAAAATGTGTACAAATTACATGCAAACTGTATGGGTGCATGGATGTGACATTTTAATGTCGATACTTGCACATGCAGATGATTTGTCTGCCTTACTGTGTTCATGTATATCTAACAATACAAGGGCATACTCACAGTTGGAATGCATGCACACATGGATGGAATGTATGCTGAGCAAGTGCGCATTTGTTGATCCACTAATGGAGTACTTATGAGAAAAAAATGATAGACACAAACAGAAAGGGGGGAAAAAACACAAAAAAGTGAGTACTTTTTCAATTCTTTTTTTTATTGATTGCTATATAATATACATATTCATAACAGGAGCTATCTATGGAAATTACTTGACAAAAACTGGGTATCAATGATTCATATTCTAGCTTGTCTTCTACTACAAGAATCTATGTAATGAGGAAAAAAAAGTGGAATGACAATATTGTAGATAATTCCAGTTGAGTACATCCAAAACCTTTATTAACCAACAAAGCGTCCGTTTTATGAGGAAGTAAATATCACAGTATGCAAGAAAAGGTTGGGGTTTTTTTTGTTGCTTTTTAATCATGTGCAATACTGACCAATCCCATTGTGCAAATAAAAAAAGAAAAGAACGGAAAAGAAAGAAGATAGGTGGTGATAGTGTTTACCATTTTCTCACACACTGATTTTAGTCCATTTTATCAGACTGTCATCATTATCAAAAACAGTTGATTTCATAAACCTGCACCATACTCCAGGCATAACAGCTGAATATCAAGAAATTTGGGTCTGTGGTCTCTTTCTGACTTGTCCTGATACAAATGTGAAGTTAAGATTCATCAATCTGGAGTTAACATTTTTGTTCCCTGAAACAAGTGAAATAAAATCTGAACCCTCATTTCCCACCTCTGCTTTAAAGGAAAAGAATCCCAAGACATTCTCACGTTCAATTTCCTGTAAAACTTGTATATTCAAGCAGCTCATTTGAATTGAAAATAGAAAAACACTCAACTGGCAAGAATATACTCCTACAGACAATACGTAAACATGATTTACTGCAAGTTCCATTTCTCAATGAAGGGGGGGGGGGGGGGGGGGGGGAAGCCAAAGCACTTATTTAGCAATATGGACGGACTAAAAGAACAGTTCAAGAACATGTATGGACAGATACTGTACAGCATATCATGCAATAACTTCGATATAAGTCACTCAAAATATAAAGGTGCAGAACATGAGGAGAAGAAATGACATTTTAAGAATTTAGAAAAAGACAGGGGAAAAAAACACTCCAACAAATTCTGGAACAACACTGATGACTAACAATGTAAAATGTATCACAGACCAGAAAACGTATAGACATTACCGAGTCACATGTTCATTACTTTCACTGCCCCTCTATCACACATACACTACACTTGCAAAAAAAAGAAGAGTGGTGAGGGTGGAGGAGTATTGGGGAATGAAGTGGAGGTCAAGGAGATGAACCATGGAGAACTTGCTATGACCCTGCAGTGACAAACTTTACCACATTTGATTCTGTTCGTTTTCTTCTTCCTTATCAGAAAATAAAAAAGCTTGATGTGTTGAAAAAAAGAGACTTACTGTCCAAATGCCTACACTGAGACAAGGAGTCCACCACTGAAGACACAGAGCTGAAAGGTTGGTACCACTGCATCTAGACTTTTGGACACATCACAGACTTCAGGCAAATGCAGATAAAAACAAGATATGTAAATATATAAAGGGTGAGAGAAACAGAATGAAAATGAGCAGTGTACTAAATTCATTTTGAAGTTTTATAAAATATGCAAAACACACAGACGGAATTAAAAGGTCTACAAACTCAAACATTACCTTGTAAACTGTATTTTAAAGAGAGACAGAAACAAAAATAATAAAACAAAAACAAACAAAACCTCCATCAAAAAACAGCCATTCCTACAAAAGGTGGAAAAAACAAAAATGATGTCATGAAATCATAGCTTACAGATATCAGACCAAAACGTAGGTGACTGCTCAGCACCCATACACTTTGTTACGCAGTGATAAAAGACAGATGACCTCAATAAATTACTGGGACACTGTTCTCTGCATGACACACAAAGCCAACTCAAAACAACAGGGTAAGTGAATCACACCACAGCTCTAATTTATCCTGGCTACTGCAGGTGTTCCTGTCTCAGACATTAAAGCTGCCCAACGGCAAGACCTACACTTTCATGCTACCACAATCGACTGGAGTGTTTTTGGCATGAACTCTTTCTATGCAAACTTCTATTCAGATGCCAATTCTCTGTTGAACGTTTTCTTTCTGCAAACTGAGCTTTCATTGCTGTCATAAATACCTTACTGACAGATGAACATGGCAGAATTTGCTCTTCACATCCACGCATGAGGTCGTTTTCTTCAATGATGACGGATCTTATTTTTGAATGAACTGATGGTAAATACTCGTGCATGAGAATGATCACATGCTTCACATAACCCTCACAATTACAGAATTGCAACCTTTTGAACATGACATAATACTAACACTGATGTTTAATTTACTCCTTCATGTCCAAAGACTAGTCAAAAACAAAACGTCTTTCACATGTGAAGGAGACCACCAGAATCAAACGCCTACTCATCCCCTCCAAGCAAAACAGTGCTGAGGTCCATGCTTTAATGCTGAACAGGGCAGAGTGGGCTGCTGCCTTCCTCTTCATTGTGGTAGTTAGATGACTCGGCGAGGGCTGAAGGAACGGCGGAGGGGACTGGGAGAGCGGCTGCGAGCGTAGCGTGAGGGGCTGATGGAGCGAGAGCGAATGGGGCTGAAGGTTGTAGCACGGGGACTCAGGGAACGCGTGGGGCTGCGACCTCTCCTTGGCGAGGACTGAAAGAAAGCAATACACTTGTCATGGCATTGTCAGCTTGCAGGGTCTAAGGTCTCCTAGATCTCTCTTCTTTAATTTGTGCACAGCAAAAGAACAGATCATTTGAAAAATTTCCATTGATATTTCCAGTAAGTTTTCATTCTTAGCAGAAAGTCAGCTCCAATAGTGAATACAGCTGACTCTCCTAAAGTGGACCTTTTGATCGTCCACCTAACAAACGCAGAGATCTTGACTGGAACACACCTGTATTATCCAAAAACTAAGTACACTTTCATTTTCTAGCTGTAACAGAATGTGTTTGTATATAGCCTGCAAGCTTTGATTTTACAGGCGGTAGGGACAACTGGACACTGCCGCATGCGAGTCTATCAGATATGCACAGAAAGAAAGTGTTAAAAGATGGCGACTGAGATACAGCATGTAACACAGAGTGTTCTAGTCATATCTGTACCAGCATGTTATGTATTATAGCTTTCAGTTGTCATTTCGCATCTATTTCAACAATACTTTAAACATGCATCACATTCTCTGACATTTGGAGAAAAATGCATACATACATTTAGGAAAAAAATTCATCATTCAAAAGAAACAATGTCAAAATACTATTCAAATGTGGTGATTAAGAAATATGTAACAATGTTAACAAAGCAAACCTTCATAAACTCCTTAATTAAACTATATGCATCACAAAGATAGTCAATTCTATTTTATTATTACAAACTGGTGAAAAGGGAAAAAACCGGAAAAAAGAAAAGTTCATTGCTTACAAATAACAGCCTGAAGATGAAGTGATGGAAAGAGAAAGACAGACATCCCAAAAACTCTCTGCTATACCTATGCATTAACTCAGCAAAAAGCTGAAGGACAGACAGTATTTCAACAACACTACTGTTTATTTTCCTGCTGCTGAAAGGTACACTAAAACCAGTTTTGAAAGACTGAAAAAAAAAGGTGGAGAAGGGATTTGGGGGTGGAGTAGGAGGGAGGAGGCAAAGGTGTCGAACTCATTTGTCGCCTCATCACAAAGACACGAAGCAGGTTTGCCTGTACATACAAGGCACAGAGCGCACAGTCCAATGACAGCAGCTAAAGCATTTCCATTCTGACTGGTTTTGGTTCTGCAGCAACAATTGTGAGGTGGTATGAACAACTCTGTCCACTGTTTCACCAGCTTCTGATACTTTGCCCACATCTTCTGAAGGATTATGCCTTTATTCCAAAGTCATGTTCTCAGGACTTACTAAAAAGTCAATGGAGTACAGTGACTCGAGTTCTTGCTAAGTACTGAAGCTTTTATCTCCTAGCCATGGTCATCAAAATAATTTTCTCTTAATCAATCAAATAGACAGAAAAAAACCCAAAAAATGTCTAGACAAAAATCAAAGTGCAATTTCTATGGTTAAATTTGCATGGAAGTCTGCAATAGCTAGTCCCAATCCAAACTGTTTATGTTTGAAAACTGGCCAGATCAATTTGCTTGGGTCTAGATAAAAAAATTTACATCAAAGAAACCCGAGTAGCACTGAGGTAAATGATGCGAAGTTTTGATGACTAAATGGCTGTTATACAGGTGGACTGTCAACTAAAAGTGCACACATTCTAACTCAAGAGGGATACAAAAAAAAGACTTTTCAAGAAACAATCACTTCTACTGAATGACAAGACACCAGTAGGTTCAAGAATTGAATCATTCGTACAAAGGTAGAGTGTAAATGGGATGACCAACCAAAGTGAACACCCACATGTATGGAGACTAGAACACCAGTACACAACTGATTGTCATGCAGAAAGTGAAATACATCCTCACTAATGTATATCCTGGAATCTCCTGAAGCATTGGCAGACTCTGGGTCAAACGTTTTTACCTAAAGCAGAAAGAGGTGAAGATGTAAGGTATTTATGGAACCAGTCCCTTAAATATACACCTTTAGGATGAAGCAGACTGTATCAAAGTTGCTTGAACCCCAATCTAGTTGTATTGAAGGAATAATTTTCACCAGGCCTAAGATTTTCCTTTTTGGATCTATTACACAGACAGTTTGTTTCATCTTTAGTAAAGATGAAAGTGAACTTTATGCTCGATGAAGAAAAGAAAAGTGTTATCAATTTTATAATCAGTAATCAATTTTATAATCGGCTGAAATTTGACATCATGCAATCCTTTTTCTTTTAGAATCTATCTATAGAAGAAATTGTCAGCAGGGACTTCTAAAAATGTGATAACTGCTAGCTAATTCCCATTATTTGTGCCAACAGAAGCAACAAATCTACACACTCTACCACTTACCATTTTTCCAGAAACATTTTCCAACACAGTCGCACAAAAAGCATGTACCAAATCACACAGATATCCAATCAGACACACATACACAGAATTCGTCAAAAGCATACACAAAGTTTACAGAATGGTTCCCATTGATTCTGCATTCAAAGCTACACATGCTTGACAATAGATTCAAAGACACATACTGTGCAAACCACATGATTATGAAACTGGTGATGTGCCACAGACTGACAATGCATCATCTGACAACACCCAAGGTGTGTATATTGATGTTCAGCACCTTACCTTTACCTAGGCCGTTTGTATAAACCCTGTAATGAAACTTCACTTTTTCATTCCTTTGTTACACTGGAACTTTGTGGAAGTGTCTGCATGCACAATGCATGCATGCAACACATATACATACATTTGTCTATTCCAGTACAGAGAGCAAGTCCTGCATTTGTAGTTATAGACACAATATTTACAAGTTTTTACTTCAAGCATATCTTTCCCTTTCCACACAGACTGCTTTTAATCTAAGATGTGGCTTCATCACAATAGTTTGCAGTCATACTGATTGTGTTGTTAGAAAGCTGAATGATTCACTGAATTCCCCCCCCCCCCCCCCTCTATATTTGCACTAGACAAGAAAATCACTTGCAGTAGTTAAACAATTTCCTGGTGTAACTTGTCACAATACCTACAAGTCACATGTTCAATCAAAAACTGGCAAATCCCAATCACCATTTGAACTTCTTCTTGAACTGATATCCTACCAGATATGTACACCTTAAGATTTGCTGTTTCTCACCAAAGATTAGAGCACTTTCATGAAAATTGGAGCGTTTTGGAATCTGCTTTGCTCTAAATAATTTTCACACAGAAAAATGAATATTCCCATCTGAAGATGATAGGTTTTTCAGTATGGTTAGGAATTCATTTTTAGTACTTGGCAATTTTCAGAATTTCAAAGACAATCTCTATTCTTGTTGAGCTTGTCTTGGAATGTCAAGTCTTCAGCAAAAACCTATATTTTTAATAATAAAAAAAAAAGGGACAACTACTCTTCTCATCAGCGCGCACACACACACACACACACACACAAACATCACAGTTTACATGACAGACTTACCAGAGAAGCACCACGGCGAGTGCTGGCCTCTCCTTTGACGACGACACGCACACCCTGCATGACAGCAGGCCAGATGTGGTGACCAACCAGAGGTGCAGTGTACTCCGAGTCATAGCTACGGCGGTACCTGTACACCACACCATGCGTATGTCACAGAAAGAAAGGTAAAAAGACACTCATACAGACCTGTTTACCCATAAGATTTTGCTGTTATTTTGTACACGTTTGGTGAAAATATGACGAACTAAAAAGAAATACATCCAAAAAAAAATTCTGGTGACAAAGTTCTTGAGCGGTAATTGAACTTGAGGGAGGTAACTGCGGTGGAGGCTTTGACCAAAGAGCAACAATTCTTGCTAATTTCTGTGTGTGAAACCGCGTTTTGCAGTGTCCATTTCTTAACAACATGCCCTGAAACGTCGAAAAACTGGCAAGAGAGCATGAGCATGTGCCAAAGTACGCTGCTGAATCGGATTTGAAAGTAATTTGCATTAGAAAGAACATGTTTTGCCGTAGTCAATGCAAGATCAGGTGGTTACTACTGGCAAGAAGTGTCTGCAATGTCATGGCCGGTGAAAACAAAATGAAGGACCATCCCCTCTCCATCCCGCTTTTACAGAAATTTGGAATTTTGTATACACTCTTTGTAAAAAGTACACCAAATATAGTTTTTAGGGTAAACAGGTCTGTGTAGATGTAAACAGATGATACTAATACTTTTAACACAGTTACTAGTAATGTAGTATTCCACTGCTGTGATACCAACAATGCATAATTACCGCAGTGTGGTTTAATCCTTCTCGCTGGAGAACTCCTATTTTGTAGAAAATACTCTTATTTTGGATCTGGAATACTCTGAGTTAAATTTCGGGGTAAACAGGTCTGCACATAAAACAAAGAAAAAATGCTTGACGATCAATGCATGTTGAGGACTTTGATTACAGTTGCATTTCCTATTTAGTGCATTAAAGCCCCTATTTTCTTTCCTATCTCTTGATCTGAAACATTTAGAACCAACCAAACAGAGGATCTAAACAACGGATATTATAATGCAAATATGAAACGAGTAATTTGGGGGGGGGGGAGACAAATATGTCTTCTTCAAACATTACAAACAATAGACATAAATCACACTCAAAACATTACTCCAAGAACACAATGATGTATTACAATAAGAGTTACTTTGAACCTTCCGTCTGGGTGTTTGTGAGTTTTGGGGTTGTTTTCAATAATACTGCAGTCTGTTTCAGTCATCTTGATATGAAGTAAAGATCTTAAAGCACTATCTCAAACAAAACAAAACAAAAAAAAGATAGAGGCTGTCCTACACGTCAATCAAAGAATATCACCAGAGGAAGAGGCTGAACCTCTAGAGTGAAAGGAAGAGCAAGATCCATCACCACCCAAAGGAATGACAACATTATTTAACGACACACACACACACCATGCAGACTTCTGTAAAACACGGCATTCTTTGCTGGGGCTTTCCAGCAGCAGATGCAAATGCCAGCTGAGAACTTTGACTCTATGACAAGGATCTCTGATTTTTGTTGAAAAAAATGTGTATGGATGCATGAGGCGAAAATGCAAGCGTGTGTGCACCAGCGACCTTGCTGTGTTGTAGAATGACAAGTGGGATGGGGCTGACAGTCGCGGTGAAGTATGTGGACATGGTCTTCTGTGTATATTTATATTTCAAGCTTTTTTCTTCATGGCAAGAGTCTGTTGAGACCATGCCATAAGTGACAGTGGAAATCCAACAATCTTGTGGACCAGATTGTGTTTGTCAATTACATATTTCCGAGTGTTACTTCATGACAGATACACAAGTAAGTGAGTAACCTCTATACTGCATACTTGCGTTAAAAGATGCATGGTATCACATAGCAGTAGGCTATATACAGAGATGTGTGTGCATGTCCGCAGCCAAAATAATACTGCAATGGTACTGTTCCTTCTTCCAATCCACAACAAGAAAATTATATCAAAAAGAAAGAATTAAACACACAAACAAAAAATGTAACTACACACACACACAAATAAACAACTATAACAACCCAAGTGGATGAATATTTGGATTCACTGAACAGCAAATTAACAAAGTAAGGGAAACCGAAGTAAACCAAAGACTATAAAAAAAAAGCAACAACATTACAGTAAACAAAATACACTCGAGAACAAGAACATGCTTAAACATGCTAACACAGACAGAGACACAGACACCACGTACTTGGAATCGTCAAAGAGTTCAGCATCAGAGGCGACAGCAATGTCCATTGGATGGGCCAGAGCGCTCATCTGCCAGGCTAGCTTGACAGCTTCACGGATAAATGGCTGGATAACCGCAAAGCTGGTGTCAGCTGGCAGGTAGATCTTGGGGTTGCGGTTCAGTGCCCTGATCACATCCTGTGGGTAGGTGAAAACAACCAACAAAAGTTGAGAAACAGATCAAAATTAGATCAGAAACGCTTGAGAAAGCAAGATTGTGTTCGCAGAGCATGGAGACTACTCTCTGAATCTGCAGTTTTATGGGGAAAAAATCTGGGGGGAGCATGAGACAGAAAAGTCACCAGGCACGAAGAGTTAATGTGATTGTAAACTGTCCATAAGAAATGGCTTCCCTTCCTGTTCTAAGGCAATCTTGTCTGTTGAAAAAAAAAGAGAGAGAGAGAGAGAGAGACAGATTCACCCAACAGAAAAGACTAAAAACTTTACATCTTCTCCTTTGGATTCATGTCTGGTTCTGCGCCTGCTCACATTTATACACTTTCTTGTCTCCTCTGATAGTCGCCTCCTGTGAATGCCCACATTGAAAACAAAGACCAGTGGTGAAAATTCTCTTTCCAAGCACAAGCTACGTGTTTTGTTTTGTGATTTGTTTGTCCGTGTTGTTTGGAAGAGTGATTTTAAACACTTTTCAAGATTTGTCTAGATTTCCGCCTGCATTCACCTCACTCTGCAACCTACATGAATCCTATTACCTGACTGACTGTCTGATTCCCTCAGTACATTAAGACAGGCTTGAAAACACATCTTTTTGATAGCAAGTGGTAAATGTGATGCTTGCATGATTGTCCGTTGATTAAGCATGTATGTGTAGGGTTAGGACTATTTGCTTGTGCCCCTGCATATGTGAAGAATGAAGAAAACGATAACTGAATTCAGGTTTTTGAAGTATTGTGAGTAGGTCTCTACAACATTTACCAAACAATTATCCAACACTATTACCATTATCAATTTTAAATTTCTCCAAGACCATCTGCAGTCTAAAATGTTAACTTTGGGGGCATTTTTTTTCTTTTTTAAATGATGCATGGTTTAAAAATGACTTTTTATCAATATTTTCAGCCAATGTACTTCTCTCCACTCCTGGATAACATTCTCGTTATTTGCTGACTTAAGTCTTCAACACCACTGTTTTACACTATCATTCATGTACTTTAAGCATGCAGGCTACATGAAAAAAAGAAATCCTACAAATTCACATGTTCATCACCAATTCTTTCATATATTCCATTATAATTTTTTTCTTTTATTGGTGGGATTAGCCTTGTTCTGGGTGTTGAGGACCACAATGCTTTTAAATCTTAACATTCTTGTTTGAAACCACACAGAGTTGAACACAAAATCTGCTGTCACAAGAGTTGACAGCAAACCTGTGGGTGTCATTTGTGGAAAATTTAAACTGCAGTGTCTATACGTACAGACACCAGACCCGGGGTGTCGACCAGGTCGGTGTTGCGGTTGATGTAGTCCTGCACAGCTTCCTCCAGGGTGTCTGGGCCATAGTGGGTCTTGGCCAGACTGGCACGGGTCTTCATCTTGAACTGGCGGAACGCCGACTTGGCGGCGCTGAAGGCCTCCTGAACAGCCAAAGGAAGAAAAGGTGGTCTATAAAATCAAATGGACTGTCACTTTCTTTCCACACAACACAAAACATGCACAAACATATACTGCATCATCACTACTGACCATAACAGGGTAAGTCGTATGTTATATCCAGCCTTTTTTTTTTTTTTTTTTTTAATTTGTGAAACTTATATGACCATTCTGAATGTCACCTCTTTAAGGCAGCTACATCCCACTTGGGGAAATAATGTTTAAACATGACAAAAGTGAGCACATTGTTAAAAACTTAGTGTGTGTGTGTGTGTGTGTGTGTGTGTGTGTGTGTGTGTGAGTGAGTGAGTGAGTGAATGAGTGTGTGTGTGTGTGTGTGTGTGTGTGTGTGTGTGTGTGTCTGTTTTCTTTCTATTTTTCATGTATCAATATGTATTTGCACACAAGCTTAAAGTCTCAACCCAAAGCACTTGGAGAGGACTGGAGTTTGCACAGATGTTGAAGCTGGAGAGAAAACTTTCTCCGACTGATTATCCACTTAAACAACCAATTCCCCCCTATACTGTCACTGTGTACCCAGTTGCTGCACAAGTAATGTTCTAACATTTGTGACACCGAACGTCAAAGACAAATAGTTCAAACTAAACTGGCAGCCTGGTCATAGCAATATGTCATACAGCCTTTTTCCCATTTACTCGTCTTAACATCATTCCTAGTGAAAAGACGTTCAACTGAAGAACAATGACAAACTGATTTCTTGGAACTTACACCGAGTGCTGCGAAGATAATGCGCTGATTGTTTTCATGGTCATCAGAGAAGCGCCGGAGCGTGTCCATGGCATCCAGCCGATCCTGAGCAAACATGTCATTGAAACGAGCCACGGCATTCTGCTGGCGGATTCGCTGGACAGGATCGTCAATGGACAGAGGAGAGGTCAAGCCCGGCTTGTAGCGATAGGAGCTGAGGAAATCGCTGTGAAAAGGGAAGTGAACTGTTGCAGTCATACTGAGGGTGAGGCTGCACTTATTAGTGTTAACAAAATTCAATTTCACAACACACACACACAGACATACAAAGAGAACCAGGTAGACAGACCTGAATCAAAATTCGGCCCCTCTCCTCCCCACCTTTTTCTTCAGGAATTATTGTAGGAATGTGCTAAAAAAAAACAACTAAGGTCTTGAATTTTTTTTAATTTTTTTTTTTAACAGGTTTATTGTAATCTACCCACAACAAGCTATCTATATTTTCCCTTTTTATTTAAGATTCTCGCATACTTATCACATATTACTTTTCTCACATACTTTCTTTTGTTCACACATCTACTATTCATTATGTTTTTCTAAAATTTGTGTACCTGGCTCCTCTCAATGAGCTAAACAGTAAAATCTACTGTACAACATTTGCACATGATATCATATAATGTACATTTATCAGTGTATAACGGATTCACTGCAAGTGATAAGAATCTAAAAGAAAATGTCAGTTCTGTAACACTGAAAATATTGCTTGAATATGCTAACCACAGATTAACAGCCATTACCAGTTGCTGCTGATTTCATACAGCATATGGCTGGAAAGGTCTTTATATCATTAATCATTCTGCAAAATGTGGTATTGCTAGCTGTTGTAACGGCTGAGAAAATGCCAACATTAAAGTTTACCATGGATACGCTCACACACACAAACAAGAAACAGTATGCTTACATATACTCTCACTTCATTACATATGTGAGTCAATGAAAACACATTTTCATATCTTGAAGTATTCTGAGTATTTTAACAGAAGATTTATTCCATTTATCCTCAAAGAATACACAAATAAAAAAAAAAGAAAAAAACCCACTCATTTTACGCCCAAAACGTCTGGCTAAAGTTTATGTCAATATTCAGATATTTTGAATACTGAAACATAAAACGGAGCACACAGCTTTGTCCATTAATCATATATTGCAAGATCTGCACGTTATGTCTTCTCTTGAGACTTTACTGTGTGTCTACCTCATCCAGTTTCAAGTCTTGCCACTGCTGTACACGTTCTCTCGAATACATGTAGACATCTAGGCATGCATACATAAATCAGCACACTTGTTCGTAACATCTCCCCTAAAGTACTCTGAATTCTTGCCTCTGATATCATGGGACTGAAAATACAGAGGAGAAGAAGGCAGAGAAATACAAAACTGACATACAGTAGCCAGAATTAACCACCACACTGCTACAATAGCTGAACTTTAAATAAAAGTGAAATGGTAGCCATTATCACCCTTTTCTTCAAAAGCCAGCATCGTACTTCTACACAAAATAACCATTTGGAACACAGCAACCATTTGGAAGGTAATTAACTACCTAAACTAAATAATGAAACTCCAAAGACTCACCACAACAAAGAACAGATTCACACAGACGGCAGGAAACAGCCATGGTTGATTGTAAAAAGAGAAGGGGAAAACAAGCATCAGATTAGTAAACATCCAGGTAAATAGTAAGCAAACATGCTAACTATCCAGGTAAATAGTTGGCAAACATGCTACCATGAGCGCAAACACACACACACGCACAGAAAGTAATTACGTCAAGCAAGCAAACAAAACCAAATTAGACACGCTTTTTTTCTGACATCTTTTTTCAACCATAACATAAATCATATCTTTTTCATTGTTTCAATTTCACACTGATTTTTTTTTTTTTTTTTTCAGGTGAAACTCTCCTCTTTACATTTAGTGATCCACAGTTACTGACCTGAAATTGTGAGTATGGTCAGTTTGTAAGTGCTCTCACTTGACAATGGTAATTAACCAAAATATTCTTGCTTTATTGGTGACTTTTGGCTGTTTGGTCTTTTTTTTCTTTTTTTACATAATGAAACATTCAAAGTTTAATGCATACTGATTATTACCATATAATCATGTTATTTAAATAAAATTTTTCAAACATAAATCTATACCTAAGTGTAAAGAGAAAAACAATGAAGGAACTTTGTGTGCATTATACTGTAACAGAAAATAGTCAAAGAAGATCTGTAAGAGGGAAACTGATATTCCTCAAAATGGTTGGTTGTGACACATGTACAGGTGCATAAAAATGCCTTAACACAATGTGCCTGCACGCTTTAACACGTGTTCATGCTTGTTTACACAAGCATCATGATGATGTGAAATTTATGTGCATGTGTCTATTTTTGTGAGTTTCAAAGCCATTACGTTGAAGACAAAAAGGCGTATCTGACCTTTCAAGGGCTACTTATAGGCAAAATATTGTTTGGCAAGATTCAATCTATAAACTATCTACGACGGCAGACAGCTAAGACTGGATTGATAAGAAATAATAAGAAACGCATTCTCCCATTCCCACTGAAATGGGCACAAACTGTTCAGAAAAATCAGAAAACCACACCTCCTTCCACAATACAAAGAAACAAATATGTCTAAAGTTAAGGTCTTATGAGATAAAAATTCTTCCACAATACAGAAAAATACTTATGACACAACTCCACACACACATGCAAGCAAGAAGGTTATACAACACAGGCATGCATACATTCAAGCATGAATATCTACATATACAAATTAACTAGTTCTATTGCAGACCGATCCTACTGGTCCATGTTTGTAAACCTCCACTAATTATGTACTTTAAAAACAAAAGTCTGACTCTACATTACTAAAGGACACACTGACAGTCAGAAAAAAGCTAAACACTGATTAAATTCAGCTGAATCATTCTCCTTTGAATGTACACTATTTCAATTTAACCACACAAAAAATTTAAAAAAAAAAATAAATAAATAAAGACAGAAAGAAAAAAGACGATAAAGTGCAAAATTTGGGTTTGTGGATGGCAAACGTGCAACACAGAGCTAAGCATGGGTGATGGTGGGGGGTAAAAGTGCATCCACAACGGCCCAAAGCGTGCACACCAACCGCCCTAGCCACCACGCCACATACCCAGGGTCCGGCAGAAGAGGAGAGAGAGGCCGAGGCTTGCTCACTGAGCCCACGTAAAGCTCATCTCTAAGATTCTGTATTTTGCGCTCATAATCATCCACAAGCCCACATCTTATGCGTAAACGTGAAATTTCAGCCTGGGCATCTGCAAGCCTAGAGTCCACAAACAACAGTTCAAAACGCATGTGAATGGAATCGTTATAACAACACTTATGTCTGTAGCATAAAAGAAGAACAAAGACTGCTTCCCATGGTAAGCCCAACAAGCATGAAGAGAAGGAACTTCAACATTTCTGCTATATTAACACTGGTGGCACAAGTCACAAATTCTCAGGAAACTGGACAGTCATTTGCAGTTTTAATACAATTTAACTTCATTTGCAATGGGTATCTGAAAGATCTACAACAGGAATACAAATTTGTATACATACTGACCAAACCATATAAAATAAACATGTTTAGCACAGTTTAAAAATCTAAAAGCCATTTTACTTCATTTCGAAAACAATAGCAACCAACAACATTTTAAAGTAGGATTGACAAAGCCGCACTGAGATTTGTAGACAACTATCATACAAATACAAACTTGATATCCAAAACGCCACTGACAACCAGAATTTGCAAGTGCAGTCATTACAAGTGTAGGAAAGAAAAAGAATTGTGTACTGCCATGTGTTCCGAAATGACTATCCAACACCCGAGTGCAAATGAACACTTTCATGCACTGATGAAAATAATGATGTGATGTGATATTCTGATACTGCACAGCAGAGAAAAAGATATTCATTAAAGCTGCACAAATACAGGAGAAGATTATAAGTGGAGTACATGCAACATTTTCTCACCAGTATGTATCATTTGCATCCACCTCACACAATTATTTTTCACACATGAAGTCTTTCAGTTAACAAATCATTTGTACCAAATTACTTTACTTTCATGAGCATGAAGAAAATAATTTCTCAAACCCTATTTTGTTTAAAAAAAAACAAAAAAAGACAAGAGAGAGAGAGAGAGAGAGAGAGAGAGAGAGGAGAGAGAGAGAGAGAGAGAGAGAGAGAAAGACAGAGAGAAAGAGAGAGGAAAAAGCATGCTCATTCAGCTATTTTTTTTATTTACTTCAGACTTAAGCAAGAAAGATGGGTAAGAGCAGAATTGCATCCACTAAGCCTATGTCAAACTGAAACAGTGTAGTTTTGGCAGCTGCAGTCTCAACAGTGTTACATTTCCAGCATGCAGCTGAAATTCCAGCTGTGTTACATGCCTAGTATCTAGCTCCAGTCTCAACTGAGTGATCACAGAGTCGCAGTTTCTACTGTATGACATGTCTCGATTGTAATCATACATCTAATATGTTGTTGCAGTTGCCAATGCATTTCACACCTAGTGTTTAGCTGCTGTCTCAACTGTGTTATACATCTAGCATTTAGCTGCAGTTCTGTGTTATACACCTTATGCAGCTGCAGTTCCAAATGTGTTATATATTTGTCTATATAGCTCTACTTCCAACTTAATGTTTGCTAGTCCATATCATGGTATGTGCAGATCTGAAAAGGGAACTTAACATAGAATGAGGAAAAAAAGCTAAAAAAAAAAAAAAAATGTTATAACCTACGAAAAGAAGAAAAAAAAAAACTGGTGAGAAAATTGCAAGAGACAGAATCTATGGATAATTTTTTTATGTTAACATGTACAGAGCTGCCAACCCCCTTTAAGCAATTTCAGATGCAGCTACTGCTAACGTCAGTAGTTTTCTGAACAATGTCAGTAGCACTTCTGCACTAAACAGATTAAAGAGCTTTCCTGCTTAGTCCAATGGTGCTGGCCATGAAATGCCTTGTGCCATCCCAAAACTGGTAAAAAGCACTTCTGCTTGAAAAATTGCTAGGTCTGTGATGTTGTTAGCAAGAAATAGCAAAATCTTGCGTGTAGGAACAGTCTTGATTAGTGTATATGTCCCATATGGCAGGAGCCTTCATACAGTGCAGTCCCATCATTCAGTCTGCCGTGGTTCACAGAAAAGTCATTGAGGCAAAGTTCACACCATTCATGGGACTTGCTCATCGCAGAAGCTTTCTTGCTAGGATGTTTTATTTGGGGGCCCATCGTCAGATTGTTAGAGTGTTTGCCTCTGGGGTTGATGGTTGCGAGTAAGAACCACTCATAGATCGGATTTTTTTTTTTTTTTTTTGCTTGAAAACCCTCTGTCCATCCAGCAATAAATGCATACCTGATTCAGTTCAAGAAAGGTTGAAGGCAGCATAAGAAGAGAGATGGGCGCTGCCTTCATCATGCCGTGCCCTAGGCACAGTGAACCTCTGACAGTTCCCTGCCGCTGTGGCCAACAGGCTTTGGGAACTTTTAACCCTTTTCTTTTCATCATCAAGTACTCAGTTTGAAACAGCTGATTTGACACCCTTTTTTGGAAAGGAATTCCTCTCCCTTGTTGACGCTTCAACGTTTTCTTGCATTAATTAAATGACTGAAAAGTTCTGCTCAATAACTGCCATTCAGAAATAACACACAACATCAATATGACTCATTTGTATTTGCTTTAAGGTCTGTGATACAGGTATTGAAAATGTACCAGAGTGGGCCATTTCGTGATGCTCAGACACAACTTGGTGGAAATACTCGCAAATTCTACTTCTTTGGTCTTTTTGACAAATGTGTAGCGACTTAGCATGCTACAATAGCTGAACTATAAACAATCTATGGTAGTTGGCAGCTCTGCATATATATTGTTGGCAAAAGATGGTAAACATTTATATATTTTCAATACTCATATAACGCTGCTCTTGTAGAGAGAGCCAGTTTTCACAAACAAACAAACTTACACTTGCATGCACACACACACATACACACACACAATCACAGAGCTAAACAGGATATACAATTTCAGAACTTAAGCTGCGTGAATGATAATAATGCAAACCAAGTTATCACCATCAGCATCACAGCACACTAGAGAGAGAGACGGAGAGAGATAAATCATAATAAACAAAAGGCCAGATCAATATTGAGTTAGACACTACCCTCCACAAGCTGCGGAATCCAAGCGCAAAAAGGAATCGGCAGGAAAAAAATCGGTTGCCAGCATAGAAAGAAACGTGAGGCGCCGGAGTAAACAGGGTTACAATGCTGACGACCCCTTACCCCTCACTCTCACTGAGGTCAGGAGGGTTGCTATAGAGATAGGAGGGCCTGTAGGAGGAGATCTTGGATGGGGAAGAGTGCAGACGGTTCCTGCGAATCTTCAAGAGGGCTATGTCATCCCTCAAACGCTCGACCTCCGTCTGATAATCATTTAACATGCCTGCTTTGGAGCTCAGCATTTTGTTCTCGTCCTCCGCCGTGGTTAGTCTGATCAAAGGAGGCAGCCATCATGTATACTGGATTTCAACACTCTTAAAAGCAGACCGAGCATGGTACATGCCTATGGATTAAAAAAGAAAAACAACAGAAGAAGGAACTGAACACACATGTGAAACTTGCATCCCTGAAATCTTCAATGAAGGAAAACATCTCTACAGTGATAAAACATGTTGATATCAATGTCTAGTTCTCTGCATGAAAGGGACAAAATGAATCAATTACTTGTAAACAAGAAAAAGACAAATAACACAGGATTAGTACAAGTTCTTCAGGAAATCAACATTGAGTCAATGAAAATCTTTACACCTACTATTGAAATAATTCAGATCAGATGTTTCAGAATCAAATCATCTTAACAATCAAGTTCGAAAAATGTGCACAAAATGCATTTCGTTGCTTTTTCTTTTTTAAACGATTGAAGTCCCATAGCCATAGGGTCAGTGAACTGTCAGATGTTCACTCTATATAGGGTACAGCAGGATGTTAGGTGGAGACATCGTCTTCTTTGAGCTGCCTTCAACATTCCCTAATCTGAGTCAGATATCTGGGTGGGCAGAAAGGGCTTTCAAGCTGGAAAAATCCGGCTCTACGAGTGGTTTGAAGTCATGACTGTCAGTTCCACAGGCAAACCATTTGATGTGCTAACGATCTGACCACAGGCTTTACATTTACAAGAATTTGAATGTACAAAATCTTGTTTCAAGCTGGTAGGATGCAGTTAAAATATGTGACCATCTCAACACATCAGCAATCCATCTGCATGCCCAGGTAAAAGGTTTCAAACTTCAGAAACTGCATACACAGCTGATACTCTGGTAAGTTAATAAAACCTTGTTTCTGTGTTCTCTTTCGTTGGTTTATTTGATGTTGGAATATACTAGCTGATGAGGAATCCGAAAAACACACAACCTTTGCATCTGTCTGTGTCATATTATTTGCATCTTTTCACGTTTCTTTCTTTTTTCTTCATGTGTTTTCAAATCAGAACCATGCAAAATGATTTTCTGCTTAGAGACAGGTTACCTTATAAATTAACAAAATTTATTACATATGTCTCTGCACATCTGTGGTGATCTCTCCTCTCCTGTAAGTCTTACACACACACACACACACACACACACACACACACACATACAGCAGGCACACAGCTTACTTGCGCCGCAGTTCCTTGACCTCCAAATCAGTGAACATCTTGTCACTGGTGGAAGAACGCAGGTTTCGATCCAGCTCGATTTTGGTCTCCTGCAGTCTGAAACACACACACAGTCACAAACTTGAATTAGGTTTTCATTAATTTTACTATGCACCTCTGAAACTTGAAACAATTAAAATGGCAGAAAATACACTGTACAATAAATGTGTCATGGAAGACAGTAGCTTTTCTCTCTCAATTCAACTGCACCTAGTCACCAGCATTGTGTTGCAGTAGTCAAGTGTCGCATATTCCTGACTGACAGGTCATGGGTGCCATTCCTAGGGTCATTTATTTACTGGAATTTTCTGCCCCGACCAGCTCCTACCCAAAGTTGAGTTTGCAATGGGCCTCAGCTGGGAAGACTGTGACCATACAGTTGAGCTTCATCCAATTACTGAATGTGTCTCCATGAGTGTTGCTCAAATTTCCTGAGCAATGCTGCAGGTGTCTGTATCTCTCAGGCCTGGTTGACGCCGGCTTATATCATTGTGTCATGTGGCTGGTTGCCTCATTATGACTTGACACTGACTGCCCTGCGGATTGTGGATGCAGGGACAGCGGCAGAACTAGGCAGGGTGCGGCTGTGGATGAGGAGCCGAGATGAAAGGCATGAGGGTGACGCGTCAAAAGTGGCACAGAGGATGGAACCAAAACCAAAATCAAAACAAAATGAAATATTCCTAGTCTGATGCTCTGTCATAATCCTTTACAAAATTTTCTGCATCAAATCTATTTCATTGCAACATCGCCATTAGTTTTTAACCTCTTGCTGTATTTTTCATGCAATATTTTATGTAATGTACAATCATATCTGATTCATAATATTGTCAAGCTGGCTTTCGCAAATCACATATAGTAAATCATTCTACATAAAAGAAAGAAACCTTCAAAATCAAGGAAATTTACAGATTTACACAAACCGGGTTCATACATTTTTTTAAGGTAAAAAAAAAAAAAGAGGGGGTGGGGGGACGTTATGGACAATTTTAGGGACTTAAAATCTTAAATAAATGACAATATGCCACACACAAAGGGCTTACAAAATTAACAAGCGACTTGTACCATGCCTGAATACTTGTTCATAAGTACAGACCAAATTATTGCAAGTCCTCAATGGTAGACTTCTTCTGTTCTCTTTATTTTTTAAAATGCTGAAATGCAGATTTGGTGAATGTTCATTTTTGGCCATACAATAACTCGGTCATGCTGAGTGAAAGAAATAATCACATAGCTGTAGCTGAAGTGTCATGGTTGAAACCGACGACTGACTGGCAATGCTCTGACATCTACCGGTAAAGTTTTGTCCACAAAAATTAGCAAAAGGCACTGCTCGTACATTTGTCTTCAGCAAATCTGCATATTTTTTTCCTTCTATTTCTGGTGCACAGAAAGTGCCACTTCTAACATTTTCTCCAATTTAAATGATTTCTTGCAGACACTTTGTGTCTTCACTGCTTTCCTGCCTAATCCACTGTTTGTACACTCTGTGCTACAACCAATGATTTTTTTAAGACACCCTGCTTACACAACCACTGTTTGATGCACTGCAAGTGAAACTTGGATAAAACAGTAGTGGAAGTAGAACTGCAAACGTATTTCAGAGTGCTGAAATTAACATTACCTCCCTTGACCTGACTGGCGCATTGTTTGGAACAGTTCATGTGCCCTGACACACACTACACCTATATTTACAAACTCTCGACTTTTTAAAATGTTGCTTTTAGTTTGCTGTTCAAAACGTTTCATTTCCCTTGAAACAAAAACTCTCAAACACATTCTCTCTTTTCAGGGAAACTGAGGGGCTCTGAGCTTTGTTGCATTCAGCTACATATCTTAGGAATCTTTTAGGGTCCCTAAAAGAAGCCTTCCAAAAATCAGAATTTTTAGGGGTTTTAAAGTTTGTGCAAACCTGGACTTCAAGTAACCATTCCTGACCCCACCAGAGGAAAGGTTTTAGTACATCAAGGCAGAGAAACAGCACACTTTCTGAAGAT
This sequence comes from Conus canariensis, assembly GCA_033310375.1. Taxonomy (NCBI): domain Eukaryota; kingdom Metazoa; phylum Mollusca; class Gastropoda; order Neogastropoda; family Conidae; genus Conus; species Conus canariensis. The sequence goes on from CM065720.1 coordinate 12,215,350, forward strand.
AAAAGGGAGACAACTAGACACAGCAAAACACCATTCCATTCACGTCACTCACTCGTCCTTCAGGTCCCTGTTCTCAGCCTGGGTGTCTCGCAGCTCCCCGTCCAGGTCATTCAACGACTTCTCATACATGTCCTGGAGTTCACTCAGCTCACGGTCCTTGGCCGCCGCCTCAGCCAGCACGGACAGAGAAGTGTCGGCAGTGACCGCTCCACCGGAGGTGAAGAAGTTCTGACCCAGCCATGGCAGCAGGCGGGACTTGATGATGTTAGTGCCTCCATACAGACCTCCTGTCAACCAGGGGAAAACGATGACTTGCTGAATCACGTTCACTTACACTAACAGCCACATGGAGAGGCTTTGCTGTGCAGCCTCCATGATAGAATGCATCTTAATAATCTTAACTTTATCATCTTCAGCAGATGTTATCAAAGGACCCTGATAATGAACACTTACAACTAGATTCTATTTCAGAATCTCCCATTATACATTTTAATTTCACAAAATTTAGGATCTTTTTGGAACTTCAACTTGTACAGCATAATAATATTGTGTCACTTTCAACAGTGTAGCGAATGAGAATATGAGTCATATACTGGCCCTAGATAGCATTCTCAAACAGAGGCTCATAAGAGGTATTGATTTGTTATGTTGGAAATAGCAGATTAATGTTAGAATGGTGACAGATTTAATGCTATACAATGTTGTCTAAACAAACAAAATGGTGTTCAAACATGAGTCCTTTGCTTACTACCGTTTCCCCTCTCCCTTACTCCACCTGTACACTGTACACAAGAAAATGGATCATGAATGATACAAAGTTAATACTCAAACGTCAACACTGGAGGTCATAGACCTACAGTCCAGTTCAGACTTGTTCCTACCTATACTGATGAGGCTAGTCTTTCACTACGAGCAATGTTAATGGTTAAACAATCATTGCTTGGCCCCCACCCCACCAAAAACAGTTACATAGTATGTTTAGCAGTTTGCTGTTGTTGTTTTTTTTCTTCTCATTTCTGTGTTAACTCTAGTCTAGTTTAATAACTGGCATTTAACATAGATGGATTCAATTATGACAACTAACATTACATTTTGAAATTTAAAAAAATTTTTTGTTTGATGCATTGCTGTGCACTCGATGCTGCCCAGTGATGGGCGTGCATGTTGTGAACACAGCATAATGATGCTGCCTATGCATGGGCAGCAGTTAGGGGGAAAAAAAATCTTTTTTTGATGCATTGCTGTGCACTCGATGCTGCCCAGTGATGGGCGTGCATGTTGTGAACACAGCATAATGATGCTGCCTACACATGGGCAGCAGTTAGGGGAAAAAAAATCTTTTTTTTTTTAAAGGAGACTATTTTGACACACATTCATAATTGGGATTGCGATGGTTACCTCATGCAGCTAGTGAAGAGTTTTCATTTTTATAATATACATTTTCCCCCTTTTTTTCCTCTTTTTTTTTTACATTTCAAATCTTTGCAAAGTCATTACTATAAATGATGGAAGAATTGTTAACCTACACTTGTTTTCCCTCACTACTTTATTGTTCAGCATTATATTGTTTGGTCAATCAGTGGGCGATTGCATCTCTTAGGATATCCAAGTAAAGGTTGTTCTACACAATTCTTAGCCGCTGACAATGCTTGGGTTATTGAACAGCAGAGCTGACCACTCAGACTGTTCCGGTTTTTTTTTTATAATCTCCCTTGCACCCTTAAATGGATCCTCAAGCATTGGCTCATAGATTGTCCCCTACATTTTATACTGTTTGCTTAATGTTTTTAGTTTTTCTGCAACTTTTTACCTCTCCACACTTTCGTTTTATTTTATTCTACTACCTTTCGCTGGCTGCTTTGGGGGTGCTGTTGGATTCTTCTTTGAACCCTTGCTGATGACAACACCACAGAATTACGGACTGTGGTGTGTCTCTATTTCACGCCAAGAGCACAGACACAATCTGCCGTGTCTCCCCAACGAGTTCCAATCCAGCGGATAAAAGGCCTAGAAGCAGGCAATACATATAGATCTGCCTTTGAGAGAGATTGCAATGGTTCCCTCATGCAGCTAGTGAAGGGTTTTCATTTTTATAATATACATTTTCCCTTTTACAATTTTTTTAAAAACATTTCAAATCTTTGCCAAGTCATTACTAAAATAATAGAATTGTTAACCTTCGCTTGTTTTCCCTCACAACTTTATTGTTCACACATTCATAATTTTTGACAACAACAAAAAAATTTCACACACTCCCACAAATACCAGGCTAAGCAAACAAAACAGACTAAGCTGCTTTGCAGTGCCTCAGGATACTTTACCTTCCTGAGCACACAGGCTTAGCAGCTTGAACAGCTGTCCTTGCACCTTGGCATTCAGTTCAATGATCTCACAGCAGCGAGCAGTGTTCTGATCACATGAATTGGTCTGAAACACACACACAACAAATTAACTCACTTAAATAATCTCACAGCATTGGATGGTGTTCTTTCACATGAGTTGGTCAAAAACACGTACACAACAAATACATTTATTTCAAAGGTATCACAGCATTTGGCATGTTCTGACTACACAAACTGGTCTGAGAATATTCATAACCCAAGCAAAATGGAATAAATGATTAAACAAAAATGATAATAAAGTCATTTTAGTCCTTTAGTTCTGTCTTTGACTTTCGATGTACTAGTAATTTATATACATATATGTAGTAGGGTTTGTGTATGTGAGCATTTATGTGTGTGAGAGTGAGTATGCGTGCGTGTGTGTATGTGCATTTTATAATGAAGGGAAGAAAGAAAGCAGATAAGACAAACTTACAGAGACCAAACTGTTGCCTCCTAACAATAAATACATTTGCTTCTTTTTCACAGCTCTGTACAAAAATTATTGTGTTACGCCTGGTTTTGTAATGCACCATCACTATCAGTCAAGCAAGCACATTAACTAGCCAATCAAGCGAACATTTATTCCCAGAAGATGGAGTATAGCTGCCTTAATGGCGGGATAAATAATGGTCATACACACAAAACTCCATTGCCTGTCTATACAGGCAGCGTCCGCAGGAGTATCAGCCTGTGTACGCAGAAAGAAAGAAGAAAAGAGAACATTTTTAACCAGCCAGCAAATGAGCTGAAAATCAAAATGCAGTCTGCACACACACACACACACACACACACACACACACTATATATATATATATTGCAATCACACACCAACTCCACAATGAATTATTGAAATCACAGCAATTTATGTTGCACACCTAAAAAAATATTAACTATGGTTATGACAAAGCTTCTTTCTCATTTACACTTACACAAACACCGCGGTCTTCTGTGCACTGGCATGAATGAACCAACAGAATCTTATACCATACAAGTGCACGGCTGACCATGTAATTTGCTGCCAGACATTTCGGTCAACACTCCGAAGAGCGGGTCAATATTCTGGTGGGTCAGAAACCGCCAAGCCGTCAAACCAACAAAAACAAATTTCCTCGCCTGATTGCAGCCACACTCCCGGGCAGATTAAACGCAATGAGGGGTAAGCAAGAAATAAGCCATTACACTCCTTTGCCTGTTTATCCTGGCAAATCCAATGTCAAATGCCTGGATTACCCTTTGACCTGTAAGTGTGCTGCTGGAGCACACTGAAGAGAGAATGGCCTGCCTTTATGTAATTCCCTACTAAGTGAAGGAGGGGGGCAAGGGGGGGGGGGGGGGGGGGTGGAAGGCTGCATGCTCCTCATGAGTGTAAACATATATTTTTAGCATTCTTTTACTCTGTGTGTGTGTGTGTGTGTGTGTGTGTGTGTGTGTGTGTGTGTGTGTGTGTGTGTGTGCACATGCGTGTGTGTATGCATGTACCTGCATGTACATGTCTGTTATGTATATCATGTGTGGTGTGGATCTCTCTAGCATGTGAACGTGTGTTTACATCTTTGATTCTAATTTCCTTTCAATTAAGGAAAAAAATCAGTGTGTGTGTGTGTGTGTGTGTGTGTGTGTGTGTGTGTGTGTGTGTGTGTGTGTGTGTGTGTGTGTATCAAAGTATGTAAGCATGATTTGATTCATTGCTTCTAATTTTCTTGATTTAATCAACAACCTTACTGTGTATGTGTGTGTGTGAGTGTGTGTGTGATAGTGTGTGTGTGTGTGTGTGTGTGTGATAGTGTGTGTGTGTTGTGTGTGTGTGTGTGTGTGTGTGTGTGTGTGTGTGTGTGTGTGTGTGTGTGTGAGTGCAAGCATGCATGTGTGTGTGTGCCTACATGCGTGTGTGTGTTTGTGCATACACATGTTTGTATCTGTTTGTGTTGAGTTTAAAAATATGCAAGAGTGCATTTATTTCCACTTTCTTTTCTTTCTTTTTTTTCTTCTCCAATTAATGCACAGATGTGGTGTTAAAATTTCTAAAAAGATTAGTCTCATCACTATGATCCTTGTTTTTGGCATGACCAATCTAAATTTTCTCCATGCAAGTAAGGTAGACAGTGAGAGGTTTCTGAAGTGATAGCATATTAGCAGCAATGAAGAGTATTAAAAAAAATGTGTAAAGCTAAAATTAATAACATTTTTCTACATAAAATCTGTGTAAATAAAAATAACAAACAAATAAACTACAGTCAGAATCCTTCAGAGTTCTTGACTTTTCAGTTCCTTTTATTTTTTAAACAGGATTAAAGAAAAAAAATCGGCAAGGGATATCTGGATCAGACACCAGTTGGTCAGCTTGCGCTTGTTTGTGTTTAAATTTTTAATATTAAAAAACAAACAAAGAAACAAAGACAAAAAAAGATGTCCCTGATTCTCACAACAAACACATATAACTTCCAGATTCAAATTCGTTTCCTTTTGAGGTAATCCTGAATCTTTGCAAATAAAATCACAACACAGATTTCCGTTATGAACAAAAGGCAACTTGTATATAATGTGAGTGTTCTTTCATATATGTGAATGAACAACACATTCCACATTTACAGGCCCTGAATGTCACCTATACGGGAGAACTGCTTAAGCAGCAAACTGGAACTCAATCTTATCTCAAGCCTCCAAAGCTCTGAAAACTTGCAGGCTCACAATTGAAACGCCTTGTTATCTCATGCCCATTTACTCCGGACCCACCTACGCAGAGGCAGTTAATCAACTGTAATTTTATCACCACACCTGCATAAATCGGGCTAAGGGGGACGGCTCAAAGGCAGGATCTCATTCCAAGCATAATTAGAATGCCCAGAACACAGTAAGAGGTTAACTGATCGGTACTGAATACCGAATAAAACGTTTATACTGTGTGTGTGTGTGTGTCCTTTGGTTAGAGCTTAGAGCTTTTGCCAACAGTTTCGTAATTACAAATTGTAGTTTCACATGGCACTGATCTGATGTGAATCGTTCAATTTTTTTGAGTTGCCATTTTCAACACATTATTTCTGCCTTAATTCATCTTTGCAAACCACAAACATGCACTGCAGGCAGAATGAAAACTAAAGAGAGAGAGAGAGAGAGAGAGAGAGAGAGAGAGAGAGAGAGAGAGAGAGAGAGAGAGAGAGAGAGCTGAAAAAGTGAGGCATTTAGATATCTTTTACTTAATATGCGTTTTTCAAAACTTTTTTGGTTTCTGTTATTAAGGATACCTTCATACATTTAATATCCATTGTATACAATTTCTAAATGTCTTAGGAGTTTCAAACATCATTTTCAAAACCTAGACTGGAAAATTTTGCAGTTGACTCGTTTGTGAAATGAGTCTGCCACACAGTCAACATTACAGGGCAATGAATGAAAAAAGACAAAAGACAAGTTTGGTGATCCAGAACCGTGTCTGGAGAGCTCCCTGTTTTAAAAACCACAGGCTGTTCACCTCTTTGGCAAGTGCCAAGAGTTACACTAAAGGAGAACAAGACCAACAGACAGC
>CM065720.1:12226256-12267252 GCA_033310375.1 Conus canariensis
GTGAAATATTGATCTCATACACTGAAGGTGATAAAAATGTTACAAAGCTCTGAGAAACATCACACAAAAGTTAGATTTGTATCTTCTGACTACCTTAAAATGGGCTTTAATAACGCTAATAAAATGAATATCCTTTCATTATCTACTTTTGTGAGAGACAGAAAGGGGTCACTGCATGTATGAAACCCATTTATCCATTGTGAATGCATTCTCGATGTGGATGCATACTAAATCTATCAATGTTTATGGATGTGGATGCATACTAAAATCTTATCAGATGTTTATGATGTGGATGCATACTAAAATCTTATCAGATGTTATGATGTGATACATACTAAAATCTTATCAGATGTTTATGGATGTGGATGCATACTAAAATCTTATCAGATGTTTACAATTCATATCCACCTCTCCAAGTCTCTCTCACTCAGTCTCACTCTCAAACAACACACACACCTTTCTTTTTTTTTTTTTTTTATCTGCATTTAATTACATTATGAAGCATTCCTCAATATAGAAGGGGGGGGGGGGGGGGGATAAATTAAAATGTTCCTTGATTGTGCTCTACTCTACCCCTTCCTTTCTTTCTCTCTCCCAACAGAACGACACATGCACCACACATGGCAAATCACATCTGGGCTCTGTATTCTTCCTGTATGTCCCTGTGCTACATGTTTTATTGTATAAATGCCAATCCTTGAAACATTTAAAAGATAATATTTATCATGCACCTCTTGTGACTTGAAGCATGATACCATCATCTAAGAGAACAACTACTACACAACACCACCATCATATACACAAAAACTCTCTCTCTCACTCTCTCTCACACACACACAGAGACGAAATAACTAATAAAGTATGCACGGCTTGTAAAGTGTATCCTGACCCTGACTCAGTCACTAGTGTTTGTTTCTATCCCATACTAAATAACCAAAGAACATGCATTAACACGTTCTGGTGGCGCTAACAGCATCGGGCAGGCGAGTTCACATTGCCGCCGTTATCAAACTACTTTTCAAGCATAGGACAATACATCTAATCGTAGGTCAATACACTTTCACTGCCAGATCCACACACACTCCTCTGGCCCAATTCCAAAACATCGAAGACCGTGTCTGGACCAGTCATTTATTTCGGCGGCTATCATTTTGAAAGTTTTCTCAATGGCGCCAACAATGTGCAAAGGTGTGAAATGGCAAAACCATATCTGTGCTTTTGTAACAATATTTCTTTGGATTTTGCTACGATGCATTTGACACTAACTCACACAACTTACTGTTATGTGTAAAGTGACCGATGTACAAGTCGAAACGATTTTCCTTAGAAACGAAGGAAAGCAGGGCAGCTTGACATTTCATGTTGCGCTATGAAAGTGCACGGGAAATCTTACAAGAAAAATAAACTTCGCGTATAAGACGAAGCCAATACTCACATAGTAATCACTGAGCCAGTTCTCCAGTTTTTCCTGGAGCACTGTAAATGTCCCGATGTTAACCAGCCTCCTCAGCGACTCCGCCATTTTCGACGCTTTCTCCCCGACCACCGTCGTCCAGTTGCAGACCACACTTGCGCATGCGCCTGAACCTTGAGGGCATATTTGTCACGTGACTAATGTCAGGTGACCTTTTTCGGCTGCAAGAGGGTCGCACGCCACAATTTGAAACATGCGCCCCAAACTCCAAAGGTCCGTATCCATGGTTACAGTTTAGGCCCAAAACACTTTACATTCTCTATTACGCCCAAAGCTGCACCTGGCTTTTCTAAGAAGATCAGCCAGTACCAAAACATATTCATAGGACAGTCTAGCCTTTGATCCATACCATACCTGACTGTGAGGCAGAGATCATGTCCATTTCTTTTTTCTATGCAAGCACGATCCACATGGCCCTTCATTTTTTTTGTGTGGTCTGCTATGCTTTCCACTCCTAAATCATAGTGCCCTACCAATGGCGTAGAAACACAAGGAGTCCACAAGTCATGCATCATTCTGCTATTTTTGCTGACATATGACATTGAACTAATCTACTGACCCCAAATTCCAGGATAGAATCATTTCTTTTTTCTTTTTTTTTTACATTCATTTTTTCCCCACAGATTCTCATCTGTTTAAACCTTGTTGTTAACACTTGAACTTTGCTGTAAGCCCGAACTCTGATCGAAGAGGTTTCACGTTATCCTTTTGAGTGATGATAAGCGTGTTTTTAAACTGCATCACAATGAACTCAAATATCTGCTTTCATGGTATTACAATCCTTACTGAGTTTACATCAACCACTTCACGCATCAATTACTTCAGTACGTCAAATCATTTCAGTACTATCATTTCATTCACACACACACACACACACACACACACACACACACACACACACACACACACACATTATTTACCAAGCGATGATTTTATGTTGTGTCTTCATATCGGAAACATATTCCAAGTTGTCTCCCTTGTAGATACACGTTTCTGCAGATCCGAGTCACGATGTGGGGGACTGCAAGAAAATTACTTTCTCTTCTGGCGCAATGGCTGTACCATATTAAACAAATGTCGTTTCATGGTCTCTAAGCCCCTGAAATCTAAAATGAGGTTTTCATTTCTCTGCAGCACAGGTAAAACAACGATTGCAAATGTAGCATACATATTAATGGCAAAATGCTCAAGACATTTGCTTGCATTCCGGATCACAATTCAGACATTCTCAGCTGGAAAAAATTGTTTGCCTGGCGAAACACTAAAAACGTTTGCTTGCATTCTGCATCACACTTTCGTGAGTTTCAGCTGGGAAAAAGTGCTTCACGTTTACATAAAAAGGTCGAAATAGTTTGTTCGCATTTCAGATTACTGTTCAGAACATCTCATGAATTATTATTACAACAACAATGACAACAGATTCTAAGACATGGTTTTTGTACACACAAAACGCCCACTTCAGTAAAATTACAATGACATTGTATCTTTGAACATAATAACACAAGAAGGATGTCATAACTGAAACTGAGGAGAAAATAGAGAAGACGGAAAGAAAAAATCTCTCTCTCTCTCTCTCTCTCTCTCTTGGTTTGAGCTGTAATCATGATTACAGACAAGACGTGTTTTGTGAGCTGTCTTCAAGTCAATATGGCGACAGAAGACGAAGTGTTGCTTTTGCATACTATAAGTAATTGAACATTAATGTGGTGCCTGTTAATTTTCAGGGTGGTCTATGGACGAGTTCTATCCGATTTCTCTAACTTTATGCACTGGGGACCTGTAAAGCCAGTGTCGGCTCGGAGGAACGAGAACTCTGAAAGTACGGAGTTTGAAACAATATTTTAGTCGTTGATGTCTGAGACCATCATGATATCCATAGATGTGGCGAGGCAGCAAAGAGTCCATGACCCCAAACTAAGGGCGCAATGAGACAATCAGATCTGAGCAGCCGGAGTCCGTCTCACTGTGGAAAGTGATGTGCAAGGTCTTCGAGCACATCGGGATCGTAACTATTCGGGATCATGAACCACTTGGGGTGGGATAATGTTTTCTCCTCACGGCAGTACATCAGATATGTCGAATCCATCACAACCCAGCTGTCAAGAGGGCATTAAGTGTGTTAAAATTAAATAAATGACGAATCCAGCATAACCCAGCTCCTGGATTTGGGGGAAGATTTAGACAGCCTTGAACATGGACTACCCACAGTCGACGCTATTAACTTTGCGAAGGCTTTTGACAGCGTCAACCACAGCCTTCTAGTACACAAGCTAGAACACTAAAGCGTTAGAGGAGCATTAAAAAATGCATAGCAAATTTTCTGATCCGGCGTGAGAACCTATGCCATTGTAGTTGAAGAAAATCGTTGTGACTTTGTCACCGTGTAATGGGAATTCCCCAGGGCAGTGTTCTTAGCCCCTGCCTGATCATGTTGTACACACAAACAACACTTACAACAAATTGACCTGTCTTGTCAGGCTGTTCGCTGACAACACCATTTTCTATCTCCTGCCAGTTCGAGCACAAGACAGACAACCGCTTCAAGAAGACCTGCAGATTCTGGAGAGATGGAGGACATGATTATTATGATCATACTTATACAGTGCCTATTCTAGGTTAAAAACCAAGATCTGAGCGCTCTACAATCAACGCTCACGTTCACATAACGTGCCGCCTATCTGGGTAAAACAGTTCGAAGAGCGGTCTGCTGGCGCCATCATTCATTTGCCGTATCATTCAGTCACTCAGACTTTCGTTTATTCCTTCAATTTTCACGGAGAATGCGTGTTATGTGTATATGTATCATCCATACCGGTGGACAAACTGACCTTCTCTTTACTAAAGCTAGCGATGGATTTTACGTGTGCGTAAGATCTTACAAGTGCGTTCACACACGGAAGTTCGTTTATCGCTTCACTCGAAGAACTTTGGCGTCAGAACTAATATCAACGCCGAGATAAAAATTCCCCCTGTACTAAAATGGCTCAGTGGAATTTCGAGCCCGCAATCCCAAGATCACCCGAATCGTGAGTCCGGTGCTCTTCCAACTGAGCTATTCGGCCCCTACAATGGAACATGCGGTTGCATTCAGTCAAATGTAACGTCATGCGTATTATCACGATGAAATACTTCACCTCCCCAAGGACACATTTCCCGAACAAGATCTCCAAAGGGTGAGCACAGTAAAGTACTTTAGAGTCATCGTGCAAGAACACGGAAAATGGGATGCCCACTTCAGGGACATCAAGCCCAAAGACAGCAGCACTGAACTTTGTTAGACAGTCCCAAACAACAAAGGAACAAAAAGCTACAAAATGTCAAAGAACAGCCCTACAAAACTCTTGTCTTCGATCGTGTCAGAGTATGACTCTAGGACACTAAGTCTGTTGTAAAGTGCACAACAACGCTTCAATCACAGGCGACTGTAGTTCAACATCAAACATGTCTGCCATTATCAATAAACCACAGTAGCCTTCACCGGAAAGGAGTAGGTTACTGCTGCTCGCCTCACCACGTTTGTCAAAATTCGAAACAAACAGCTGCACCAAGTGGGGACCCCCCCCTCCCCCCCCCCCCACCCCGATCCTAACCCACCCACCCACCCACCCATTCAATTTATTGAAATCAGATCAAGGCGTGGACACGACAAGCAGTCCTGCAGGATCCCTTGCCCCACAGACTCTTTGTCCTCAGCACTATCAGAGACTTTAACACCCTCAGCACAGAAACTTTCCTGGCCTCGTCCGCCACAGTCTTCTCCAGAGGAGTTCTGGTGGAACTATCAACTAAAAAGTAATCCTGTCCTCATCCTGTTTCCCTAAAGGCAGTCATCAGTTGATGACTGGGCATCATGCTGGAGCCGCTGAAGTGTGTGTGGTGTGTGTGTGTGTGTGTGTGTGTGTGTGTGTGTGTGTGTGTGTGTGTGTGTGTGTGTGCGTGCGTGCGTGCGTGCGTGCGCGCGCGTGTGTGTGTGTCCTGACCTCTCTTCGCCCCTGTCGCAGCAATAAAGATCACAATTGATCATAGTTGCTACTTAGAAGAAAAAGAAGAAAAAAGACGGAAATTGTTGTAATTCACTTGTGAAAGACCAAACTAGAGACAAGTTAGTGTTGGAAGGAGAAATCCAAGCTGAAAAATCCCACAGACTGAAAAGTCCTAACTCCGCCGTCAATGCCCCCCCCCCCTCTCTCTCTCTCTCTCTCTCTCTCTCTCTCTCTCTCTCATTGGTGAGGACTATTTCCATAAAGTGCTGAGGAAGAAACTGGTTCCCTTTCGGATGGTCGCATGAGAAAAAAAAAAGCATTTTCCATAGATTTCTACCTCCTGGTAGCAGACAGTAAAAAGTTTTCCTCTCAAGGATCACGGACACACAATGATAGCATGGAAACATACGAAGATAAAGTATACAGAGCTTAAGATTTATGTCAGTTAAAGTGGAGAACGTGGAAACAAATCAAAAAGAAACGTTTTGACCTACTTTGATGAGAACACTAATACACGTGAAACATCAAAACTTGTCATGGACGATGTGAATTCTCAGCGCTGCGCTGTTTTGCAATCCGTGAACTGAAATCATTCGGGTAACAGAGTCGGTGAAATTTAGGTTCAGTTTATTGCCGTGTTGTCTGGGGTGTACTGTTGAAATCATTCCTACTTGTCCGTTATGGATGAAATTAGTGGTAACGATTTGGCTGGCAGCAGTAATGCTGGCCAAGATCTGGTACGTGACAATTTCAGTTTTCTGTTTGTTCCTGGCACGTTGAAGGTACTCATATCTAAACTTCATATTTCTGATCTCATTTCATATTTGGCCTGAGTTTGATTTTATTTGCTAATTCGGGACGTTTGATAGAACTTAAGTTTTTTTGTTTGTTTGTTTCCGAAGCATGCGAAATTTAGAGCGCCGGACTCGTGATCCTGAGGTTACGGGTTCGAATTTCGGTACAGGGGGATTCTTCCCTCGGAGTTAACATTGGTTCTGACTGCATTCCCCATACAGTCCTTCGAATGAGACTATAAACCAAGGTTCCGTGTGTGAACGCACGCACATCATCTTGCACACACGTAAAATCCCAGCACCAACTTACGGAAGAGAAGGCCAGTTTGGCCATTGGTATGGATGACACGTTACACATGGCATGCACCTTCCCCGAAGTTGGAGTATGGCTGCCTTAAATGGCGGGATAATAAACGGTTAAACACACAAAGGTGTCAGAATCTTCAACTCAGTGAAGGTGGACACTCAAAGAAAGAAAGAAGTGTAGTGTAGGAATTACCAGTTTTGTTGAAGAAGATCAGACTAAAGGCTCATAGCCTAATCCAGTCTGTAGCAGTATGGTATGGTATGGTATGGTATGGTATGGTGTGTGTGTGTGTTCGAATCTCCTTACGTGCAACAGCAAATGGTCTTCTTGTTGCAATTTATCGCTGCTAGAGGTTTGTGCAAGCATTTACAGATGTACGTAACAGACTTGTTCTTTTTTTTTTTTTTTTCGTTTGTTTATTTGCTTGTCATTTTAATAGGAGGGCCAAAGGGATGTCATATTTCGCGCTACACCAGCATGGTGCCCTACATATCCGGTCTCGGTAACCTCTAGCAGCAATAAATTGCAACGAGAAAACCATTTTGTGTTGCACGCAAGGGGAATCGATCTCACGCTTAAAATGTTAGTTTGGTAATTGCCACAATGAGCACCGGAAACTAGTGTTCCAGATCAGCTAAGTTCTTATACACAAGGAAAATACAGACCATATGGTTGACAAAATCTACAATATTTTGGTGTATTGTACCCCAAATTTCATGACGTCATTTAGCAACAGCGTCCAAACAGCCCCCCTCTTCGTTCATTTTGCCTTCCTTCAGTAAGTAATCTCATGTAAAGAAAACTAATATTGTATAACAGATAGACTATTATTCTTCTGATTAAGTTCTGTAGTAAGAATAAAATAAGTGTGCCGAGACTGATTAAAGAAATTATTAAAAAAAACTTACATCGACGGTCATTATTTTGTTTTCGGTGAACCTGTAGTGTAGAGTACTTAGGACTGAAGTGAGGCCAAGTTAGCACTATTCGATTTGAATTGCAGGAGAATTTTATACTTGTTTGTGAGTTTCTTGTGCAAAAGGTATGTCCAGTAACATTGTACGTGAACTTGTGTACAAAGAATAGTTCCGGTTCTCTGAGTCTATTTACGAAAAACAATAAAATACCCAGCCTGTGGCGTTATTGCAGATTCACCATGCACTGCACTTGCACAGGAATAGCATTACTTTTCTGTATACTTCTGATGGAGAAATTACCCACTATATTTTTTTTGCTACAAATTTTATTCCAGTGAGTTTAAAAGAAGATCATACACTCAACCTTCAATGAATATAGTCCCCATGTACGTTGGGCCCTTCCTTTCGGTTCAAATTGTTTGTGTACAAAATTCTTGTACCTCGCACTTCACTTGTTTCTGATATTGCTTAATTCACCACAGCCCCACCTTACTCCTATTCTCACTTAACTTCAACCTTTATCACCAACTCAGTCCTCCCCTATCTCCTCCTTCTCCCCCCCCCCCCCCAACTCCACATACTTGCTCTTCATTTTCAGTTCCAACCAGTTACTGAACCTCTGACACATTGTAATGAAACCATTTTCAGTCTCAGTTTGGTGCGCTATAATGAGAAACGACCACCCAAACAAAGTATCACTTCAGTCCACCTCAGCTCGCTTTTGATAATGATTTTTTGTTGTTGTTGGTTATTGCAGACTGCTGAAAAAAAAAAAAAAGAAATTGAAGAATAGTGTCTGATTCAAGATGGGCATCAGCAGCTTAGAATCAGCAACAGGTGTCTCATAATTTAGCTATGTTCCGACTGCACACTAAATTACTTGACCAGGTACTTTGATGAAGTGTCAGTATGCTGAATTTTGGATGCTCTTTTGTGAAACAAACATTGCTCTGCATTTCGTGTGTAGGTTCATCCAACCATAAATCAAGAATACATTCATTTCACTCATCTATCCATTTTTTTCATTCATGTTGTTTCTCTGCAGTCTGATTCATTTTCGTCACTGGAAATGGGGAAAAAAGAGAAGAAGGCTGAAAAGGCTGCTCCAGATGACGTCGTAAGTTTGTGTGTGTGTGAGTGAGTGTGTGTGTGTGTGTATGCGCGCGCATGTGTGTATGTATGTGTGTGTGTGTGTGTGTGTGTGTGTGTGTGTGTTATACAATACCCTCCCCCCTCTATTACCTATAGACCTAACTTTATTTTTACTTTTTACATCTTGTTTCTTTCTTTCAGTTTTTCCTAGTTAAATCTGCATTGGAGATTCATGTATTTTTCATGCCCTGCTTATTTTATCTGTTTGTCTGCAAGATTACACACACACACACACACACACACACACACACACACACACACACACAACACACACCACATCCCTGTGGAATCCATTTTAATGAAATTTGATGGAAAGGAATGCATCCCAGGGAAGAACCCATTAAGTTTTGTGTGATGATTTGTGAATTGGACTAAACGACATAAGCAGGAATTCAGGGTAAGAGGTTATTGAACAGAATAAAGTTAGGATTTGATTAAAATTTGAAGACAAGAGGTTTGTTTGACCTTAGTAGAGGTCTATGCTCTCCTAAGTACCATTTGATGTTGTTGTGCTTTTGTTTATAATCATTTGTTTGAATTTTCCTGTACATTTCTATTGTTCATTGTTTTGATTCTTCCTTTTTATTGTGTGTTTTTTTTTTTTTGTCTGTTCCATTCCTTACATAACTTTAACATATGATTTCTGTCTTTCGTTAAAAAAATGAACTCCTAAACATCTCCAAACCTATGTCTCCTCCACTCCTCCCTTTTGTGTCTTATTTTTTATCCTCTTCTTTTCATTTTGTGATCTGTTTAAACTTTGCGAAGAGTCGCTGGTATGCTGCACTGAAGACCTTTTCATCAGTTTCTTTCAGCGCAATCGGGCCAGGGTCTCTGAAAAATGGTTTCCTCGTCCATTCCGCAGAGAGTTGTCAGTCTTTCAATTTTTATGTCTTCCCCTCAGTCTCTCTCCCTTAACAATTCCCTGGAGGACTGCCTTAGATACTTAGAAAGGACTTTTGATCTTGTTATGAGGGCATGAGAACATAGTTTAATTTTCTTGACTGATGTCAGCAGATCTTGTGGTCCAGTGTGCTGCATGATGGTCTGGTGCACTGGTTTGTTGGTGATATGACCAGTATATTTGATGTTTAGTAGTAGTTTGTGGTAACTACTCATTTCCTTAGCTTGGATTGTCTGTTCAGATCTGCTGTGAGTGTCCATGTCTTACATGCATGTAGGAAGATGGAATGTACAAGTGTACACAGGAGCCTTATCTTATGTTTTATGGAGGTATTATTTTCTTTGCATGCAGTCTTCAGTAGGGACAGTGCTGATGTTGTCTTTGCTGCCCTTTGCCTAATGACTGTTTTTACTGCACCATTCCTTCAGGTGAAGTCTTTCATGAGGTCTTTTAGAGCGACACCCAGGATCAAGAAACATCAGGCAGATGGAACAGGGAACATTGAAATGGACATTAAAAACAAATCCACATAATTGTCTCTGGTTCCAGGGTTTCCTCTGGCTTTGAGGCTGGTAAGAACACTATGCTTCAGGATGTCATCATTCAAAATTGATGGCAGACAAATCTAAATGGTTTGGGCAGTGCTTTGTTTGACATCATCCCATTTCAGTGTCACACAAGCTCATAATGACTGTTATGTACTGCAAGCAGTGTTTGTTCACCAGCCATTGTGATGCAGTGGTTTATGTCATGGACTGTAAGGTCATGGGTTTGTGTTCCATCGGAATATAGTTTGCCAGAAATCGTACCAAAAATGTTCTCAGAATACAAAAACCTTCTCTCTCTGCCCCTCTCCCATTTCTCTCCCTCTCCTTCTCTCAAACCCAAGTGTATGTCTGTGTGCATAAATTATGTACACATGCATGCATTCACACATGCATGCTTGCTCGTATGCATGCACATACACCCACATATCAAATGAACACACACACACACACACACACACACACACACACACACACACACACACACACACACACACATTGTAACTTGTATGCAGAGAAGAGACAGACAGATGCTGTCATGCGTACAAACACACATATACAAATAACAAACACAAATGCACTTGTATGCACAGACACAGAGACATACTGACACCATATACGCATGCATACGCACACATACACACACACACACACACACACACACACACACACACACACACACACACACACACACACACACACACACACACATTCTTCCCTATAAGATTGGGGGTGTATACAGTGCACATGTCATATTGCACCATGCTGGCACTACCGTTTCAGTTTGATGCACTGCTTGTGGAGAGCCGGCAGGCTGCCACAGTCGTGCTGATGCTGAACAGCCCCGAGGAGGAGGTGCAAGCCAAGGCCTGCGAGGCCATCTACAAGTTTGTGGACAAATGTGAGACAACTCTCAGCTTAGTTTTGTCGCGTTGTCTCCTCCTGTCCCCGTGCATCAGTCTAACTTTTTCCCCCCTTGTCTGTCTGTCTTTCTGTCTCAGTCTGTCTGTCAGTCTTCTAATTCCAGTGTAGGGTCTGTCTGTCTGTCTGTCTGTCTGTCACTAGTGTATGGATAAGGCTTGTCTCTTTATATGTGTGTGTGAATGAAAAATACGGATTACAAACAGGTGTGGTTAAAGAAATGATCTGGTGGAAGAGACAAAAACACCCAGTGGAGTTCCGCTTGAAGTATCTCAAATTTTAGATTTGTTTTCAAGGAAGGATACAGACATTTCAATATTTTGAAACTGAACATGGAAAATGCATTTTATCTGAGTGTAAATAATAAATGTTTTGCTTGCTCAATAGTGTTCTTAAGGCATTAAACGTGAGTCTAAACATCAGGCTTTGAAGATCCTTATGCTATTGTGATACCAATGCAGACAGCACAGTATCTTCATATTAACCTCAGTGACAAAATGGTTTTTCGCTGAAAATGTTTAACTGTGTATCTTAAATAGAGTTCTTAAAATTCTTTTCATGCTTGCATTGGTGTTTAGTATTTAAGTCATCTATATGCCCTAGAGATACTGTTTGTTGTTCAAACAGTTCCTAAGTTTATCTATTTTTGTGTGTGTTTTGTGTTTATAAATGGTTGTGTCCATTTATGGTTTGTGATCTTTGCTAATCAGGTGAGGAGAACAAGAAGCTGTTGCTAGATCTGAATGCAGTGGACGCCCTGCTACGTTTGATGCAGGGCGAAGATGTGAACGTGCGACGTAACGCGACCATGGCCCTTGGTGTCATGTGTCAGCATGGTATATAGTTTCTGCTTCATAATTTTGACTCTTCCTATTGACATGGTCATATTGCATCTCTGGAATCTAATCATTGCATCACTGGAGTCTCATTGAATGGATGTCTCAAATTGTCATGCATCATATGAACTGCTTTGCACCTCGAGGGTCTTATTGCATTTGTAATGTCTCACGACATCATTTGAGTGTCATTGCACCCGTTCAGTATATTTTTTTGCCTCTCTCAAGTCTCATTGCATTTCTTGAGTAGGTTTGCTGTCCTTGTTTCATATTGAACCTCCTGAGTTCCTTGAAATCTTATTTCATATCTTGGATCTCTTTGCATTTCCTGAATCTCATTGCTCCTCTCAGCTCTCATTGCAGGTTTTGGGCCTCATTGATCTTTTATGTCTCACTGAATTTCTTAGGTCTCTTGCATCTCTTGTGCCTTATTGTGCTTCTTTCACCTCCAGGAGGTCGTTGCACTTCATAGAGCTCATTGCATAACTTGAATGTCATTGCATCACTCCTGTTTGATTGTAATTATGGAATCTTACTGTATTTCTCCAGTCTCAGTGCATCACTGTGGCAGTATTGAATTTTTCGTCTCAGCTTGTTGCATTTCTGGAATCTTGGAGCATAAATGCAAAATTAGGAATCTTATGGCACATCTCAGGTTTTTAATTCTGATTGCATGTCTGGAGTTGACCCACTTATGCAGTCTTGTTGCATCTCACAAGTCTCGTTGCATCTTGGGAGTTTAATTGCCTCACTGGAGTCACACTGCTGTTCTCAAGTTGCACACTTTGAGTCTCAGTATGTAATGATCTCATTGTATCTTTGAAGTCTGGTTCTACCTTGGGGGTCTCATTACATGTTGCTGCCTCTGGATGCCATTCAGGTTGTTCTGTTTCACGCAATAATTACATCATCATCTCTATGTATCAGTGTCTGCCACCTGTCTGTCTAGCTGTGTCTGGGCCAAAGCATTTTGACCAGCTCTATCATGGACAAAATCAGTGGGCTGCACACATCAGACTAACCTATTGCCAGGATTCCAAATGACACAAGTGACCATGACCATGACGTGTAAAGCAGTTTATTATGTGGCTTTGTCATTTACAGTTGGACTAGAGTGTCTGAATAATGCAATTTGTTGTATACACACATCTTGTGTTGCACTTTACATGCAAGTGTTTGTGTGTGTGTATATGCGCACTCACACACACACACACACACACACACACACACACACACACACACCACACACACACACACACACACAGAGACACAGACACACACAGACTGTTCTCTCTTTCTCTCACTTTAAATCAGTTAGATAGTTCAACTTTTCATGCTAAAGAGCAATTAGCGTATCATATTCTTTTTGTCTGTTTGTGGTCATAATGTGTTTGGAGTAAGATGTTCGCAGAACTTCTGCTATTAAAGTGCACATTGTTTTTTAATGGCATGCCGTACATTTCAGAATGTGTCCAGTCACTATATTTTTTAAATTTGGGAGTTTCATTCTTAGGCAAATATCAAAGTTGTTTATCTGATTCCATGTCTTTTACAGTTTTGCTTTTATTTGTCGGAACAGAGGAAGGAACCAGTAATGATTTAATATTTTGTGTTGATATGTCTCAGGTTGTGTTTTCTGTATTGTTTATGCCCTCTGTTTAGTTGTCTCATTTCCAGAATCAAACAGTTTTTTTTTTCTTCATAGATTTAACTTTGTCATGAATGTCCATTTTTTTCTGTCCTCAGCGGAGGTGAGAAAGACTTTGAGAAAGAGAGAAGATTCCATGCCAACCCTGATCAGTCTCTTGCAAACAGACGGTGAGTTGCACTGTCTGGGTAATGTAGATTGCCTTGATGTTACCATCATCTTGTATGCAAGTGTGCACACACATGCACACAACACACACACACACACACACACACACACACACACACACACACACACACACACACACAGAGAACAACAGACGCACAAACATGCAGGCGTGCTCACACGCGCACACACACACACACACACACACACACACACACACACACACACACACACACACACACACACACACACACACACAGAAGAACAGACAGACGCACAAACATGCAGGCGCGCTCACATGCAAGCACACACACACACACACACACACACACACACACACACATCACACACACACACACACACACACACACACACACACACACACACACACACACACACACACACACAAACACACGTACACTTGCATGATCGACCAGCACATTCCACAAAATAGCAAAAAGATGAGTGATGTACTGATAAAGGAGCAATGAATATCTAACTCATGAGTCTATTTTGCTTTTAAACAAACATGAATGAGGGTTGCCTTTAAGGCATTAGGATGATCAGAATCAATTAGTTTTCTTTCTTTCTTTTTTATGGAAAGTATGATTCATGCAGTCACTCACAAAGAGCTTGGCACACACTTTTTGTTTTCGTTTGAAAGTCTTGATTATGAAATAATATATTTAGAACTTTCCAAATTTGAGACTGAGTGAAATGTCTTGGAAAGTTTTTTTTTGTTTTTC
This sequence comes from Conus canariensis, assembly GCA_033310375.1. NCBI lineage: Eukaryota > Metazoa > Mollusca > Gastropoda > Neogastropoda > Conidae > Conus > Conus canariensis. Next base: position 12,240,649 of record CM065720.1, read on the forward strand.
TTTCTTTAGAAAAAAGAAAAAGATATATATGAGCTGTCATGAAAAAGATCTTAAAAAAAAAGTCAGCAAATTTTCTGGTCTTTTTTTCTGTAACTGCATCATTGTTTTGTAATTGCTGCATGTCCCTCATATTCTTTCATTTGTTTTTCCTCATTTTAAGACATGTGTTTGTTCGTGTGTTTTTCTGTGTTTCTGCACATGTTGGCATATGCATTGTAAATCACTGTCCTGACAGCACAAGCTATTAAAAAATTTATGTCCTGTTCCAGTGGCAGACTCAGTGGTGAATGAATTTGCTGCTTTGGCTGTTTCCTACATGGCAACTGAGTATTCCAGCAAGGTCGCCATCTTTGACAATGGAGGCATTGAGCCACTGGTCAAACTGCTGTCCAACGCTGACCCTGATGTGCAGAAAAACAGTATTGAGGCTCTGGCCCAAATGGTGCTGGTAAGGATGTGGCCATGAATTGTTGATCTGTGTCCTTTATAGGAGTACAGTTGAGTGTTTGGATGGCTTGAACAGTTCAAGATGATAACATGAGAGTGGAGAGGAGTGATGTTGTAACAGGGTTTTGCTGCAGCTAGAGCATGTAACACAAAGGTAGGAGGGGGACAGGGGAGATGAGGGGTTGGGAAGAGGGTGGGCGGGCTGGGCCCTTTGTGGGCCCTTGTTTCTTGAAATCTTGGATGAAATCAGCTTCAATCCAACTGGATCTAATGGTAATTTGACTGCAAAAGTATTTTGCAAATGTTGGATATTGATTATAAAAGCATGAAAAAAATTACCATTTTTGAGAAGGATCTGTGTAACAACCTGCAGAGAAATTCTTACTAGCACTCTATTGTTTTTGAAAGAAACCACTGTCATCGTGGACTTGTGCTCTTTTATACAGTTTTTTCCCCTCTGTTATGTTTGTACCCTTTTCTCATTTGTGGTATTTTTGCTGGTCGTCAGCAGAATAACACAAAAATTATTGTACTGATTTTTAACAAACTTTCTCAGAGGACCTAGACCTAGAGATGAAACTGTTAAACATTTGGTGCAGATTTGTGCTGAAAATCTGGATTAAATGACCAGGATCCATGATCTTTTTACAAGATCATTGAATAACTTATTACACAAATCATACTGATCTGATTTTAATGGAACTTAGTGAAAAGACGGAATGTGTCCCAAAGATGAAGCCATTGAATTTTGGTGTGGATCTGTACAGTGGATCTGTCCAGTGGATCTAAAGTATACAGTGGATCCAAGATCTCTTCACATTATTGATGGAATTTTTTTCAAGTTTTCCCCTGAACTTGACTACTGTGAATCTATACACAAAATTATATTTGCATGGAATGTGAATTAATAACTGTCTACAAATCAGTGGAAAATTAACACTTTCTAGTGACACAAACATTGATAGTTCATTTTGTATGTGTTCTATTTAAGAAAAGTGCACAGGGAGTATGTCTCCCCAGCCTGAACCAACCGGTACTCTCCATGGGGTGGAAGTAGAGTTTTGTTTCCAGTCATGAACTGAGTCGATAGGTGGGAGCACAGGATTTGTTCAACATTGCCAGAGGTCTGAACTTTTCTGAATGCCACCTCGTTTATATTTGTTTGTTACTATCAAAAAGTCTGTAAGCAGAGGAAAAATATTAAGCCAAGAAAGTTTGATTGAAAAAACACAAAAAAGCATAATAAAGTAACAACCAGAGCAACTACTTATCCCTCCCCATCCTTCCCATCATAGCAAAGTGTACAGCAAGTTTAACAAGGCGTTGCTGTGTGACAGGACTACCAAGCACGGGGCTCTGTGAGGGAGTACGATGGCTTTCCTCCAATTCTGGAACTGCTGAAATCGGAATATGCCATCATCCAGAAACTGGCCCTCCTTACCCTGGACAGACTCACCCAGGATGGTAGGTGGCCATCGTTTGCCGGTTGATTGTGCTGTTTGTGAATGTCTTGCTATCTCTTCTTTATTTTCATTTCCTCTGATGATAAATTTGAATGTCTGAGCCTTCTTAAGTCTGTGTATAAGTATCTCTCTTTCTAGCTATGATCTACCTATCTGTCTGATTACCAATCTGTCTCTATCTCTCTCTCTCTCTACCTGTCTTATCTATCTATCTATATGTCTGTCTGTCTCTCTCTCTCTCTCTCTCCTCTCTCTCTCTCTCTCTATATATATACATATGTATGTACACACACACACAACACACCACACACACACACACACACACACACACACACACACACACGCACACACAACACACACACTCAGATTGATTGTGTGTGTGTGTGTGTGTGTGTGCGCATTTCTGACCAGGCATGATTATAAGTACAGAAGGCAACTTTTCTCCCTTGATAAAATTGTGATATTATGAGCTGGTACTTTTTTCACCATGGGAGCAAAAATTGCCTTATTTACTGTTTCTTTATTCTTGCCTCATTCAATATTTCCCTTTTTGAACAGACATAGTAATGATTTCATGAATCATCTGTATAACATTACTTAACCATATTTATGATAATCACATCTTTGTACCAGGGTATATTTTAAGCATTACTTAACCATATTTATGATAATCACATCTTTGTACCAGGGTATATTTTGTACAGTCTATGTTATTTAATCATCATATCAGTTTATCAAGGTTGATATTATTGCAGTCATGCTGTTGATATATGTGTTATCGCTGCTGTGCAGTTGTGTGTTTTCTTCTTTTTTTTTTTGCATGTTACTTTTGCTTTTTAGTTTTCTTTAAGTTTATCTGACAATGGATGACAGTAGTACTGAAATGTATTAGAATCAAAGTGTGTGTTTATGTTCATGTGTTTGCATGTGTGTGAGTGTGCGAGCATGCATACATGCGTGCATGCATGCATGTGTGTGCCTGGAGGAACTGAAAATAGGTCATAAACTGTTGAGTTTCACTTTTGTTATTAATGCTATTCATCTTTCCAGCGGAGAATCGAAATGCCCTGCGAGAGTTGGAAGGAATCTCCAAGCTGCTAGACTTTCTTTCCAAACCTGAGTGGAGTGATCTTCATGTCATGGTCGTCACGGTCATTTCCAGCATGTTGGAGGACAAAGAGAGCTTGGAGGTCAGTTGCACCATATGATTTGTTTTAAAGTGTGTGTGCGCGCGAGCGTGTGTGTGGTGTGTGCGTGCGTGCGTGCGTGTGTGTGTGCATTTGCCAGCACATACGTGTGTGGTGTTGTGTGTGTGTGTGTGTGTGTGTGTGTGTGTGTGTGTGTGTGTGCATTTGCCAGCGCATGCGTGTGTGTATGTGTGTGTGCACGTGCACGCATGCATTTGCCAGTGTGTACGTGTGTGTGTGTGTGTGTTGTGTGTGTGTGTGTGTGTGTGTGTGTGTGTGTGTGTGTGTTGTGCATTTTTTTGGCCCTTGTTTTATTTATTTATTTTTCATTTTCTTTTTCACTGTTTGCCTGCTCTTTTTTTTCCCTTTGGCTACTTTTTTGTCTTCTGTTTGTTGACTTCTTTGTGTGTGTGTGTGTGTGTGTGTGCGTTCAGGCGTGCATGTGTGCGTGCGTGTGTATGTGTGAATGTGTGTGTGTGTGTTTGTGTTTGAGTGTTTCTAAATAGATGATAGTTGATAGATGTTATGAGAAGTTTTTTCTAACATTGAAAGACAAACAGAGAGAAATGTCATTCGTAATTTGAAATGAAAATACCTGAATGAAGTGATGAGTGTCCAAATGAGGAAACAAATGAATGAATGATTTAATGATAAGAATATAATGATTCTTTGAAAAAGAGAAGATTTGCAGGATGTGAAACTCCCCCATGTTGTTATTTTTGACAGCCATTAGGCTTGTTGATTTTGATAATGAACTCTTCCTCAAAGAACTCCTTTACTTTTACTGTTTACATGGCCAGAATAAACAAGTTAAGTACTCAGTCTATGAATGGGGGATTGAGGAGAAAATAAGATGAAAGGAAAAGAAGAACAGGTAGAAGCCATAATAAACAAACCGACTGACTTTGAGGTTTTCACTCGAAAGAGTTATGTCGCACATGAAGGAGACCTTCCCACATTAGTGCTTGTGATTTGTGATGTAAATTTCCTAAACTAATCATGTACAGGAATTGGTAAGTTCTGCAGAAGATGGGGGAAGGAGGGTCTGGGGATGGTGAAGGCTAGGAGAGGACGGAAGGTGTCCTCATGGTCTGCGTCATGATACACAGCAGTAGCTGCTGTCGTTTGGGAGCTTTGTAGGGGGTGTCCTGCGTAAGTTGAATCGCTTAAGTAAGATGGACAGTGGTGCATATGTGTCACTTCAGGTGGGTGGCTTCAAGAAATACCCAATATTGACAGCTCCCTGTGGATTGCTGGGGTTGGGAGTGTGGCAGGATGATCTTGGGTGTGACAGTGTAGTGGGGGTGGGGATGGGGTGGGTGAGAGGACAAAATGAGCAGCATGAGAATAATGTCACTGAAAAGGCTCATCAGATAGAAAATTAAACATCCAAAGATTTGGAAAAGCCAGTGAGCACAAGAATAATGTCACTCAAAGAGCTCATAAGATAGAAAATAAAACATCCAAAGATTCGGAAAAGCCAGCACGTACAGTGTTGTGTTGTTTTTTTTTCCCCCACAGCAAATGAAAGAAACAGGAGGACTGAAGAAGCTGGTAGCATTGATCACAGATCAACCTCCGCCAGAAGAAGAGTCTAAAAAGGGCGACAAGAAAAGCGGATCTCGGGCAGGAAAGAAAAGTGCAAACAAAGATGGTGAGTGGGTGACCATGCAGCCCACAAAATTGAATTTTTGTTGATCATAAATCATATTTTTCTAGAATATTATCTCATTTCTACATGTTTCACTTTTTGTTTGTTTGTTTTCATTTACTGTATCTGTTGAATTGCATTATTATATATAAAAAGTATGTATAATCACCTTGTTTTAGTTATCCACATTGTTGTGTGTGTGTGTGTGTGTGTGTGGTGTGTGTGTGTGTGGTGCTCTTGCACTTATTCTTTTCCTCACATCAGTTTTAGGTACATGCTTTCCATTAGAAAAATGTATGAAAGAATTGCAAGGTAGGTACATGCCTAAGCATCCTACATGTTTACATGCCATTTAGAAAACAAAGGAAAAAGAACTGTCTGTGTTGTTTCATAACTTTGTGGTGTGTGTTCAAGGCATTTGAGTCAAATTGCCTCTCTTGCCTCCTCTTGCTTCTTTCCCTTCATCTCAAGCTCTGCTTCTTTCGCTTCATCTTCTGCTGTCTTTCCTTTTTCGTTTCCCGACTTTATTCATACCAGTATGCAAATGTAGAGATGTAGAAATTGATAGCGATGATCTGATATTAATAACAGTAGTGCTGTGTATTTAGAATGTTTGTTACATGTATGTTATATCGGGAACAAATTCATCCTTATTTCAATATATACATGGAATTTGTGCGGACCGTGTTTTGTTCTCCCATTGCTCAAAGTCAAATCTGTATCTCATTTGTGCCACAGACATTTACTGAAACCCACTCTGCCCCCCGCCAAAAAAAAAAAAAAAGAAAAAAGTTGGGCATACATTTGCAGGCGTTGCTTATTTGTGTCTTGAACTCTCACCAGGCCATAATTCCTCCTCATACTCACCTTCACACCAAAGTGTAATAACATATTTCATGTATACATTCATACATGCTGCATATCTGTTTTCGTGGAAACCAGCCAAAGGAAAGAAAGATGAGGAGGAGAAAGAAGCAGCCCCAGGCGGTGACTCCATTGTACCCACATTGCCAGACGTCAAAATGTGTGCTGCTAAGGCCATCGCCAGGTGTGCTCGCAATGGTAAGTATTTGTCTGCTTTGTTGGGATCATAAATATATTTGTTTGTTTGTTTCTTTACTTTCATTTATACATGCATTGTATTTTTTGACTGATATTTTCAAAAATTTGTGTTCATCCATATATGTTGTAAATTCCTACAATCTGGCATTTGCAGACGACTGGTACATGAATGATAAATTACCCTGGCAACAGGAAACAATTGTGTTTGTCAGGGGCTTAAAATCAAAGTCTACTGTGGTTGAATCGGACATCCCCCTGAGCTGTGTAGAAGGATCTACCCTGTTTCTCCTGTACATTAACAACCTGCCAGCTGGACTGTCATCCAGGGCCAGGCTGCTTGCTCATGAGCCACAGCATGCTGTTAGGAAATAGTACCAGTAAGGATCAGGATAACTTCCAGCCTGAATGAAATTTGCCACAAGAGAAAAGTGCTGGAAAAAATGGAATTCCACGCTAAGAAATACTCATTTATGACCCAGCACTGAACAACACAAGTTCTCCATACATGATCACCAGCTTCAAGAGGAAACACAAATCAGGAATTCAGTGTGGGTCTCGGCTAAGATAAGAGGTGGGGATGACACATTACCAACATCAACTGAAGGCAAACAGCTGTTGCCTTAGGCATCCTGTGTAAGAAAAAAATAGAAAATTAGCAACAAAGTAAAAAAAGTCGGCTGCTTGCAAAGCACTTGTATGCCCAGTCATGGAGTATGCAATAACATTTGGAATTTATATACGTTGGAAGATATCAGCACCCTCATGATGATATAGTGTTGAGCAGCTTTTTGGGTCGCCCTCTGGATTCCTGTAAACTTCCAGCATCAGGGACATAAAGGTGAGTTGAAACTGGCCCATGCTTGTTACGGAGAGGAAGAGAAGTAGTCTAACAGTCTTCTACAAATTCCACCATGATTTGTCATCAATGAATATCACACACCTCCTACTCTTAACTCACCAGAACCATTATACTCTTCAGTCCCCACCACCTGTTCTATATGTCATTCACTGGAATTATTGGGGGCCGAATAGCCCAGTGGTAGAGCGCCAGACTTGTAATCTTGGTGATCCTGGGGTTGCGGGTTTGAATCTCCACCGGGCCGTTTTGGTACAGGGGGGTTTTTCCCTCAGAGTTAACATTGGTTCTGACTCCATTTCCCATACAGTCCTTGCTGGTACGTTTTTAGAAGATGTATTTAGAACAGATGTGTGAAAGTTTTTTTTCATTAAAAATTTTTTTTTGATGACTTGTGAGTTGATTTTAACGTGACGACAGCCCTGATATGGCCAGTTGCGGTCAGCTGGGCTATAAGCAACATTACCTTACCATACTTTTGAATGAGACTATAAACCGAGGTTCCAAGTGTGAATGCACGTATAACATCTTGCACACATGTAAAATCCCATCACCAACTTCCGGAAGAGAAGGCCAGTTTGGCCGTTGGTATGGATGACATGTTACACATAGCATGCACCTTCCCTGAAGTGGGAGTATGGCTGCCTTAATGGCGGGATAAAAAACGGTCATACACACAAAACTCCACTCCCTTTGTTGGGTAGATGGGATCAGTCCTTGCCTTTCTATACAGGGAGTGTACGCAGGAGTATCAGCCTGCGTACGCAGAAAAAAAAAAAAGAAGAAAAAAACAAAACTGGAATCATTTGGTGGCAGAAGAAATGTCTGAGAATAGTTCCTGTTTTGTACAGCCTACTGAAGGCATGGCTACCACAGAACAACTGACAGCCTTCCGGGGCAGGATTGTCCTTCTCCAGCAGTCTGTCTCTGTGGTAGAGGGGTGGACCTTACCTGTCTTCTCTTTTTTTCTTTTTTTTTTTTTTGTCCCACCTCTGCGCCACCTCAGGCAGTGCATCCATGCCACTCATTCTGACACCCCGTCCACAGCCACAGCCCGGTCAGCCCCGCCGCAGTCCCAGCACCGGCAATCCACAGGGAGCAGTCAGTGTCAAGTCATCAAGAGGCAACCACCGGAGGAGACACTGCACTGCTGCCGAGTCACTTCGGTGGTGTTCAGTGGCGCCTGTTCTGATCTAACATACGCAGGACACCATCTACTAAGCCTCCTACTGACGACAAAAAAAAAAAAAAAAAAAAAAATTGCTTAGTCACAGAGCCAGCGTGAGTGAGCTCTCCCTCTGGAGGGCGCCACCACGTCCTTCCAACAACAGGCCCCCATGGACTCGCCGATACTGGTGACCCTGACGGAACCAAACCAAGCCACAGATGTGGAGAGGACATAAAAATGAGGTCACCATGAGAGCAGGGCATGAAGGGCCACAGAATTTGAGACAATATTTTTTGCTGATCGATGAGAATGAGGATGATTAAAAGATGATGCTACGGATTTCCATTTCGGTCAGAGACTACATGACAGGGCTGTTCTCTACCTTCCTTTCATAATATATCCCGGCGTCAACCAGGCCCGAGAGATACAGGCACCTGCAGTGTTGGTCAGGAAATTTGAGCAACACTCTCAGAAACGCATCCATTAAGTGGATGAAACTCAACTGTGTGGTCCCAGTCTTCCCAACTGAGTCCGCAGTAAACTCAACTCTGGGTAGGAGCCGGTCGGGGCAGAAAAACCCACATGACTCTGATGGGATTCGAACCCACGACCTCCCAGCCGGGAGTCCGCGACGCTAACCACTTCACCACGGCGTCTGGTTACCTGTCTTCTCTTTGCTTCAAGGTAAACGGCAAAGATTTGTAGACTTGCACACAATAATAGGCTATGGTAAGGCTGCACCAGGCCCTCGGTCTCATACAGGGAGCTACAAGTATCATGCTTGTCAGTGATTCAGCATGTAGCAGTACTATCTCCTCCCTTAGTTTTCTATATGAACCAGAGCCCAGAATGTTCAGCAAGTTGATGCTGGCTGCCTAAAGGTAAGAAGAAGAAAAAGAATTATGGATGAGTCTGTCTTCTGTTGGTTCATTACTTTGTCCACCAACCTGACAGCCCTGATATGGGCCCTTGTGGCTAGAAGCAACATGAATGTTATGGCTTCTTTTTCTCTCTCCCTGTATGTTTGTCAATGTTTGTGCCCGTCTCTCACTTAGTATTGCTCTATCATCTTATGTTTATTTTCGTTGTTTATATTTACCTACATGCTGTTGTTGCAGGTGAGAATCGTAAAATCCTGCATGAAATGGAAGTAGAAAAGATGCTGATCACTCTACTGTCGCACGATTCACCAGAGGTTCAGACAGCCGCTGCACAGGCTGTGGGCGTCATGTGTGAAAACCTCAGCTGTCGAGATTCAGTGCGGGAGTGGGGTGAGTCTGTTGGGACATTGTGTGGAGATGGAGTGAGTTGTAGTCTTATGTGGTGAGAAAACCTTCACTAATAGGGACGCTTTGTGGGAGAAAGGTGAGCTGTACTGTTTGAAAATCTCAGATGTTGGGAAAATGTGTGGGAGTGGGGTGACTTGTGTGTGAGAATCCCAGCTGTTGGTACTGTGTGTGGTGATTGGATGAGTTGTGTGAAAATGAATGGTTAGGACTGAGTGTGTGGCAATAGGGTGAGTTGTGTAAAAAAAACAACACATCTATTGGAATTGTGTTAGAGTGGGTAAGTCATGTAAAAACCTCTGCTATTGGGACTGTATGTAAGAGTGATAAGACTGTGAGAATGGGATGAATCATGTAAAAACTCAGCTCTAGGGACTGTGTGTGTGTGTGGGATGTGTCATGCGAAAACCTCAGCTGTTTGGACTATGTGTGGAGTGGAGTCCATTGTTTGTAAAAATCTCAGTTGTTAAGACAGTGTTGAGCGAGTTGTGTGAAGACCTCTACTGTTGGGATTGTGTTTGGGAGTGGGACGAGCTGAGTGTGAAAATCTTAGGTATTGGGATTCTGTGCAGAGTTTAAACAGATGTGCTGTTTGAATATTGAATGTTTGTATGAGTTTGTCATACTTGTTTTTCTTCAGAATTTGTCAGTTCTTTGATTTCTCACTTAAAAAGATGTTATCCTTTTTGTGTTTATTGATATGTTGATTTTTTTGCTTATTGCAATTTTTGTGATCTCTTTGAGTATTTTGTGTGTGTGTGTGTGTGTGTGTGTGTGTGTGTGTGTGTGTGTGTGTGTGTGTGTGTAGGTATGTGCGTGACTCTGTGTGTGTGTGTGTGTGCGCATGCATGTGTTCAGCCCAGCAAAAATGAACTAAGATTCATAAAGAAAATACATCTTGTGTGTGTGTGTGTGTGTGTGTGTGTGTGTGCGTGCGCGCGCGCGTGTGTGGTGTGTGTGTGTGTGTGTGTGTGTGGTGTGTGTGTGTGTGTGTGTGTGTGTGTGCGTGCGTGTGCGTGCGTGCTCATGTGTATTTGTGTGTGTCTGTGTCTTTTTTTTTCTGTAATCTCTTTGAATATCCATGTTAATACTTGTCAACTCGTTCAACTGTTGTCATGCACATATCAAATACTTTCTTGTATTCTTCTATATCTTTGGTCATGCAACATCAGAAAATACGACCATGTGTGGTTTTCAAACCCTGGCCACATTCACTACCAAAGGACAAAGAGTCATAACATAAGTTATGTTGGTGCGTACATGCATGCATAATCATGTGTGACCATGTATCTGCACATCTTAACGCATATGTACACATGTATGTCTTGGATCTACAATATCCACATAGTTTAACACACATGTACACATGTATGTCTTTGGTCTACAACACCTTACAGAGGGTCTTCCTCCGCTGGTGAAGTTGCTGAGCACAGAGAACGGAGAAGTGAAGGAGGCTGTCACGCTGGCTCTAGCCAACCTCACCTCTTCCAACATCCCTAACGCCCAGTGAGTACTATCTCTTCACCCACCAGCCAGTATCTGCCTCCCCTCTGGACTCCTTAGCAGATGTCGTGTGTGGTGGAGATGAACTGCTCAGCACATCAGGAATCTGTGACACTTTTTATTATCCTGTGTATATAGGCCTAACACTTAACTAGTGGGAAGTTTAGGTGTTGTGTGTGTGCGTGTGCTGTGCGTGTGCGTGTGTGTGTGTGTGCGTGTGGTGTGTGGGGTGTGTGTGTGTGTGTGTGTGTGTGTGTGTTTGTGTGATGGTGAGACAACTGAAATACAGTAGGGTAGATCTTCATCTGATTCTCCAGGCCTGTTTGTGGGTTCAGTATCTGCAAACATTTACAGTTTGATTCAATTCATGGAATGGTGAAGAGGGAAAATGAAAATTCACGAGTAACAAATGTGAGTGAAAAGTGTTCAGCTGTAACTATATTTTCATCTTATTTCAGTATTATCGGTAGTTCATTTGGGAAAACATTGGATTGTGGATCAAAAGTTTGAGAGTTCAATTCCATGATGTGGAACATGCAGCATTTGACATTTCAGGGAAAACCTCACATATTTCATGTTGATTTTGGTATCAGAATAAGACAGGAATTTGATGGAAGGAAGCTATTGTTTTGTGTGGCAGAGAATAGCTTTAAGCATGTTGGGGTTGTGTCCCTTTTCTGATCTTGTTTTCATGTTACATGATTATGTGCTGTAATTGTAGGAATGCTTTGCTGTCCAAGATCTTTGCCCACCATCTCTTCCCATATTCTTTCTTTTTCTTTTCTTTTCCTTTTTGTACTTTACAATGGGAACGAAGAAATGCTGTGTGTGTGTGTGTGTGTCTGTCCGTCCGTGGTCAAAATGTGTTCCACTCGCTCCAGACAAAACTGCTGTACCGATCTTTCTGAAAATTTGTAGATATGTTCATTATGGGTCATGGATGATGCCCAATGTTTTATTTTACCAGAATAGTCGTTACTAACGGCTATAAATGATAATTTTGTGATGTATGGTTTAAGCGATAACGGTTTATAAACTTAAGTGTAACCAAATGCTGTAAGCTCCTCTGTAGTATAGTGGTTAGTATCCCAGCCTGTCACGCGGGAGACCAGGGTTCATTTCCCCGCTGGGGAGAGCAGCATTTTTTTTTCTTTTCTCTTACATACAAAATTTCTACCACCAAAAGGGGAGAAAGTGCTATAGTGGCTGATTTATATATATATATATATATATATTTTTTTTTTTGGTACTACTGCTTTGGATCTTTTTTTTTTTTTTTGGTAACTCTCCTGTTCCCTGCCACCTCAGGGGGTTGTAGTCCCCAGCTGCTGATTCAGGCCACATTCTGCACAGCCTCTCCCATCCAACAACAGTCCTCAGGAACTTTCTGATACTGACAGCTTTGACAGAAACTGACAATGGGCATGGGCATGTAGTATATATAAGTCAAAACTGAGGTCACCATGAGATCAGGGCTTCCAGGACCACACAGTTTCAGACCTTTGTTTTTTTCCATTCATTTTGATCAGTGAGGAGGACTGAGATGACGCTGTAGAGTTGATTCAGGTCTGTATTGTAGCCTTCCCTTCATAACGTTTAATGGCATCAACCGGGCCCAGAAGGTACAGACACCTGCAGTGCTGATAAGTGAAATTTGTGTCACAGTCTGAGATGCGCCTGATGCTTACCACTGCCCTACAATGTGTTTTTTTTCTTTGTGGAATGTGTTATCAAAGTGATTCTGAGAGTCTTCTTTTTCATTTGATTTTGCCACTGCCAAAGAATTTATAACAAAACTTGGTGACAAGATGGAATCTGAAGCAGATATGGTTCAAAGGGTAGATCCAGTTGTTGTTGTTGTTGTTGTGTTAGTTGTTGTTTTCCTTTTTTTCTAATATTTTGAGTACGATATTTTTCGACGTTTTCATCAGTTTGTTAAGAAATGATGCATTTACCTCTATCAGTCAGTCACTGCACAGTCACAAATTGACTTAGAAATATACAGCAGCTACTATTGAAAGTGTAGTTGAGACAAGTAGGATTTAGGTAGGTACAGAATAGTTTCAGTGTTATCTGTGACAGTTTTGTAAATATATCTAGAGATAGACTGCAGCAGGGTGTGATAAGAATTAAAAGGACTGTTCAAGCTTAGTAGAGGTCTGTGCCGTCTTGGAGTACTCTTTGATTTTTTTTGTGTGTGCATGCAACAGGTTTTATTAATGTATTTCAACACTTTTGTTTATACGCTATCATCACATAGGTTTTATGCCATAAGAATACATTACCACACTGTTTTTGAACAAAGTGTGTTCTGGTCAACAGAGAAGTGGTCAACCTGGGTGGTCTGGAGGCGGTGGTCAGTGCCCTGTCAGATAAACGGGAAGAGGTGGTGGCCAACGTGGCCTGCATCCTGACCAACATGGCTCAGGACGAGTCGCTCCGAGCAGAGGCTCAGAAAGCATCGGTCGTCACAGCCCTCATTGAGCCCTTACGTAATCAGTGAGTGCTCTTGTTTTTGAAGAGTGTGTGTGAGTGTGTGTGTTTGAGAGGGGGAATGTGGAGAGAGAGAGAGAGAGAGAGAGAGAGAGAGAGAGAGAGATGAAATCTACAGTCTGAACAAACTTTTACTTTCCTTATATTAACTGTCTCAGTAAGTATACTACATGTATATAGAAACTCAGCTACATTTGTAGAATAGTTTAAAGTGTTGATAATATGTTGCAAAGATCGTGAGGCTTTGGTTCAAAATTTGTTATGTGCATGCACTTGCTGATACTTTTAAGCCTATGTGACACTGGATTAAAAAAAAACAAAAAAACCAGAGCTAAAATAAGTGTGCAGCCTTTTGTTTCCAGGACAAATATTTTTGTCTGAAGCAGGTTATGAAGTTTTTTGGTTTTGTTTGAGTGAGTGTGTGTGTGTGTGTGTGTGTGTGTGTGTGTGTGTGTGTGTGTGTGTGTGTGTGTGTGTGTGTGTTTAAACAGGTTTTGAAGCTGTTTCACTTTTGTTCTAATTTTACTACATCCTTTAAATTGGTAAAGCATGTTTCATGACATCAGCATCATAAGCCAGTGAAAGGCCCCGCTGGTTGACATGTGACTATATCCATATCACATTTTAAAGTTTGAAATGCTAAAAGCTCTTTGTCTGGTTGATGAGACTGAAGGCCACATGGAGTATGAGACAGGATGACATTGGACCTTAGACCAAAGGCCATGTTGGATGTGAGATCGGAGGGTCATGTGGGTCGTGAGAAGGCCGTGTAAGATGTGAGACTGGATAGCTTTTGGGAGGGATGTTAGACAGGAGGTCATTTTGGACTGTGAGATGTGGATGTGAGATAGAGGGCCATGTGGGATGTGAGATAGAGGGCCATGTGGGATGTGAGGTAGAGGGCCATGTTGGATGTGAGATCGGAGGGTTATGTGGGTTGTGAGAAGGCCATGTGAGATGCGAGACTGGATAGCTTTTGGGAGGGATGTTAGACAGGAGGTTATTTTGGACTGTGAGATGTGGATGTGAGATAGGCCATGTGGGATGTGAGAGATAGAGGGCCATGTGGGATGTGAGAAGAGGATCTTGTGGAATGTGAGACAGGAAGCCATGTGGGACTTGGGATCTATGGGAGTCACTTGGGATGTGAGCGAGGCAACAATGTGGGATGAGCGATTGAAGGCTGTATGGGACGATAGATAAAAGGCCATGTAGAAAGTGAGACAGGAGGCCATGTGATCAGTGAGATAGAAGACTGTGTACTATATGAGATGGATGATCATGTGGGATGTGAGATAGGTCATTATATTAGATACATTATGTAGAACCATGTGGGATGTGAGATACAAATTCACATAAGAAGTGAGACGGACCATGTGGAGAATGAAATAGAAGGCCAAGTGGGAATTCAGTTTGAGATGTGAGATAGAAGGTCATATGGCTTGTGAGATAAAAGGCCATGTGGGAAGTGATAAAGAAGGCCATGTGGGAAGTGATAAAGAAGGCCATGTGGGAAGTGATAAAGAAGGCCATGTGAGAAGTGATGAAGAAGGCCATGTGGGAAGTGATGAAGGCCGTGTAGGAAGTGATAAAGAAGGCCATGTGGGAAGTGATAAAGAAGGCCATGTGGGAAGTGATAAAGAAGGCCATGTGGGAAGTGAAATGGAGGGCCATGTGGGAAGTGATAAAGAAGGCCATGTAGGAAGCGATAAAGGCCATGTGGGAAGTGATAAAGGCCATGTGGGAAGTGATAAAGAAGGCCATATGGGAAGTGATAAAGGCCATGTAGGAAGTGATAAAGAAGGCCATGTGGGAAGTGATGAAGAAGGCCATGTGGGAAGTGATAAAGAAGGCCATGTAGGAAGTGATAAAGAAGGCCATGTGGGAAGTGATAAAGAAGGCCATGTGAGAAGTGATGAAGAAGGCCATGTGGGAAGTGATAAAGAATGCCATGTGGGAAGTGATAAAGAAGGCCATGTGGGAAATGAAATGGAGGGCCATGTGAGAAGTGATGAAGAAGGCCATGTAGGAAGTGATAAAGAAGGCCATGTGGGAAGTGATAAAGAAGGCCATGTGGGAAGTGATAAAGAAGGCCATGTGGGAAGTGAAATGGAGGGCCATGTGGGAAGTGATAAAGAAGGCCATGTGGGAAGTGATAAAGATGGCCATGTGAGAAGTGATGAAGGCCATGTGGGAAGTGATGAAGAAGGCCATGTGGGAAGTGATAAAGAAGGCCATGTGGGAAGTGATAAAGAAGGCCATGTGGGAAGTGATAAAGAAGGCCATGTGGGAAGTGATGAAGAAGGCCTGTGTAGGAAGTGATAAAAAAGGCCATATGGGAAGTGATAAAGAAGGCCATGTGGGAAGTGATAAAGAAGGCCATGTGGGAAGTGATAAAGAAGGCCATGTGGGAAGTGATATAGAAGGCCGTGTGGGAAGTGATAAAGAAGGCCTTGTGGGAAGTGATAAGGCCATGTGGGAAGTGAAGTGGAGGGCCATGTGGGAAGTGATGAAGAAGGCCTTGTGGGAAGTGATGAAGAAGGCCATGTGGGAAGTGATAAAGAAGGCCATGTGGGAAGTGATATAGAAGGCCATGTGGGAAGTGACGAAGAAGGCCATGTGGGAAGTGATGAAGAAGGCCATGTGGGAAGTGATAAAGAAGGCCATGTAGGAAGTGATAAAGAAGGCCATGTGGGAAGTGATAAAGAAGGCCATGTGGGAATTGAGATAGAAGGCCATGTGGGAATTGAGATAGAAGGGCTAGTAGGAAGTGAGGTAGAAGGGCTAGTAGGAAGTGAGATAGAAGATCACATGACAAGTGAAACAGAGGGCAAGTGGGAAGTGAAGTAGATGGCCATGTGACTTGTGAGATAGAAGGCCATGTGGAATGTGACATAAAGATCACATGAGAAGTGAGATAAAAGGCCATGTGGGAAACGTGATAGAAGTCCATGTGGAAAGACCATGTAGGGTGTGAGGTAGGCCACGGGGGACATGGAATGTCAGACAGAAGGCTATGTTCCGGTATGTTGGACATGAGGCAGGACCCGTGCAATGTGAAACAGAGGGCAGAAAAAAAACAAGGCATCCCAAATGGGGCAACACAATCAAATCCAGGGTCTGGGTTAGGGTAGTGTGTCATGGGAAGCGCCGTGAGATGGAACAGTTGTGAAATGATCATTGTTTTTGTTATGTTGTGTCTGTTGGGAAAGCAAAGCATGGTTTAGCCACAGCCGTTGTGACCTGACGAAGGTTTTGCTCACTGTGGCAGTTACAGGATCAGCGTGATGTCTGGTGAACTGGTGGTGTGTGTTGCAGGAGCAAAAAGGTGCTGGGCAAGGTTGCTTTAGCGATCTCTGCCTTTGTGTGTGACGCTGATGCCAGAACTGCAGTCAGTATATATTTTGTTTCTTTTTCACTCTTTATTTAATAGCGTGTGTGGTGTGTGTGTGTGTGTGTGTGTGTGTGTGTGTGTGTGTGTGTGTGTGTGCGCGCGCGCCACTGTGTGTGTGTGTGTGTGTGTGTGTGTGTGTGTGGTGTGTGTGTGTGTGTGGTGTGTGTGTGTGTGTGTGTGTGTGTGTGTGTGTGTGTGTTGTGTGTGTGTGTGTGTGTGTGTTTGTGAGAACAGCCTAAAGTTTATCTGACAACATATACTTGTTTCAGTCAGCCAGCGTGTGTGTTTGTTTATGTTAAATGCTCATTATGTATAGGCTGAGTTGTGCCTAACTGCGTATATCTGGAATTAAAATCTGAAAGTCCCATGCTCCGTTTGGTTTAAAGTGGTTTATTTTTGGGCATTTTCAGCTCAGCTTTTTATTTTCAACTCCATCTCTGATTGCCTGTTGTTCTAGCTTTCTTCCATTGTATCACACTGTTATCAGTGCTGTTGCTTGCTTACCTATTAAACTTACACTGCCTGTCCTTTAAAATCTTGGCTACCTTCATAAGGCATTCACAGCTTTTCAAGGCTGTGCATAGTATAACATGAGGACATGCTTTGAATAATGTATGGGTGGGAGTAGTTCTGTGTTATACAAATTTCCGTGTTGGCGTTTTGGCGACCCCCCCCCCCCCCCCCCCCCCTTGCACTTTGATGGGTAGGTGCGCTGGTTCTCTGATCCATATATCTTCCGCCTCGACTCTGTTGGATGTTTGTAGTTGTTCTGTTGTTTTTTGTCTGAAATAGTTTTAATTATATAGTACTGTGAAGTATAAAATTCAGGGTTTGTATCAAAGGAGAACACAGTAAATTGTCCTTAAATGTCAAGTTTTCATCAGCATTGGGGAAGGGGGGGGGGGAGGGGGGGGGGGGCTTTGCCCCCCAAACCAACCAGCAGGGCGTTGTCCCTGCACCCCACCAGGGGCCTTAAGCAGCCCCTGGAGCCCAGCAGCAAACTTTTCAGTATTACAAACATTTCTCACTCCCCCCCCCCCCCCCCCACCCCTTGTTAATGACTAACCTGAATCATGACAAGGATGATGAAGATGGTAGTGTTAGTCGCAGTAACTGTGAGGTTTGGAAAAGATCTCTTTCAAAATGTGCAGTTTCGAGAAGAAGGGGGTATTGAGCCATTGCTGGGGCTGCTGCCCTCACCAGCACTTCGCAAAAATGTTGCCTGGGCGATCACTGTTGCTGCCGGTGATGAGCCCACTGCCACTGAGATCTGCAAACTGGGGTAAGTGTGTCTCAGGGAAGTAGAAATCACCAGGTACTGCTGAATCATGGCAGCTGTTGTGGTCGTTGTTTTAACTGCCTTTTTATGCCTGTATATTTATATCATTGTTATGATTTGTTGTCAGTCATGTTGCATGAGTCTTTGCAATTTGGGCTTACTGTAAAATTTATTTGTGTTTGTGCATTTCTGCTGTAATGCTTCCTCCCCCCCCCCCCCCCGCCCCCCACCCCCTCCCGCTCCTTCCCACAGACACACTCGCACAAATGCAAACACATTTCCTATGACTGTTCTTCCATCCCACCCTGCACTCCCTGCTGCTTCCTCCCATCTACTGGCCTCCCTCAACCACTTGTCTGAATTCTATTCCACCTCCAGAGCTCATCAGTCATTGAAAACCATTGAACTGGCATCATTGCGATTGATTTACCTAATGTAGAGGGACTAATACTCATTATGTCTTATTACTGAGAGCTAGAAGTCTTGCAGGCATGGGCTATGACTTTCATTGCTGTAACACAGAGAGGGTGCTGAGTTACTGTTCATTGTGTGGTGAGAGAGGTCTGCAAGTGTTACAGGCATGCGTCTGTTACTGTTATCAATGTGACACATATCAGCTGATAGTCATGCTATTTGGTGATAGAAGGCTATAAGTATTGCAGGCATGATTCTGTGACTGTCATTTATGTATTACGGAGAGGCTCAAGGTCATGATGCTTGGAGACAGATGGTTGAAAGTTTTGCAGGAAAGTTCCTGTGGCTGTCATTAATTATAACGCAGACAGGCTGGTAGTCTTGCTGTTAGGTGACATGGGTCTGGAAATATTACAGGCATGTGTCTGAGACTCAATTAAGATCATGTAGGTCTGGAAAGAGTGTAGGTCTCATGGCCATTAATCTTATTACTTTAACTCAGAGATGCTGAGCAGTTATTTCCATGCTTTTCTGTGACAGTGGTGTGGAAATATTGAAGGTATTTTGACAGTTAATCTTCTACTATATTTCAGAGATGCTGACTTGCTGTGTCCCATTACGGAACAAGAGTGGTTCGGAAGTGCTGCAAATATTTTGTCTTTTTATCTCATTGTTACAATGCATAGAGGCTGATGAGATGCTGGTGTACTGTTCTGTTACAGAGGTCTGGCATCACTGATTGCTTTCTCCCACTCAAGTCCGGGCCCTTTCACTGATGCGGCCATGGAGCGACTGTTGGACAATAACCTTTCTGCAAAATACGCCGTCAATGGTCACCTCAGTGAGTGTCTGTGTGTGAGTGTGTGCATACGTGTGTGTGTGTGTGTTGGGGGGGGAGGGGGGGGGAGGACGGGAATGCAGGGTGGAGCGGAGGGAGGGTATCCTGAGGAATGCAAAATTTATGCAAAAACTTGGATGATGCATACTTACATGCGTTTACATGTAAGCATGCATGTGCATAATGGTTTAGAAATTTAAATCCTCTCATGTTTGCGAGTGTGCATGTAACATTGTTATAATCAGATACTACAAAATTGTTGGCACATAAGAATTGGCGCTCCGAGTATCCATCATCATGCCATGACTGACAGTCATAGTGGTACCATGACAAATGACTTAGTTGTCAGGGGTCTCCAAGTGTTTTTACTTATTCTGTATATTCATTTCTCCTCTCTCTGTGCACGCACGCACGCACGCACGCATGCATGCATAGAAACACACACACACACACACACACACATTCACACACAGACACATTCACAAACACACACACACAACCACACTCACAAAACACACATATATATATATATATATATCACAGTTGTGACTTGCCCTTCTCTCTCTCCTCACCCTCCCTCTCATTTTCATGAATTTCACCTAAAAAAGTCATGCATATATCACAACTGTGACTTGTCCCTCTCTCTCACTCCTCCCCATCCCCACCTAGCTCTCTCAAGAAAGAGGGTGGAGAGAGAGAGAGAGAGAGAGAGAGAGAGAGGGGCAAGTCACAGCTGTAACAGTTCATTTTCTTTGGGGTTGCTACAAACAGTGCCTCTGGCATGCGAATACTGCTACAGTTTGCTGAGCCTTCCAGTGCTGTGCCATGTTTGTCCCCAACCTTAAGGGAAATAACTGCAAATGCAGTGAACATGGCTCTTTGGAATGAAATCTGAGGGGTGAAATCTGTCCAGATCATTGTCATTGTGAGCAGCAGATACAGTGAGCAGACAGCAATTAAAGAACAAGTAGGATAACTCTTGCTCCCTTGATGAAATAAACAAACGTCCATAACTCCCAAAGGAATGCTGCTCTAACACTCAAATCGCCTAGCAGAATGTTTGGCGATTAGCTGTTGTAAGCTGCATGAGTTATAGGCCTCTGTTTATGTCATCAAAGGAGCAAGAGTTACCCTACTTGTTCTTTTATTACTGTTTACTGTTCCTTGCCTCATATAAGATTTTCTTTCACAATGAGGAGATATCTAACAGCTGCGGACTGTAAAAATGTGTGCAGCTCAGCAAAATCTGATTGGAGACGGCTTTTATGACCCGGGCCAACTGAGGTCTGGGGCCAACTTCCACACTCTGGAGTACTATCTGGCTGAGCCCCTCAGTGACAAGAGACCCATCTTTTTTGTCAGTGCCAAGCAAAAGTAAGTGGACTAGTCATGTTTGGGTAGGTGTGTGTGTGTGTGTGTGTGTGTGTGTGTTTTGAGTATAACCTACGGTAAATTTGATAAGCAACTGGTTTCTGTGGTGTGTGTGTGTGTGTGTGTGTGTGTGTGTGTGTGCACGCGCGCGCGCATGCGCCTGCGTTCATGTGTGTGTGTAGAAAAGTCATAGGAGGGCCTCAATGATGTCATGCACAGGTACAATCTTGTACTAAAACTTAAGCAGCTTTGTCATTAGGATGTTCAAGTATTCTAGATACAGCTCTGTAATGATTTTCAAGCAACATGTAGACATTCACATTTGCCTTTTTGGAAAAATTACACTGTAACTGTGAGCACGTTGGCTAGCTGGTGGGATATTTGCACTTTGGTTTATCTTTGCACAGGCATGTGATTTTTGTATCTATGCATAAATCAAAAAGATGAAGCTGCACAGTGTTCACGATGTGTTTGACTGATATCTGAGATATCCAAGCTCTTTCGGTTGCTTTTCTTAAAGCGTGTGTTTGAATACTTACTGGCTTCAGTGATTCCCCCAGCACACTACTATCTTTATCTACGAGTGGTGTGCCTGGCTGGTGTGTCAGTGTTGTAACACAGTATGTGTAAAAATTGTGTCATTGTTTACAACTTGATTGACTCCACTACTTGGGTGTTTGCAGTGATTGAGGATTTGTTTTTTCCATACCTGTCCTACATGCCAGTAACAGTCACTTTATCAGTACAGTGAGGCCTCTCGTTAATGACCTCAGGAACTCCATCAAAATTGTGGTCTGAAGTCGATGGTGTTTCGCTGAACTGATTCGTTCAGCAGAATGCCAGATTTTAAGTAGAATGGGAATTTCAGTCCAAGGGAGATGACCCGGAACATTAGCTTCACCATTGACCTTTATGCAGTTCTTTTCCAGGAGAGTGTGATTGGTGTAGCTGTCTATGTGTTGCAGTGAGACAGGGTAGTGGTCACTCTCCCCAAACAAGATGGTGGAATAAAGAAATTTGTTTTGTTTTGTTTTGTTTTGGGAGATGATTGGACATGTGATACACAATAGATCCATGATGGAATTTGTAGCATGAAGGGAACAATACGTTGTTTGTTTCATCATCTAATTCTTCCTACTGCATTTGCTGACGGGCATTGGAGACATACTAAGATAAAACATATGTACCTTTGAACTGTTTCTTTTAAAGAATTTAGTCATATAATTTTCATAAAAGATGCAGAAAGTTACAAAATAGCACGCATGAAAAACATGTTTGAACATTTCAACAGTAAACATAATCAACTTTTTTTGTCATGTATAGAATGTATGCGCTAATTACTTTGTGTAAGTCTGTTGAATTTCTAAAAAAATATGACAAAAATGTTGCATCTCTATTCTTGTACAACAAGGTCCTTAGGAGCGTAGAGAAGCACCATTGATTTTGAAGAACAAAAACAACACACAACTAATAAAATTTTGTCCACAAATGAGGTGCATGGGAGTGCCGGGATCATCCTTTGTTAACAAAAAAAGAAAACTATAGTATTTCATCCGTAAAAAAGGTGCATTAGGATATAAGACAGAATGATTTCAAAGCAACATATCTGCAAGTATGCAGCTGTATGCCTGATAGTGGTTAGTGACGTGTGTCATTTCCTTGGGGTCCTTGAGCTTATGAACATGTGCGCAAAGAAAAAAAATTCTGTGTTCAGCTGATGCTCAAGCTTTGGCATGTCACAGTGCATGAGAGGTCTGTGGAATTTATAGCATTGGCACAACAGCTTTGACCTGAAGGCAGGGAGTCTCGGGCGTAAAGGTCAAAATGAGAGGTGTCTATGTAGCGTTTGTGATGTCAAAAATAATCTTGATCTCTGATCTTGAAGGGCCTAGAAATAGAATGAACCATGCTTTGGTCACACGCAGTTGTGTTGTGTTATTGTCTGGCTTGAGGTGAGAAGAAAAATTGAAACGCGCCAATCAATGATTGTTCACCATGATGAAATAATATTATAATTATTTCACTGTCTGGATTGAAGGAAGGAGGTTAAGTCTGTTGACTTGCCCACATCACAGAATTCAACGCCAGAAACGTCAAAGGGCATTTTGAAGAAAAGGTTTGCTTCCTTTTAAAAAAACAGGAGCTGTTCTGAGCCTGTGGCATTATTTCATAGACATGGGTTCTAGTTTCAGATGTGACTCAGTGTATTTCATTTCAGTCTTTTTTTCTTTGTTGTAAATGGCTTTCTGTTGTATCTTTTTTTTTGTATGTACATACTGTTTTTTTAAGAAATTGTTTTTTCTTCATCTATCTTAACCCATTCTTTTGCTTTATTTTCATTTGCATGCACTTACAATTTTTTTTCTCTGGCATTAAAATGCTCTGATAATCCCAGCTGCCATGGTTTAGTGGTTTATGTTATAGACTAACATTTGGCAGGATGAGGGTTCAGTCCACTTCAGTAGCCTAAATATTGCTTTGGAATGATTTGGGGTCTGGAGCCAGTCCGAAGCACCACCTTAATTGAGTGTGCTGAAGGACAGACTGGAAGATTGGCAGAAAGTCTGACTGGAAGACTGGCAAAAAGTCTGACTGGAAGACTGGCAGAAAGTCTGAAAGACTGGCAGAAAGTCTGACTGGAAGACTGGCAAAAAGTCTGACTGGAAGATTGGCAAAAAGTCAGAGTTGAAGACTGGCAGAAAGTCATACTGGAAGACTGGCAGAAAGTCAAACTGGAAGATTGGCAAAAAGCCAGAGTGGAAGACTGGCAGAAAGTCATACTGGAAGACTGACAGAAAGTCAGACTGGAAGATTGGCAAAAAGTCAGAGTGGAAGACTGGCAGTAAGTCTGACTGGAAGACTGGCAGGAAGTCAGACTGGAAGACTGGCAGAGGGTTAGACCGGAAGAATGGTAATGGGTCAAACTGAAAGAATAACAAAGGATCAGATTGGAAGATTAGCATGGAGTCAGAGTGGAAGAATGTCAAATGGCCCAAATGACAAAGAATCAGACTGGAAGAATGGCAAAGGGTCACAATGACAAAGAATCGGATGTGAAGAATGGCAAAAGGTCACGATGACAAAGAATCATCCCGGAAGAATGGCAGAAGGTCAAAATGACAGAAACAGGCTGGAAGACAGGCAAAGGCAGTCTGCAAGAATGCGTAAGGATCAAACTGCCTCTGCCCTCTCTCCCCCCTCCCCCCCCCCACCAAAAAAAAAGGAAAAAAAGGAAGTAGAAGAAAACAGTTATGAACACAAAAAGGAAAAAAAAACCTGAGAACTGATTTATGTAAGATGAGAAGGCTGGCAAAGAATTAGGCTGGGAGACTGGATAGGGGTCAGACTGGAAGACTGGCTAAGAATCAGATTGGAAGACTGGATAAGATTGAGACTCAAGACTGGCGAAGGGTCAGGCTAGATGACTGGTCAAAGGTCAAACTGGAAGACTAGTGAAGAGTCAGACTGCAAGACTGGCTTAGATCGGCTGCCGTCGCACAGTGGTTAGCATTGCAGATTCCTAGTTTGGAGGTTGTGGGTTTGATTCCCATTAGAACCATTTATTTAATTTTTTTTTCTGCTTCAACTCGTTCATACCCAGAACTCAGTTTGCTCTGGGCCTATGTGGGAAAACTGCAACCACACAGTCAAGTTTCATCCACTTGATTAATTGATGTGTCTCTGAGACAGTTGCTCAAGTTTCCTGACCAGTGCTGCAGATGTCTGTTCTCTCGGGCCTTGTTGATGCTGGAATGTGACATGAAAGTAGGCACAGAGTCATATCCTACAGTCTTAGATCAGAACGGAACTCTACAGCATAATCTTCATTATCTTCTTCGCTCAGATTTGAAAAAAGGAAACAAAATCTCAACATCTGTGACCCTGCCAGCATGGTGACCTCATTGTTGATTTCCTGGCATCATCTATGCCCCTGGTGAGTTTGTGTGGAGGTTGCTGGTATCAATAAGTTCATGGGGACTGTCAGACTGGAAGAATGGATGGCAAATGGCCAAAATGACAAAGAACCAGACTGGAAGAATGGCAAATGGCCAAAATGACAAAGAACCAGACTGGAAGAATGGCAAATGGCCAAAATGACAAAGAACCAGACTGGAAGAATGGCAAATGGCCAAAATGACAAAGAACCAGACTGGAAGAATGGCAAATGGCCAAAATGTCAAAGAACCAGACTGGAAGAATGGCAAATGGCCAAAATGACAAAGAACCAGACTGGAAGAAAGGTATGCTCCATGACTAGGTAGTTAGAATGGTCAGTATGGACTTTTTTAGGGGGGTGTCCTGTTGTAGATTAGATCAGAACAGGCACCACACTGAACACCACCAAGGTGACTCAGCAGCACCTCAGTGCCTCCTCTGGTAGGATGCCCCCTAATGACTTGACATTGACTGCTCCCTGTAGATTGCCTGTGCCAGGGCTACAGTGGGACATCCTGGGACGTGGCTGTGGATGGGGAGTCAGAGTGAGTGGGGGGAGGGGGGAAGGCCACTGTAGTGACATGGAAGAGACATAGAAAGAGACAGACTGAGGGCCAGATGAGAAGAGTGGCTAAGGGTCAGACTGGAAGACTAGGTAGGCTGGCTAGGGTCCAAGTGGAGGACTGGCTAAGAGTCAGACTGAAAACAGTCTGAGGATCAGTCTGATACAGTGTGAGTGGGAAGTCTGGAAGCGCAATGAAGGCTCTGTCATATGCACAGGTACACAAAGAGACATCACAAACATTGCACACACATCACACAAAGACATACGGTATGCATACACAGTAGTAAACACGTATGCACACTCTCTCTCTCTCTCTCTCTCTCTCTCTCTCACACACACACACACACACACACACACACACACACACACACACGCACACACACACACACACACACACACACACACTCTCATGTACACACACATAGCTACAAACATACAGACACAGACATTAGCAATACTATCTCTTAAAAAAAAGGGTCATATTTGTTTCCTCCGTTATCAGTGTTCACTCTTGAATTTGTTTTTAATTGCCCATGCTTTCGGAAAGAAAAGTATGTCATATTTTGTAAAGATAGATTTGTATTAACTTCATTAATCTTACATTTACCTTTCTTCTTCCTGCACAATTTTTCAAGAAGAAAAAAGAATTTCAGTGATATAGATGGGTGTTTTCATATGTAATCTTTCTGTATATGTGTATGGCAGAGGGTTCCTGTTAACCAAACATTCATAATCCATTGTACATGCATAGCTTTCCAGATCTGCCGTTTCCTGTTTAGTGTTGCTTTTATATTATTTTGCTGCGTTGATGTTGTGGCGGTGTGTCCTTATCACCAAGAAGAAGTTAAACCAGGCTTTGACTTCTTGTGTTGCTGTGTTTTGCTTGTTACCATGGTATAGGTAGACTGAGAGAAAGTTTGAGCAATCAGGTGCAATACTACTTTTCTTGCTTTAAACAAAGATAAATTCAACCAGTTTTTTTTAAACGATTTTTTTTTTTTACATTTGATTCTTTTCAATGTTTCACAAGTCTTTATTTACCCAGTTTGCATGTAAAGTAGAGGGAAGATAGAAAGTGTAGAGTGCTGTCATCCCCACCCCTTCTTTCTTCTTTTATCCCCCTTTTTTTACAAAAATGCTTTTAAAAAGCTGTTGTATACGTGAACAATTTCAAAAGATTTTTCTGTGTGTCTTTGTTTGCTCATTTGTCTGTCTGCTTTCGTCAACAAGTGATTCAGAAGCTTGCACTCTGAAAAGAAAATGTATGTATGTACTGTGACCAGCTGTATTAAAAGAGCTTCATTAAGACTGATCTTGCATGTTTAATTTAATGCCTCTTATTCAGACTCATCACAATGTGATGCTCAGTTTGCTCATATTTTTATGCAAATGTACAGATGGCATGTATGCTTATCTGGTTTATGTTTGGAAAATTTTCAGGTTACATTCTTTAGTCTGGTGATTATATAGACAATTTCTATGAAAAGCATTGTATGTACTGTTTCCATTTGATGTTGATGGTGCCTAATATTTGTGAGCTATAACCAGAAAAGGCATATTTAGTCTCACACAATTTTAGACAATAGTATGTGCAGAACCTTCAGAAAATTTTCCTCAGAATGCAAGAACCATGATTATAGATTAAAACAAAACAAAACAAACAAACAAAAAAAAACTATGCGCTTTTGAAG
>CM065720.1:12267352-12299852 GCA_033310375.1 Conus canariensis
TGGATTAAACGTTTTGTCATTTGGTAATGGTGCTTGCAGTTCAGATAAAATACGTCTGAAGGTGTAATAAAAATGAAATCTATACACTGACCTCACCAAAGGATCAGGATGATTTAAATGATCAGCATACGACACTCCACACCCAGTTGATGCGCAAAACACAGCAAAGTTTAACTGGTTCTGATAAAACTGCATCGGATGACTGAACCACACTTTCGGGATGTAGTCTTTTTTAATAGGGGGGTTAAGATATCTGTTTAATGGAGTACTAACCTTTACTTGAAAGGCGTCAGACTGAGTCACAGAAATGTCAAGGGTGTCAGTTGTTATATTTTTAAGATTGTAGTGCGGCCCAACAGAATATTTTGCATTAGTATATTTGAATGCACTCATTTTTAAATTGTTTTAAAAATGTTTGTAACAATAACAACTCAAGACAGTCCTTCGTTTTTAGAATATGCTATTGATAATAACTGCGGAACCCAAAGGGTCGCACTCCATGAAATTTTTTACAAAGTCGTATGGTTTAATATAACTAAATCCAAGGAAAATAATAAGATTAAAAAATTTGATAATAGAGGAAACTTAGTTAGCCAGTTAACCATACCTGATGGTTATTACGGGTTTTGCTCGCTAAAAGAAGCAATGAGTAACTTCGACATTACTCTCAAACTTAACAATGCAAATTTGAAAATAATGTTGACATTCAAACCTGAAGAAGAAGTAGACCATTACCTTTTTGATGTAGAGCTAGCTAAAATGTTAGGCTTTGCAACTGACAATCATGGTTTTAGAGTTACATCAGACAAAACTACTTATGAGGGAGAATATCCGCTCGATCTTGCATTACATTCATTACTCTATGTTCATTTGGACGAGCTGAGCACTGATGAAAACTTATATGATGGAAGGCCCTCAACTGTTTTAAGAGCTCTTCCATCAGGGAAAGCTGCATATTGCGATTATGAAATTATACAATTCCCTAATTTACAGTTTAAAAGATTAGCTTGTGGGAGGGTCAGATCATTTAATATAAAGATCACAGATAAAACAGGGAAAGTCGTGAAATGTGATAACCTGCACATTGTTTTAGAAATAAAA
Source organism: Conus canariensis (assembly GCA_033310375.1). Lineage (NCBI taxonomy): Eukaryota > Metazoa > Mollusca > Gastropoda > Neogastropoda > Conidae > Conus > Conus canariensis. Next base: position 12,268,454 of record CM065720.1, read on the forward strand.
TAATACGTTGTTTTAAAAAATGTCACGTGGACCAGAAGAATCAGGAGTTACATTAGCGCCTGAGAGGTGTGTAACTTTAGAATTAAAAGACCTTGCAGACGTTGAGGACTTTGAACAAAACGGTGAGATAGGCACTTTGTATGGTTTTGAGTACACTAAAGATGGTTATTATAAACGCAAAGAGGTTAGCGACAGCAAAAGGTTTCCTAAACTAGAACAACTACGCAATGTAGAAGCAAATAATGCGGGTCAGTATGAATATAAAATAGTTCGAAAAACTGACAGCAAATGGCACTTAGAACCATATTTAGAATGGGACATAAAATTTGAATTCGTAAGCCCATTTACATTTTTCGACCGTCAAAAAAGTTTCAGAAAAGCATTGAACTCTGGCCCTTTACATGTAAGTCTTATGCCAGAGAACAATAGTCGGAAAGAGATCGAAATAAAGAAGTTTGGGAGCAAACAGTACATCCTCCACAGAAGAGAATCAGTTTTGAAGGAAGCTACTACAAAAGTACAGTTCTTTCCACGCACGTTATTAGGAGACACGTTCACAATAATACTTGAAATTTCTGTCTTAAAAGATGTGGGGAGGAATGGAGCTGTGGGTGTCAGTGACAACCTTATGGAAGGAATTCTTATTAGCTGGCAAAACTTAGACGTTGACAATCTTAAAGTTACTGTTGTGGTTCGTCACGATGGTGAAAATTTTAAGGTCGTAACAACAAGCAACAAAATCAATGTTAGTCTTAATAGAAACAATCTGACAAAACTGAGTTGGATTAATCTGACACATTTAGACCTTATAAGATTTTATTGTACTGATCAAATTTTGACGGATAGTATGATAACAACACTAACTGGTGTAAATTAAATTCTGTTATAAAACTATGGAGCAGACGACTTTGGTGTCAATGCCGATGTTAAACTTTATGATAAAAACCCCTCATTGTTCATTGATTTGTGGACAGACTGGTTGTGGAAAAACAATATTTGTCCTCGACCTATTACAAACAGTTTATCGTTATAATTTTGATCATATAGTAATTTTCTGCCCAACACTTAAATGGAACAAAGCATATCACAACAGAAGGTTTATATGGACAGATGATAAAATCTATTTGATTGATCCCAGCAATAAACTTAGCGAGTGCTTAGAACACTTTTATAGACAGTTTGAAGGAACTCAGACACTATTTATTATAGATGACTGTTCGGCAGAAAGAGACATAGTTAAAAAGATAAACACTTTATCAAAACTGGCTTTCAGTGGAAGACATGCTGGGATAAGTGTGTGGATTTTATGTCAAAAATATAACTCAGTTTTAAAAGACTTTAGAGAACAATTAAAGACTGTAGTTTTATTTCACATGAAAGACAGAGACGCATTTGATGAATGTATGCGTGAAAATGATGTTATTGAAAACGATCAAGAAAAACGAAGGATTAAGCAAAAACTAAAGTCTCAAAAGTTTTCTAAATTAGTGTTAAAAACAGATAATCCTACACATTATGTATGTTTGTAAAGTGTTTACTATTAGAGAACTATAAAATAGGCATTCTGGGTAAGCCGGCGGAGCAACAGCGAAACCGGCTTCAGCCGGTTGGAGCTGGCGAAGGTGGGTGAGCCAGAATGCCTATTTTATAGTTCTCTAGGCTTTCTTTCCCTTTTACTCGTCAGGGATGTAATTGTTTATCATGAGAGTGGCAAGAACGACAAAAATCTGTCCATCACCTACTAAGTGTCTAATAACTATATGTAACTGTTTCTGAAACTATGTTTTTGTTTTCCTGTACATGCGTCTTGTTTATTGTCTTTTGCTTTTGGAAAATTATTATTAAAAAAAAAAAAAAAAAAAAAGAACGACAAAAATGTAACTGTAGAACACACAATAAACTTTCAAAAACAATTTTTGGGAGTGAAGGCCATTTTGGCCGTTTGTATGAATGACACATGTACACATAAGACGCCTGTGAAAATCGTCGGAATATTAGATTTAATGACATAGGAAACAAACGTGTGCCAGTAGAGAGCTCCTCAGTCGGCCCTATCCAGACAACAGCCCATCGTGTAAATGACAGTATAGACTGTAAAGCGCTCAGAGCTTGATCTCAAATCGAGTATAGGCCCTATGTAAGTACTCTGAGTAATGATATATACAGTATCCGAAGCAGGCTATCACAAGCACGGTAGACTCATTTCAAATTCAGAGTTCAAAATCTCGTACACATCAAGATTTAAATAAAATAGAATATGTATGTCGCGCTATTGTCGTCATAAATGTCAAATATGCAAAAAGTCAAAAGAACAAAGAATATTGAAACATAACCTTCAAACATCCCTTTTGAAGAAAAGGTTTACACTATAACACCACTCACGTATTTTCTACACATGAAAGAAAGATTTCTGAACAGATCCCCCAATCTTTCAAAAGAATCAACATTTTATAGAGAAAAGAAAAACCAATATTAAATGCATTCACTCCCATAATGAAGTGCCGCACAAAACAGACAAGATGGTGGGGAGACAAACAGATGACACATATCTGCTTTTGTAAAACACAAAAAGACCCCTGTTTCGGGACAGTCAGGGCCGAGCAGTAAAGTTAAAAAAGGTATAGATGATGATTTGAGACAAGAAACTCATTCACCCCTTGGCACATCAGGCAATATTTACAGGAGCCACCCCCTAAGAGAGGGAGAGAGATAGGCGGGCAAAGGAATACACAAGACAGGAAGAGAATTGAACGAAAGCGCCTAAAAAGTGCACGTACTTTCAGAAGATCGTGTAAGCCCCAGTTAAGAGTGAGGAGAGTGTATATGTTTTGACTTTTGGGGTCTCCAATCTGTCATGAATCGTTTGTCTTTCATTGCGCATAAAGAATAAACCAAATGGTTCAAAAAAAAAAAAAAAGAAAAAAAAGCACAAGAGAGTTCACAAGAACAAAGTTTTTCTCCAAACAGACAAATGACACCAGACTCCAGTTTTTAGCACGATACGATCAACGATTAATCACTTTAGTTGTTTTAAGTCAGTTTACATCCAGACATTTGTCATGCTAGAAACACATAAGTTTCAAAAAAAAAAAAAAAAAAAAAAAAAGGAAAAAAAAAAAAAAAAAAAAAAGCACAAGAGGGTTCACAAGAACAAAGTTTTTCTCCAAACAGACAAATGACACCAGACTCCAGTTTTTAGCACGATACGATCAACGGTTAATCACTTTAGTTGTTTTAAGTCAGTTCACATCCAGACATTTGTCATGCTAGAAACACATAAGTTTCTGAAAGTAGTACCAAAACACATTAAATGAAAATTCAGCCGTTCCCGGAACGATCAAGAACTATTGCTCTCAAAACAGAATAAAAAAAAGCGAGAGAGAGAGAGGAGAGAGAGAGAGAGAGAGAGAGAGAGAGAGAGAGAGATAACTACAAACTCTCCTTCGCCTTTTAATGACAATGAAAAAATAAAACAAAATGAAATGAAACTGAAAACTTCTCCTTTTTTCACAAAATTAGTTGCACACAGAAAGCTAGTGCTCATCATACAATGAAGACGAATCAAACTACTGTTCCAAGACTCGGTGAGCGAGAAAATGCTCACTGAAGTGGGTTGAGAAGAACTGGTTCAATGTCTTGTTGGAACGATACATGCAGAGTAAACGATTGACCCAGGCAATCTATCTGTCTGTCTGTCTGTCTCTCAAGTCGTCTGTCTGATCTGCTTTCAAAACTGAAGACAGAGACACTGAATAACAAATGAATTAAGTGTTTTGAAAGCACATATTTTGAAGTCTTTGCACAGCAGCTGGTAAAAAAAGGTCAGGGTTTGTTCTCCTTTGGTCGTGAGAACAAACTTCATATTGTAGCCTAGAGCAGAAAATCTATAGCGAAAATAAACCTCGGCGTATATACTCCATCAGCGTGCATGCTGAAACAACGGAAAGTCCGCCTGACATGTATTCACAAACACTATGAGACATGTGGCGCAAGGTGAAAAATTCCCAGTCGAAAACGTCAATTAGCGAGGCAAAGATACTGGCAAACGTCAATCAGCGAAGCAAAAATACTGGCGAACGTCAATCAGCGAGGTAAAAATACTGGCAAACGTCAATGAGGGAGGCAAACATACTGGCGAACGTCAATTAGGGAGGCAACAATACTGATGAACGTCAATCAGCGAGGTAAAAATACTGGCGACAAATGTCCAAGGAACGGTGGTGATTTTATAGAAATTGCACGCCGCCAAAGTAGAAGCAGCATATTCCACACCACAAAGCCATATAAACGGAACAAATGTAACAGAATACTAACCTTTGGGAGAAGAAAAAATGTATGTACGCAATTACATTAACAATCAGTCACAGATCAATGGTCCAAACGTGACATTTGTTTGAGGCCAGAACCCATGTAGGTCGACTTTGTGAAAGGCGTCTCCTACTGGCAAGCTTGGAACATCGTCACAACTTGAGTTTCAAACTGATCGTTTGAGAAAATTTGTGACCCGCCACCACGAAACCAGTCTTAACTCGCGCGGCCTGCTTCACGGCTACAGCTGAAAATAGCTGGTGAGGGTCTACCTGGGGCATTTTGACTTTTTTGCAGAAATGTGTTCCTTACACCCTAAACTTTCACGTGGCACTATCCATTTGCTCCAAAACAACCAATACATTAGTTAAAATTGAGATTTAAAAGCCTAACCTCGAATCAAAATGAACTTCTTTTAACGCAAAATGACCCATTTTCACTCGCTTAAAACTTAACGCAACCCTTACAGAACCCCATCGTGTTATATACCGTTCGAAAGCGTGTGTGACGCTCTCCCGGTTTCTCTGTGTGTCATCTAAAAATAAGTATGGTAAAAAGTAAGATGCCGTTGCTAAGGAAAATATGCTGGAGATGATAGCAAGAACTTTAGAAGCCATTTTTCTCAAAATGGCCGTTGGCACAGTGACCCACTTCAAATGACCATAACTTTCTTATTTTTTTGCCCTATAGCATTCATTTTTATATCAAATTAATCAGAAAAATCTGTAGATTTTAAATATATGTATATCTCAGAACTTTCAAAAATCGAGTTAAGACTGGTTTTGTAGTGGAAGGTCACATTTCATTCAGATTTCTGTTACAATAATCTGTGTTTCTCAGTATACAGCAACATTATGGCCGTAGAAGCCCTCAAATACTTAATTTCCCATACAGGTATACAGGCAAGCCACACTGATTGACACTTAGTCTTGGAACTATCAAATTGCAAACACGGTGCTTGAACGTACATCAACGTAGACGTGGTTGCTGCTTCACTGAACAGCAAACTCTATACCGGAAACAGTTTACCTGTAATTCTTGCTTGCTCTTCAATACCAAGACTGTTGCGTATGCTCAAGAATGTTATGAATTTATGCCTTGCCACATCTTTGGTCCAGAACAACCCTTTGAAAGCCCACTGACTGGAATGGTGACATTGTATGTTTTGTTATTCATTGCAATCATCACCTCCTCGTTGGTTGACTTTCGTTTCAGGTGAATGTTATGAAGATCTTCGTGAAAAGCGAGGGGATAGTTGATGGCATTTTCAGTTTACTGTGACGCTGATGCTGTATCATTGTGCCGGACGTTTGAAAAGCCATTCTGTGGGTAAAGACCGACGATTGAAGTGGACAGACGTTCATTGGGTTCTGTGGGTATTATCGTGGTGCTGAACATTTGTCCAGAATGACAGCTCAGATCATCTGGACATTTTTGACCTGAAGACGATGTGACACTAGCGACCCAAGTTCATGTGTAGCATCAAAGAACTGCATTCTAGAAAACAGAGAAGTTACATCCATACATGCAGACAGCATACGTTTGCACACACACACACACACACACACACACACACACACACACACACACACACACACACACACATACACACACACTCACTCACACATCTACCTCTCTCTCTCTCACCACACACACACACACACACACACACACACACACACACACACTCACTCACACATCTACCTCTCTCTCTCTCACCACACACACACACACACACACACACCACACCACACACACACACACACACACACACATATATATATATATATATAAATCCGTTTGAGCTTGCATCTCTTAGGAGATCCATCTAAAGTCTGTTCTCCACAATTCTTACAATGCTTGGGTTATTGAACAGCAGAGCTGACCACTCTGACTGTTGGGCACCTTTTGAGCTCCATTGCATCCTTACATGGATCCTCAAGCATAGGCTCAAAGGTTCCCTGCTTCATTTTATGCTATTTACATAATGATTTTAGTTTTTCAGCACCTTATTTCCTTACCACACTTTCTTTTCTTTTTATTTTTCTAAAATTCGTTGGCTGCTTAGGGGTGCTGTTGGAGTCTATTTTTGAACCGTTGGTGGTGAGAATATAACAGAATTATAGACTGTAGAATATCTCCAATTGATGGCAAAGGAGCACAGACACAGTCAGCCGTGTCTTCCTGATGAGTCCGATCCAGCGGACGAAAAGCCTCGGAGCAGGCGATATGAACGGTTCTGTCTTCAGAATGGGTTACGATGGTTCCCGTACGCTGCTACTAAAAGTTTGATATTCTAAATGATCCCTGATTTTTCATTTTTATTTTCTTTCTTCCTTTGTTCCTTCCTCCACCCTTTATGCATGTATATATAATCAGTCTTTGCCAAGTCATCAAGGTAATGACAGAGGAATTGTTAGCCAGCACTTGTTTTCCCCGATTACTAAATTGTGTGTGTGTGTGTGTGTTGCGCGCGCGCGCGTGTGTGTGTGTGTGTGTGTGTGTGTGTGTGTGTGTGTTTTGAGGAAATGAAGAAGTCAAGGCATACTACATGTACATAATCATCTTCATATTCCTTTATCAATCATCATCGTGCATTAATCGTTGTCATATTCATATCTTAGTCTTTATCAATAATAATCGCTTTCGTAAAGTTTTCGTTTCACTGACATATTTTCTTTGAATTTCAACCATCGATTTTCCGCCAATATGTAGTCGGGCGTCTGTGGGAATATCCCACCAATGCTTTAAATCATCGAATTAGTGTGTATCTGCTAATGGGTGTAGCTAGGCGTCTGTGTGGGTTTCCTACCTGTACCTTAAACCTCATATATAGGCCTACACCCTCTCCCGCCCAGACAAACAGTGTGACACAGATGTTAACTACAGGTACATGTCTGTATGGTCCATTTCAACCTACTGTGAGCTGGTTCTGTGTCGTTCATGTGAAACAATTCTGCCTGTGTGTATGATCCATGATGACCAATTGTGGACTCATTCTGTCGGTCTCCATGATCAATGTCGGTCAGTCGTGTATCGATGCTGCCTGTCCATGCAATCAGTGTCAGCTCTGTGTGGACTGATTCTGCCTGCCTGTGTAATCCATGTCCAGTCACTGTCCAGTGCTGCAAAATAAAGACAGCGAGCTGATCACGGGCCCACCGAGTTCGGCTAATGGCATGAAAACTGACAATACCGTTCAAGATAAAAGGTAGCTGTTAAAGACATAAACATTGCGACAGTGGACACAAAATAACTCAGCAAGCAGATGACACTAACCTCATGCAAGAAGGCGATAGTCGTTTGAAAAAGCAATCAGCATTAATGAAATTTGCTGTAGAAAGTATCAGATTTGAAGAGAACAATATTAGAAATGTGGTACAGTCTGGGTTAGGAATTATGCACCTGGAAGATGTATGCCTTACGTATATATGGTGTGAGATCCTGAACGATGAAATACATTTGGTATTTGCTTAACGATCAACCTGAAAGAATGCACTATATAAAATGCTGAGGAAAAATGGGAGGAATCAAAATAATGTGTAATGTTCAGCTGAAGTCCCTTGGGAGTTGACACCTATTAAAATATGTCAAGTTGACATTCTTTTATTTTGTCAGGGAGTTGACACCTATTAAAATATGTCAAGTTGACATTCTTTTATTTTGTCAGGGAGTTGACACCTATTAAAATATGTCAAGTTGACATTCTTATATTTTGTCATGGAGTTGACACCTATGAACATATGTCAAGTTGACATTCTTTTATTTTGTCATGGAGTGGACACCTATGAACATATGTCAAGTTGACATTCTTTTATTTTGTCAGGGAGTTGACACCTATGAACATATGTCAAGTTGACATTCTTTTATTTTGTCAAAACAACTCTTTCTAAAGCTGTTGTTGCTAAATCCTTGGTAATACTGCTGCAGACAAAAATCCCTCAGAAACAACAACAACAACAAAATATCACTCAAACTAAAATCCTTTTAGTTTGTATGGAATGAACAAGATATTGGATAAGTAGAAAGAGATCATGCAATAATTCAGATCAAGGTTGTACATGTGTTCCAGATGGACGTAAACTGATATTTGCATGAAAACTTACATGTATTAAAAAACTTATTTGTGCGCATATAAGTGGACATTTACCGAGAAGTTGCTGTTATTTGAATTTTAGTTATTGAGAGGGTAAATCCCAAATCTGATTTTATACAGATAAAAAATATCTTGTCTGACGTGTTTAAAATCTGCATAAAATCAGAGACCTCTTCTCGCCCTCAAATGACAAAACTCAGGCAAACTCTTGAGAGGCGTCTCAAAAACAACATAATCCGAAACTCAGAGCGAAGTACCACTTGAAATCCAGGACGTGGTGCGGCTTGCACTCTCAGGTGACGGTCGTAACCCCTGGAAATATGCCTGGTGTGTCATCCACGCATGGTGGAAATTAGCGATCTTCTGTGTATCATTCACAAGCTCCCGTCGTCACAATTCCTCATCAGACAAAGCGAGCGAGTGAACCTGCAACCGCCTTGTTTTCCCCACTATACCAGCCCTGGGTTTAGCCCCACATAAATTCAGAGGGCTTTTAAAAGAGGATGACGAGCTGAAGAAGTGGCGTTTTTTGAAAGTGTGAATGTAAACATTCTAAATATTCTTTTGTGGTGAGAGATGGATTGTTGTGCGGAGATTTCAAAGATAAAAATGTTAGACATGAGCTTGTTGTTCTTTACTCACTGAGACAAACCATACTGAAAATGTCACATGATGATATTATGGCAGGACACTTTATTGTTCGCATGACTCTAGCGTGAGTGCATTCCCCTTTTGTACTAGCTCAATATTCAGATGATTCGAGGTATTGTCGCTCTGGTGACACTTGTCAATGAACACTTCCAAAATACAGACTACCTAATACTTCCCTTGAGAAAATGTCTATAACCAGCGAGCCCTTTGTTAGAATAGTGATGCACATTGTTGGTCCCATGCACCCCCCCCCTCCCCCTTTGCCCATGGTTATACATAATTATGTGGATTCATGTTCTTTAGCGAAGGAACAGGTGAAAGTATGTATAAACAAAAGGAAACACAATGCTGACAATAAAAAAGACCAAATGAAGAGTTTTGTCCCCTGGTCAGAAAATGTTGACTTTGATGTCTCTTTTTCAAATTTCAACAAGTGGTGACTGCATTTGCCATTTTTACTGCCTTCACGATGATCGCAATAAGTCTAAGTCGTCTTACTAGAGCAGTCAACCTGGACTAACGAGCAAGATATTTAGCAGAACTAGCAACTCCTCACATTCAACACAGTCCTACTAGTGCTTGACTTGCACCAAGATTCGTCGCCGGCTCCACTGGGCTTGGAGCACTTCTTCTTTTGGAGAAGGAAACCCTTTTACACCCTGTTATTCCCCTCAGTCAGACATGGTTGTTCTACCCAACAGTGATACTTTGTCACTGGACGTGAGTGCCTCGCCATCGTGTGTGTAATTTACGCGAGTGCCTCGCCACCATTTGTGTAATATGCGTAAGTGCCTCGCCATCATTTGTGTAATTTATGCGAGTGCCTCGCCACCGTTTGTGTAATATGCGTGAGTGCCTCGCCATCGTTTGTGTAATTTATGTGAGTGCCTCGCCATCATTTGTGTAATTTTATGTGAGTGCCTCGCCATCATTTGTGTAATTTACGTGAGTGCCTCGCCATACGTTTGTGTAAATTTATGTGAGTGCCTCGCCATCGTTAGAGGTCACTTACGTGAGTGCCTCGCAATCGTTTGTGTAATTTACGTGAGTGCCTCGCCATCGTTAGAGTAACTTACGTGAGTGCCTCGCCATCGTTTGTGTAATTTACGTGAGTGCCTCGCCATCGTTAGAGTAACTTACGTGAGTGCCTCGCCATCGTTTGTGTAATTTACGTGAGTGCCTCGCAATCGTTTGTGTAATTTACGTGAGTGCCTCGCCATCGTTAGAGTAACTTACGTGAGTGCCTCGCCATCGTTTGTGTGATTTACGTGAGTGCCTTGCCATCGTTTGTGTAATTTACGTGAGTGCCTCGCCATCGTTTGTGTGATTTACGTGAGTGCCCCACCATTGTTTGTGTGATTTACGTGAGTGCCCCAACATTGTTTGTGTGATTTACGCGAGTGCTTATAATACATATTCACTTGTTGAAAACCCACGTGTCGCAGTGTTGTCACTGGTGCAACGTTGGTACTTTTTGCCTTACCATGATTTTATGACGTTTTCCCTGTCACCTGTCCTTGGAGAGTTTTCAAACCCTTTCGGGAAATAAGGTTGTGTTTTTAGGGAAGAGGACTGTCAGAGACTGTGCTCAAGCTCCTGGTCCTTTGATATGTGTTGGTACTTAAAACGAATCTATACACGTGAAAACAGTACTTACGCAGGCTTTTGAAAAAAAAAGATTTGTGAGTCTTGATTGCCCTCTTGTGTCTTACCCTACTTAGTGAAGGAAACCGTGCAGCTTGCATGCACTGAATGTGACGAACAAATATTTCAAAGTGATTGGTGTGTCTCCTGTGTGATGGACACTTGTCTCAGTGAACGGCGTCGTTTGAAGGCTTTGCGAGGGCACACACCTCATAGGGCTGTCTTTCTTTCTTTCTTGTTCTTTTTTGAATGACATGGAAGGTGTCATATCATATATAAAGTGATGGCTATGTCTAGTCTGTGATGGGCATAGAAAAACTCTAGGTAGTGTACAGTGACAAACGAATGAAAACAGGTGAAAAGGAAGATTAATACTTCCGCAAAAAAACAAAAGCAAAACACACCACAGCAACAAACAACAAAACCCGACAAAGGAATTTCCCCAAAGATAGAAAGTATCTGGTAAGGTTAAGGTAGTGTTGTTTATAGCCCAGCCGACTGCAAAGGACCATATCAAGGCTGTCATTACCTTGAAGTCAATAAATGATAATAATGATGATGATAATAATAATAATGATAATAGTGATAATAATAATCAAAATAATAATAGCAGTAATAGAAATAGTAATAATGATAAAAATGATAATGATAGTAATAATATCAGTAATGGTAATAAAAATGAAATAAGTAATAATGATAAATACGACGATGATAACAAGAATAAGATGAATTAGAAAGGGAGGATATGCTTTTATCATCATGATCATCATCATGATCATCATCATCATGATCATCATCATCATTATCATCATCATCATTATCATTATCATCATCATCATCATCATGATCATCATCATCATTATCATCGCCACTATTACCGTTGCCAACACAATCATGGTGTTGAACTACCCTCTAACCCCTCTCCTTTCTCCCCTTTTGTCTATAAAGCTACTATAAATGCTACAGCTACTATCATCATTTCATTACTGATGGTGGAAGTGATCCTCTCTTTATCATTTCTGAATATTTTTATCATCTTGATCACTCTTAGTGTCTGTTGTTGCTATTACTGAAGAAAAGAAACACCCGAAGGTGCTGGGGAGGACCCAGAGAAGCACTGTCTTCACCTGCCTTTAGAGCAGTCCTGTACCACCCTTGGAGGCCTGCGCTGTGTTGACGATGGGTACAGGCACGCGCAGGACACTCCATTAAGATATCAAGGGACATAACTGCTCCTGAACAGAGGTAAATCAGACTACAGGATGCAGCCCTTAACAGCCTTAAAGTAGCATCCCCATGGGTGTACCAGCCCGTATTTCATGACTGCAGAGCCCACCGGCGAAAAACCCTCCAGCTGCCGAGCACACCCCACAGACCCAACCACCCCTGCCCACGGACAGATGAAGACAGTGCCACTCCAGACACAGCCAAGCTTTCGCCATACGGTCTTATGTGCCCTCAAGAGAGAATCCAAAGTTGTAGTCTTTCCCACTGTCAACAGGACTTTCCCTGTGGTCAGCGGGTCTTTCCTCACCGTCACTGGACCTTTCTCCAGGGTCAGCCTAGTTTATTACTATTACTATTACTATTACTCTTATGACAATAATAATAACAATAATAATAATAATTATCATCATCATTATTGTTATTATTATTATTATTGTCATTATCATTGTTGTTGTTATTGTTATCATTATCACTATTATTAACATTTTTTTAAATCGCATTGTCTCCTTCCCAGCAGGCTCGTTTACATTTCACATCCATTTTTGCTTCCGGTTTGAGGCGATAAATGATTGTTGGTTCTCCGTTTTCATGGTCTGAATGTTGTTTGTTTGTCCTGCCTGAAGAAGACCAAACAGGTCCAAACGCGTCATTTTTGTCGTGTAATTTGTTCGTTTCTTACGTTCGGCGATAAAGTAATTTTCTTTTTAAGTTTGCTTCAGCTTGTTTGTACAGAAATTGTTGTTTATAGTGTAAACCGAGCAGGATAGGCAACTGATAAGGGGTAGGGGTGGGGGTGGGTTGAACATGATGATGGAAGTAGTTCTTCCCACGACTCTGATTCAACAGTACAAGGATTTAACAGTACTATAATGGACACAATTGGATAGAGCAATAAACTGAATGTTCAACGTACATGAAAAACCTGCACAAACATTAACTGATCAAGTTTGTCTTGGCATAAAATCTGGCATATGATGAATATGAGCTCAAATGATTTGTTGTAATTCCTTTTAGTATTTCTTTACCATTATTAATTTTTTTTTAGACTGAACACCCCCTCCCCCCCGAAAAAAAAAAAAAACAGAAAAGGAAAAAAAAGAAAAAAAAAAGAAGAAAAAATGTCACAAATGCTTCATACATTTGTCTAAATACGCGTTGCTTGCTTATTCTGTCATTTGGGTCAGACTACGGTGATAAGGTTAAAACTCCTATACTTGGCTACATTTAATTCTCTTTATTCTCGATTTAAAGAAAAAAAAAAGAACGTTTCGTTTAGCGTTTGTGACTGACAGACCACCACAATAGTCAAGTAGAGAGGGAAAGAGAATGAGCGCCCAGACTTGAACCATGTACTCGTGATTATCTCGCTTCCAAGGAGAATATGTTTCCCATTCGGCCACCTTACCACAGGATATTTGGGAGACAGCAGGCATGCTTGCGATTATGTGACAAACTTTTGTTTGTAATTGTTGTATCCGACAGATGAGTTCAGTAGCGAAGTTGAACAAGCAAATACAAGTGCACGTACTTAGCGCGCAGGCATAAGTGTTTCACAAAAGGGACGAAGACACACCTGAACTCACCTTAGAGCAACACACTGAAACATTACACAACATAAAGGAACAGAACACAGCACACAACACAATGTAATGCAACACAAGGCAAAACAAATCTATGCACTATCAAGCCGTTAAAAATGGGTTGCGTTTTGTTTTCACTTGAACACAGTCCATGTTTCTCAAACCAGTCACAAAGAAAAAACAAACAAACAAACAACTTATAATTCAAGTGATTTGAAACCCTTTCGCTGGCTCCAAGGCTAAGACTTTTGACAGACTATCCAAGCGCAAGTTTCTGGGAAACAACGTATTTTCATCAAGACTGCACGGGTGTCAACTGGGGATATTAAGTCAGTGAAATCATTGCGTTTCTTTCTTTTTTTTTGACTTCGTTTTCATTTTGTTTTAATTGCATGGAGTGAAACACTTCGCATCGTATTACGCCAAACAATTCTCTCTCCCTCTGTCTGTCTGTCTGCTGTCTGTCTGTCTGTCTGTCTGTCTGTCTGTCTGTCTGTCTGTCTCTCTCTCTCTCTCTCTCTCTCTCTCTCTCTCTCTCTCTCTCTCTCTCTCACCATGTTGGATTTGTATTTCTGTTACCGAATATTTGGAGTCTAAAGATCAGTCTAGCATTGTGTTAGCTCAATGAAAGTGTCTAAATCTAGTGAGCTGCTTTTCAGTGTCGACATTTTTATAATCACTTCACAGGTAATACTGGTCACCAGAAATGTCCTGTCTTCCACAATTAATCAGGTACCAAACAAACTGTGAGTTCAATCCGGCTGCTTTCAGATATCAGTCTCCTTAGTGACTAGTATAATGGAGAGCCCAGAACGTCTCATAAGGAGTGTTTGGAATGATCAGTATGCGCCGTATAAGAAGGTCGCTGAAATGATCTGGAAAATTGGCTCTCCTACTGTGTGTGTGTTTGGAATTTTTGGAAATGTCATGATAATTCTTGCCATGCTTCGACTTCCTGCATCCACCTTTAGTGTTTTCTTCCAAGTTCTGGCCTGGTCTGATCAGCTGTTGTTGATGACACACCCCCTAAGCTATGTCATCCGATCAAACTTCAGCGTGCCACATTTTGCACAGCTAGGCTCCTGGCAGTGTAAAATTCACATGATGATGGCGTACCTGATGGCAGCTATATCTCCATGGATGCTCGTGGCAATGACCATGTTGAGATCAGCTTCTGTGCTGTGGCCTCTACGTGTCAATGCTGTGTGGACGAAGGGAATGTCACGGGCTACTGCAGGTATACTGACCGTTGTCATGATTCTGATCCACAGTCACGTTCTCTATGGATTTGATAATGTAAAGGGTGTATGCTATGAGGGTGCCGTATCAAAAACATATAAATGGTTTATGCGACGGATTTGGCCTTGGATAGACATGATGAACTGTTCTGTGTTACCGTTCCTTCTGCTGGTGATCAGCAAAATTGTTCTAATCTGGACCCTCGTCAGATCGGTCGAAAAAGGCTCGAGTCTACCTGTACAACAAGCCACTCCGGATTGCAGACAACGCAAAGTGTCTTCGTTGACTGTCACCTTGATTGCGACAAGTATTTCTTTTGTCGTCCTGACATCACCAGTCCAAATATACTTCATCATAATTCCGCTGATTGATAGGACGGACCAGATTACAAGAGGACTATCTGCAGTCTTCAAAGCAGTTGTCAATGTCATGTGGCAGTCCAATAGTGCCATCAACTTTTATTTGTATTGTCTGACTGGAAGCAAGTTCAGAGCCGTTTCCATATCGAACATTTTAGACTTTAGGGCTATCTTATCTAATTAAAAATCAGTTTTGAACACATAGTGGTACCATCAGTGACTGTGATATCATCTTATGCTGGTTTTCCTATGGTTGGAGTAATGCGAAGGATAGGGTGAGAGCTGCCACCAACTAATCTGAGCGTGCCGGTCATCGCTGAACAAAAATGACGTTAAACTCAGTATGAACCAGCAAAGTCCCCTGCAAAACATCTGATGTAATCTGTACACACAGAAAGTACAAGTCAGCTTTGTTGCATCAAACATGTATTGTAAGTACAGATAAACTAAATTTGTTTCTTTTCAAGGACTATGAATGAATCAGTACAAATGAATTGAAAAATAAACAAATATGGCCCAGTGCATGTGGTATGAACCTTGCTCTTTAAGTACAGTGTTCAGTATATCCCAAATTGATTATTTGTGTTTACACGGAGGCGTGCCGAAGACAAACTTCACATAAATATGACAGTTGCTCAGATTTGTTGTAGTTTTTTTTTTGGAAGACTAGCAAGCATGCACGTTGTCATGAATCGATCTAATACATGTGTGCGTGCAGGATAAGGCAAACTGCTTAGAGGGACGCGATAGCATAACAAGATTCAGAAGCAGAAAGTTTCTATTATACAAACAAACGACACGAGACGTTAGCTCGCAGCGCAACAATATTAACCATGTAGTATGATTTCAATTGTTCGAACTGAGTTTACACTCACACAATTTTCATGACACAAACACATCACTTTTCCAAAAGAAAGGACAGGAGAGGCTTAATATCTTACGTAATAGCCAAGCCATCTTCACCGCAATTAAAAAATAATACTGCGATCGGACAAGTGAGTCTCAAGTTAATGTTCCACTGTCTACGTTGGATGAAGGAACAGAGTCAGGGGAATGCTGGAGCAAGGATAATGCTCCTTGGCACTAATCATGTCTTAACACACATAACCAAACTGTTTCAAACGGGAAAACGAAACCAGTGCCCAGTAAAACAATCTACGTGGAAACACAGAAACTTACAAATCAATCTAGCTGTGAGACAGACCAGGCTTGAAGAGAACTAGTATTTTCTGACTGCAATAGATCGTCTGGCACGGCAGGACTTCATTGAATACTTTCTTTACACCTTGTGCGCATGCTCAGCAACTTAACTGAAGATCTTTAAATTTCCTGTCAGCGACAAGTTTGCAGTGGATTATCATCGCATCACATGCCTACCTACCTTTAGCAGACGTGTGCCAGCAAACTGTATACCAAGATCACAAGAGACAATAGATCAACAGCACACGCTGTTGCACTTGGTGAAGAAATAGCTAACATGGAACGCTTTTAGGATAACATCAACACAGCCCCTGTTTCAGCAATGTACACCTCTCACCTCTCACACTTTGATGCAGCCATATTAGATCTCAGATGTGCAAATCAAGGGAACAAAGAACTATTGAACAAAGATCTAAGCAAAGTTTTAAAAATAAGTAAATGATCTTAATTCTGATTACCCTCAGTTTGTCAAAGAAGCTCAGCTCATGAAAATGTTATGGTTAAAATGGGCATCCAGAGGCGTTTTTACAGACAATTGTCAAAAAGATTCATTGCCAACCTCTCTGAAAATGCAAATGTACTTCATCACAGCTACAAAATAATTAGAGCATGATACAAATTTGCTAAGGCAATCTGTTCTTACTCTTTCCCAACTGACTGATTTCAGTTGTTGATAGAGTAAAAAGAACACATTCTCAGCGGCACAAGTCTAAAAAAAAGAAACCATCTACCAAGTTGCATCGTCTGAAACATTAAGCAGAGAGGAAAAAAATAGGACTTATTAATAGTCTCTGATTTTGGACTCAGGATTTCATGACAGGGTAATGTCAACTGCATCTCAGATAATGCACAAGATTTGCAGACGATTTGAGGAGAACAAAGGAGTTGGAGAAGTGTGAGAGAAAAAAAAAGGTTTCTTCACCTGTGGGATGATTGACAACATACAGAACAATATCCCCAAATATGCGATCTTATAAGATATTTTTCCATAGAAACGCAAGTTCCCTCGTTCAGCCCAGGCTTACTGAAGATGATGTTAAAAGGCAACAGAGAGTACATATTGGTGATGCGGCGAAAGGCCCAAAACGCACCATTCCATTATTATTACCAGAAAACACCAAAGTTTGTTGTTTTTTTTTCTGCGCCTGACCCACACAAAGAACATCTGGCGCCTCTATCACCAGGACAGACGTCGGTCCTGAGGCTCAAAGTTGTATGAAGGAATATGCCTGGCTGAAACACGTATTAGCTGCACTGGAGACATAGGTTGACAACAACATTTATGGATTATCATGGGCCACAAACAATATATCTCGGCCACAAGACGATATCCCAATCGACATCATAAGATTGCTTCATTATTTTGTGGACGACACACGCTGCATAAATCTAACCAGGCATATCACAACTGTAGTGAAACAATATAGAACAAACCCTTGTACTTGGCTTAACTAGTCCCCGTTTGCTTTAAAAAAGGAATTCAGTTGTTTTGGTCAAAACTCTTTGGCGGGAAATGTAATGTTATTATGTTAGAACGTCTTCACATAGAAATAGCTGCTTCCAAAGCGATCAGAGAATGGTTGAACTGAATACTGGCATCAAGGTAGCCGGGACAGCATATTCTGTCATTGCTTAGTCTTCAACCAGTGCAGCTCACTTTAACTTAAGAAGACACGCCCATCAAGTTACTGCAGTTGCAGTTCAATGACTGCCTGCAAGTGTGAAAATCAGTCCTGCGGTGTTGACAAATCATTGCTGTCTGTTTTCTAGGCCCTACATTGCGTGCCGGTTCAAAAATAGAAATCTTAAAATTTTCTCAAGCATGAAACTTATCGCCGTCATCACTACCAAAACTAGGACGACTGAGGAAAAGAATTAATCTATTTGCTTGTGCGTTGAACACAAAACAAGCGCGTAGTAATTCCATTTCCAAACGAGGACATGGTGTTAGAGAAGCTGCAAAACTAGCCAAGACATTTCAGGTGTATGTTGACAACATGTAAGTGCCACACGTCTTGAAAAGTCGCGAAGTAGCTTATGGAGTTGACAGATTGTGCCAAAATGAATCCTACATTGGTCAAATCCCGCCAAATGTGCACAAACATCGGCAGTGTGTTAAAAGGTCAAATCCCGCCAAATGTGCACAAACATCGGCAGTGTGTTAAAAGGTCAAATCCCGCCAAATGTGCACAAACATCGGCAGTGTGTTAAAAGGTCAAATCCCGCCAAATGTGCAGAAATATCGGCAGTGTGTTAAAAGGTCAAATCCCGCCAAATGTGCAGAAATATGGGCAGTGTGTTAACAAAAACAAGATGTATTGGAGAAGGCAGGTAGTTGTTATCCCAGCTTTTCCCCTAAAAGCAGTGGAGTACGTTAAAACTGGAATCAAAACATATCAGAAAGAGCCAATAAGCCATGAACAGACATGGCTTTGTTACTTTATCTCTTCTAAAATGCATGTTTTCGCTTCCAAATCAAAACTTACATTACCCCTTTGATACAGAAATGATAATATTGTTATATTTAAGGACTCCAAACTGCTTGGAACTCAAACAGACCGTTAGAATGAAATCAATTGATTTAAATTTCATTTGACCCATTTTCCAGTTGACCTACAGATTAGCGTCCCACCAGCAAACATCAGTATGACCTATTTTGCGTATATACAATCACATACAAGGACAGGATTATTGTTATGCAAGTTTCGGATGCATTAGTACACGTTTTTAATGGAACGCCCAAGAAGAAAGAACATGACACACTGACCTATTTAAATATACAAACCATGCCCTTCAGAGGTCACGTCAAATGTATTTCCCTCTCTAATATCATTCAGTAAAGGTCCAGGTATCTACATACCAAATTCCATGCTTCTACTATAAACTGCAACACTTGGTGATGTTTTCAACATTTACTGCCCCACCACAGGGAATATTTTGATGCTTAATACGCATACTCCAATGCCCCCTGTTCCTTCCTGTCCTTATCCTCAAGGTCCAGAAACAACCCATGGAGTGATACAGGCGTGTCCCTAGTTCCACCTCACTGTCACATAGGTTGGGCAAGTTTGGGGTATGTGCCTATAGTTATTCCATGTGGTGTTTCTGAAAACATGTCCCAAATCTCTCATCAGCAAGTGGGTTTGCAACAGGGTGGAGGGGGTAGTAGTTTTGTCTCAAGTCCAGAATTACACCCCCCCCCTCCCCCATCCCGCCTGTCACCTCGAATTCAAGAAGTAGTACCAGAAACTCATACTTTTCTGCCGAATTTTGTTCTTGTAAACTGAGCACACTCATCTTCCTTTTAAAGTGTGTGATCAAACGCACACAACAGCATTTTAAAGAATAACTCTCATGGAGGGAGGGCGGAGGTGAGGGTGGGGTTTTGGTCAGTTGTTCTCTGCACGTGCTTTATCAGGAGCAAGCACCATTGAACACCACCGAAGTGACTGGGCAGCAGTGCAGATACTCCTCTGGTGGGTTGCTACATTACAGTTTAGCATTGATTCTTCCTGGTGGTTACCAATGCCAGGGCTGCGATAGGATAAGCCAGGGTCTGACCTGTCAAGGAGACCTATGACGTGTATAAAACACATGGTCTTTCCGCTGTATCTACCCATCGTCCGTTCGTTTATCTGTTCATCAATTTCATTCTCTCTCTCTCTCTCTCTCTCTCTCTCTCTCTCTCTCTCTCTCTCTCTCTCTCTCTCTTATTTCGTTTAGTAATGGACAGCACAGAACAAAAGAACGAAATAAGGAAACGTTATGTAAGTTTAAAATACTATAGATTACCAAGTCTTTTCAGATTAAGTTTACTTCTAGCTTCCAATAATGAACAAACAACTAAAAATCTGTGCATTTACCTATACAAAGCATTTAAGTTCTTGTTTCATAAGGTGTATTCAATCAGTTTTGACCGTTTAAAATATTGAATGATTTCCAGATGCACCCCTTCACAAGGGACAATGGCTTATTTGTGAATAAAATATCCGAATCTCTCTCTCTCTCTCTCTCTCTCTCTCTCTCTCTCTCTCTCTCTCTGTGTGTGTGTGTGTGTGTGTGTGTGTGTGTGTGTGTGTGTGTGTGTGTGTGTGTGTGTGTGTGTGATCAGCTCACGCTAAACAATCTTCGAACCATAATTATTGATAATTATTGATGGTAGCCGAGGGCAAATTCAATCATTACAAGCACCCAGCCAACAGCCCCCCCCCCCCCCCTTCCCGCGACTTCCTCATACACACTCTCTCCTCTCACCTTACCTCCCATTTCATCTCTTTCCTCCTCGAGATCGAAGTTGCTTGTCCCAAAATGTCAAAGTGGAGAAAGTTGTCGCCCCTAGGACATGCTGTTGCCGTCCTTTGCCATGCTGCTGCACAGTGCCTTTGATCATTAGCCGGGCATCAGTTTTCGTCATCCAAGATTTTCTCGTGTGTGTGTGCGCGCGCGCGCGCGCGCGCGCGCGCGTGTGTGTGTGTGTGTGTGTGTGTGTGTGTTTGTGCGCGCGCGTTTGTGTGTGTGTGTGTGTGTGTGTGTGTGTGTGTGTGTGTGTGCGTGAGAGAGAGAGAGAGAGAGAGAGAGAGAGAGAGAGAGAGAGAGAGAGAATCAATGATGGTTTATTGTGATAAGCTTTACAAAGCCCATTCACAAGGTTGGGAGGAGAAGGGGGTGGGGACTGTACATACACACAAAATTAGAAATAAACATTGCCAGTAGAATACAGCAAAGTACATCACGATTGGATTCCAGATCACGGAATTGTATACACAGATAAATACAACGAGAACACAAAGTCATGTAACTGTCAATCGGATTTTCCAGATGTTTATTAGCAATGACAACAGTGCAATGGTCACAAAGGATTGTCAGGATTTCGGTTTTCACCCCCTCTGCCGCATGTAGCGCTGCCCTTCATCTCTTCCTTCAATTCCGACAGGCGATCACTCATGTTCCTTGCTGTTTCTTTCGAACAAGCCATTATGTCTGTGACTGTAATGTCTACATGCACTGTCTGTGCTTGAACAGTAGTGGCATCTGCACGATCACTTTCACTGTCTGTATCACACAGATTTGCTGTTGCAACACATGTTTTGATATCTTGTTGCGTAGATTTAGTCACAGACGAATCATAATTGTAAACTGCACCAGAGTTAACATCATCTTCATCACCGCGCAGCTTGTCACCGCCAGTGTCAGATGGCAAGTCTAAGCTGGGAAGGACTGTCACTGACTCACTGTCTGTGTCGCACGGTGCCATGTCGATGTGCTGTGTTTCATTGTGGAACAGCGAACTCAGTGCGGGCATAGGTGCTGAGGAAGTAGGTTGTTGTGAATACTGACATGTGTCAGCACAGGAATCTTCATTGTTGTTATCGCTTCTGTCGCCATTGTATATTAAAAAAAGGAGGGCTTGGTAAGAACAGACCAGACGAGGAAGATACAGCCTCACTGCCTTTTGCTTCCGATGTTCCTCAGCCCTTCTCCTGACCCTGTTGATCTCCTGACCATCGCACTGCGAGCTGGGGGTGCGTAACAGGGGAATGAGCGGACATTGTTGTGAACCGAAGGATCACAACAGTCTGATTATCCCTGCCTTCGATTTTATATGACGACAATGCTATATCACGCAGCGCGGCGTTCAGCACTCTTTTCTACATTCCATGGACGACCTTCAACTTGCGTTTTCCACGCTTTCTTGTGAAGAAGACGATCAAAATTTTATCGAAACTGAAAAGTTTGTCTTGCCGGCAACCAGACAAGGGAAGTCACTCCCGAGAGAGAGAGAGAGAGAGAGAGAGAGAGAGAGTGTGTGTGTGTGTGTGTGTGTGTGTGTGTGTGTGTGTGTGTGTGTGTGTGTGTGCTTGCGCACAACACACACACGCGCGCGCGCGCGCCCATGCTCACAAAATACATAGAAGTACTCAGACGGACAGATGCACAAGCACAAACATTTAAATTGAAATGAGTCATCGAAAAGTCAGCCTTGAGAATCGCCATACTGTTGGTCTGATGCAGAGTGGACAGTGTCATACTAGGTTGCTTCTCACTCCGATGCGCTGGGGCAGATTTCTGCTGCAATGTGGCAATGTGATTCAGAACCATGAACCAAGGACAGACAATGCCCATCAGTCCAAACAGGCCAGCAGCAGTGGACACTTGACCAGGCTGGACAGAGGCAGTGGACAGGACAGCAGGCAGACGTCACCTCTTCCTCCTTCACGGCATGCCCTCTGGGCAGAAATCATGGTGAAGCTGAACTCTATGACAGCATGTTTGTGACTGATATAAACGGCAAATTGAATAGTTCTATTATCAGTGCAGATTTACATAAATTTTATGAGGACAGTACTACCAGTTAGAATCAGGCAGGTTTTAAAAATGGATATTCAACAGTGGACAACACATTTACATTTTTAGCACTCGTATGAAATGAGTTTTCATATAATTGCAAGCTTTATGTGACATTCATAGACTTTGAAAAAGCATTTGAATCGATAAATAGATATCTGCTATGAAGTATCTTACTGAAAATGGCATCCATAATAAGTGATTCAAACGTCTTGAGGTATATATGAAAATATAAAGTGGAGAGTAAAATGTCATTATAAACCTTTTGTTTACGTTAGATGCGCAGCAGTAGCAAAACAGGGAGAGGTACTATTCTCTGTTTTTTATTTTTATTTTTATTTGTTTTTGTTTGTTTTGTTTTTGTAATTAACGAGTTAGTACTACGAATGATTAATGATGGAAAACATGGCGCTGTTCTCTCATACGTTGTATTCGAGTTGTTCATTCGTCCGTTAGCTGATAATATTGTTCTATTGTTGGAGGCTGCAGAAATAGCTAAATAAGTTGCGTTGTGCTGCTTCTTCACTTCAATTAGAGGTTGAAATGAATAACATTAGTATAATTGTACTTTGGAAGGGAGAGTTTAAGTGTAGAGAACGATGACCACATAAAGGCGTGTTCATGCCTGTATTTAAATGTTTATCAGTATTTGGGAATATTTTGATGGCTTAAAGTAAAAAACCGCACATGTGGATAATGCCCGTTTTAAGTAAAACGAAGTTAAAATATCAAATTTTGAAATTTATCTCCACTTTTCTAATTTTCACTGCTGTTCGTAAAGATCTTGCCCGTCGAGCCAATAATGCATTGCCATATATAGAAACTAAACGTTCTAAACTGCAGTCCCTTCAGACTGTAAAACGTTTTGATTCACGTGTTCAACGAGTTCTGCAATATGGATCAGATATACGGGAATTAAACAATATGGCTGTTCATTGTGAATCAGATCATTTGTTTGCTCTTAAGAAAAATTCAGGAGAAGATCGGAGAACCCCAATGATTTAGTATATGGTGAAACAAAGATTAATCTCACGTATGTAAATTCTGCCTTAACTGCCTCGATTATGGTTGAAGCTATTACATATGGATGAGCATACCTTACATTGCATATAAAATGTTGTATGAGTTAGATGCTAGGGGGGAAAAGAAGTGGGTATCAATGTGCGTGTTTGATTATATGGCAATGGTTTTGGTGACGTGTTCATGTCACAGTGTGGAAAATGTAAATGGCTTTCTAGCAATGTTTCATCAACATTTGGTTCACCGTAATTGGAAAAGAGCCACACCGACACTTGATTAGTAAACTGTTTATTTTGTGTAGAACTTTTTGTAATATCCATGATGTTGAGCAATTTTTGCAAGCAGATATGAAGCAAAAACTGAAATGTATAATTATAAAATTTTGAAGTCTAATTTGAAGGTTCATCGTTTCAGGCATAAAACTTGTAATAATAGCAAATTGATGTGCCCATTATACCTGATGTCTGAATAAGCTGAAACGCATTTTGTTCTCTGTTGCCAGAGATTCAAAGAAACTAGATAACAACATTTCTGGAGCCTAAATATAATCTGGAAATGTTTATTTTAAAAAGTTTTATTGATGATATGCACCAAACCTGGCGTTCCCGCTTTTTCGAAATTATTTCTGTATAAGTCTTGTAAGTTCAGAGAAATATGCATTTAACGATATTGCATTATATGACTGTCATAACCATTGTTGTAGTATTCCTTCAAAGACATATGTATGTAATGATATTACATTATATTTCATCAGCTGGACCCGTGTCTCCAGGACACCCTGCACACCCACACCCCGGCCAAACGAAGTTCTGTTTGCTCTGTATGTCAGGCCTGTGTCAGACATTATCGATCAGCACTCATTGCTGCATGAGAGTTTTGCTGATGACACTCAGATGCACAAGTCAAGCACTGTATCTGAACTCAAGGATGTCGTCAGTGATGCTCAAAGCTGTTCCCAAGATTTAAAGAAAATTAATGGATGACTTTGATTACGTTGCAGCTGAATGACGACAAAACTGAAGTTATTCTCCTGGCTCCTCCCAAACTCCAAGATCATCCCTCCCTTCCTTCTTCCATCAGTATTGGAAGTTCTGATATTCAACTCTCATCCCAGGCTCGTAACCTTGGTGTGACTTTTGATTCCACCCTCTCATGCACCACGTGTCTAATGTTTGTAAGGCATCATATCTGGAAATACGTAAAACCAGTTCAATCAGACACTTCCTTTCCATTGAAGCCACAAAAACTCTGGTTTGTTCCCAAGTTCTCTCAAGGCTGGACTACTGCAACAGTCTCTTGGCTGGCTCACCGAAGTACCTACTCAATAAACTACGGAAGGTTCAGAATAGCGCTGCCAGGCTTGTTTGCAAAGCATCTAAACGTCAACATGTCACTTATCTGTTGCAGTCCCTCCACTGGCTTCCAATCCAGAGTCGAATTGACTACAAGCTGGCTTCTATCTGTTTCTCTTCTGTTTCTGGTACCGGACCAAAATATCTTTCAGACATTCTCCACATCTACACCCCATCCCGTCAACTTCGTTCCTCTGCCGACAGTCGCCTCTTGCACATTCCTTCTGTCAGAACAACATCTTTTGCTCAGCGTTCTCTCTCCTTCCAAGGACCAACTTGTCTGGAATACACTTCCCGTCAGTGTCAGACACATACCTGCACCCTCTTCTTTCAAATCTGCTAAAAGTTGCACTGTATATATATATATATATATATATATATATATATATATATATATATATATATATATATATATATAGTGCAACTTTTGCATGGCATATTTTGTTTGGATCGATGCACTGTAAAAGTCGTGCAATGTCGTACTTTCTGCACCGAGCATCTGATTATTTGTTGAACACCTTCAAATATGAAGATACCAAAACATAGGACCAGTGATGTCACAATCAATGTGAACACAGTTATCTCCGGTGTGTCCTGTTTCCTGCATTGAGGGATTAGATTCAAGCTTCTGACATGGTCATACCACCTCATCTCACTTGATCCGTTGCTTCCAGATGTGCCAGGATTTCCTCACATAACTCATTGACTCAGAACGACTGAATTCTGTTTCCACAGAAATTGTTGTATATGATATAAACCGAATGGTAGGTGACTCGTAAAGAGGGGTGTGATAGGTGGTGCGTCGGTTGGCTTAATATGATGATTAATATAGTACATCTCAACACCATGATCTAATAACACCAGGAAACATACTTTTTAAACGTTGGATAAAACAAATAACTGCGCCTTCCATGTACATTATAAGCCTGCGCAAATACTCACTGATCACGTCTGTGTTAACAAGAGAACTGATATATAATATATATGAGCACAATTGATTTGTTGTAATTACCATTTGTCTTTCTTTAGCAATAAGACATTTCTAAGACTTAACACCAAGAGAAAAAGAATTTCAAATAATTACGCTTCATACATTTTCCTAACATGCTTTCCTTTGCTTTTTTTTTGTTATTTTCGGTCAGACAGCTGTGATAAGATTACCCCCCCCCCTCCCCCCATAGTTAATTACCTTCAGTTTTGTATACGCTCCATTTAAAGGAAAGCAGTGGACCGTTTTGTTTGGCGCTTGTGAATAACAGACCGCCACTGATGGTCCAGTGGAGAGGGGAAGGAAAAGAAAGTCCAGACATGAACCATCTACACGTGATAATCATATTAGCTTTCAAGGAGAGTACGTGTTTCACTGTGCCGCCCATCCACCAGGTATGTGGGAGACAGATCTACCTCTAGCTATGTTATACACCTTTGTCTGTAACGGTTGCCTCCGACAGATCAGTTCTGTAATGAAGCAAAACCAATACTAAAGCACTTATGTAATTCACATGCTCGACAGCATCCCTTCAGGAACAGGGATGCAGCTGAACACATCACATTGCGATGTAACACAGCACAATGGAATGCGACACAACAGAGACACAACACTTCACATCACAACATAACGCAACACAATGAAAAAAAATCTATGCAGTATAATAAGCCGTTGAAAAGGGTCGCAATCCTTTTTCTGGTTCCAAGGTTTGGACTTCGACAGAATATCCACGCATGATTGCGCGGGAAACGAGCCGTGCCTTTTTACCAAAACTGCAGGGAAGTCAAGTCAATCGTGGACATGAACTCAGTGCAATTATTGCGTTTATTTCTTTATTTGACTTTCTTTATTCTCTCTCTCTCTCTCTCTCTCTCTGATACGTATCCGTATCCGTCTCTCTCTCTCTCTCTCTCTCTCCCTTCTTCTTCTTCTTCTTCTTCTTCTCTCTCTCTCTCTCTCTCTCTCTCTCTCTCTCTCTCTCTCTCTCTCTCTCTCAATTTCATGGAATGAAACATTCAACAGCGCATGACACCAAACAATTCACTACTTCAAATCTCTCTCTCTCTCTCTCTCTCTCTCTCTCTCTCTCTCTCTCTCTCTCTCTCTCTCTCTCTCTCTTTTTTGGCATGTTGGATTTGTGTTTCTCTTATCGATTATCTGGAGTCATAAGATCAGTCAAACATTACGTGAGCTTGGTGAAAATGTCAAAATCTAGTGAGCTGTCACTCAGGACCGGCTTACGTAATGGATAAAAAAAAAGGTCATTTTTGCTTTTCAGTGTCGAGGATTTTATTATCAATTAGCAGGTAGCACTGATCGCCGGAAAAGTGCTTTAGTCTGCGTTAGTCAAGATACCGGACTAAAAAAACTTAACTGAACCCAGCGGCCTTCGGATGTCAATCTCCTTTGTGACTAGTATAATGGAGAACCCAGACCGTCTTAATAGGAGTCTTTGGAATGATCAATGTGCACCATATAAGAAGGCCTCTGACATGATCAGGAAAGTTGGTTGCAATACTGTGTGTGTGTTTGGAATTCTTGGAAATTTCATGATAATTCCTATCAAGTTTCGTCTTCCTGCTTCCACCGCTGGGGTTTTCTTCCAAGTTCTGGCCTGGTCTGACCAGCTATTGCTGACAATCAATCCCCCAAGCTACTTCATTCACACATATTACAGTGTTCCATACTTTGGACGACTAGGTTCATGGTAGTCTAAAATTTACATGATGATGAGCTAACTGACGCCAGCTTTATCTCCATGGATGCTGGTGGCACTGACCATGCTCAGAGCAGCTTCTGTGCTGTGGCCTCCACGTATCAATGCTGTGTGGACGAAGGGAATGTCACGGGCCACTGCAGGTATACTGACCGTTGTCGTGATAAGGGACAGCTTGTAATCTTCAACGCAGTCAGCAGGATCCTGTCGTATTCCAACAGCGCCATAAACTTTTACTTTATACTTTTCTTGCCTGACGGGCAGCAAGTTTAGAACCGTTTCAGTATGAAAAAAAATCTAGATTTTAGGGCTGCCCTACAAAACCAAAAGATTTGAACGCGGAGTGGTACCATAAGTGATGTGACGTCATCGTTTTGCTTTGAATGGAGTTATGTGAAGGACCGGGGTGAGAGCTGCCACCAACTAATTTCAGCGTGCCGGCCATCGCTGTGTAAAAATGACGTAAAACTCAGAATGAACAAATGAAGTCTCCTGCAAGACTTGTGAGATCTTCTATACACACAATAAAAATGTAAGTTACCTTCTTTACATCATGTACTTGTAGTAAGTATGGATGTACTGAATATGCTGTTTTTTTTCCTAATGGAGTATGAATGAATCAGTAAAGAGTGAATTCAAAATTTAATAGACTGCCAGTGTATGCGGTGTAAACCTTTCTCTTACAAAACAGAGTTTAGTTTATTATCATTTGATTATTTGTGTTTACACGGAAGCGTATCAAAGACAGATTATGTAAACATGACAGCTGGTCAGCTTTTTGCAGGATCTTAATGGGAAAACTTGCAAGCATTCACGTTGTCATAAATCGTTCAAATGCGTGTGTGGGTGGAGGTCAAGGTAAACTGTTGCGAAGAACGCAATAGCATAACAAGACTCAGGAACAGAGTGTTTCTATCCGCACAAAGAAATGATACGAGACATTAGTTCGAGGCGCAACAATGTCATCTATTTAATATCACTTCAGTTGTTCAAACTCAGTTTACGCTCGCACAATTGTATTAACAGAAACATACCAAGTGTTTGTGAAAAGGGTGGAAGGGCCTAAATATCTTAAATACTTACTCAGCCGTTCCCACAGCAATCAAAAACTACTGCAATCGTAACAATCCACATTAAAAAAAGAAAATGTCTCAAACAAACAAGTTTCTACCGTGACCAAAACAACAGAGCAGAACTTTACCCTGATAAAACTTGGCTTGGCCTTCCTCAGTCTATGTACACTTTACTATGTCGAAAATCAGGAAGGGAAAACTTGCTGGTATCAACAAAACACTTGGCTTTCCTTGGCTGATATACGAGTCTCCTCGTCAAGGGTAACGTAGGGTAATTTTGTCCAAGCACACACTTTGCTTTCTACTGTCTATCTACCCATTTAACTATCTATCTATATATGTATCCATCTCTCTCTCTCTCTCTCTCCTCTCTCTCTCTCTCTCTCTCTCTCTCTCTCTCTCTCTCTCCTACCATGTCCAGAGTAAAACAGTCATATTAGTTAAACCAGGGAGAGAAAAAAACAAAACAAAACTTTTAGCAATCAGTATAGGCGTGTCGCTGCTCAACAACTGGCACACATGTTCTTTTCTTTTCTTAACGAACACTGTGTTACGACTGAAGAATAAATCTCTTGTTCCTGGACACCTCCCTAGGCTTAACGCTAACTGAAGCGATGCACAGGTAAGAGCTGAACCTAATCTATCGTTGAATCAGCCCAGACAGAGAAATGATTGACTATGGTAACAAGTTCAAAGTCTTTAATCACAGTAAATGGTCAACAGTAAATGCTCATTACAGCATCCCTAAACAAGAATGTGCCCATCTCAAACATATTTACTTTGTTTCAACTCTCTCTCTCTCTCTCTTATAATCACTCTCCTTCTATTATTTATAGATAATCAAATTGACAGTTCAAGAAACACCATCTGGCTTGACCAATACAAAATTACGGAACATTCTGGAAGGTTCCAGAACTATGACGTAACACGGCCAATCAAAATACATGGAACTTTCCGGGTGGATCGCGTTCCATCACATCGTATAACCAGTCAAGATGCTTGAACATTCAAGAATCAATTTCTGGAAGCTTCTGGCACTTTTTTTCTCTCCAGATTCTGTTACTTTTCAGGACTTCGGAAATAACTACGCAATATGCACAAACGTTATTTGGTAAACAAACGTCACATCGAACTCAACACGTACAAAACGAAACCCAAGACACGTAGATCTGAACCGACTGATTGTAACGGTAAGTTTTGAAGTTTTGTCTCTACTACACTACAGAGAAGAACTGCGCTTTCTGTGAGTTCAAGTAAGATCTAATACGTCAATGCTTGGTGTGGAATCCTGCGGTGTTTCTTCGAGATTCCTCATTAAAAGGACATAATTATTATCCTGACGGGATGTCAGGTTGATGAGCATAGTTTCCAACTGGGGATTTCTCGTGAAAAATGAAATTATGTGGTTTACTTTTTTTAATTATTTACTATAAAATTAGTTTCCTTTATAGTCTTTAATTGGTTTAAAAAAAAAATTTTTTTTTTTAAAACCGAGAAGAAATGAATTTTAAAAAGAATTTGAAATAATTCCGACTGATAGTAGGGAGAAACCAATTACAAGACAATTATGAATTTTTTTTTCACACATAAATAATGAATTTTAAAATGAATTCAACGTAAATCCGCCACATAATAGGGACAAACAAATCACAAGACTATATATATATATATATATATATATATATATATATATGTGTGTGTGTGTGTGTGTGTGTGTGTGTGTGTGTTCCTTTTGTACAGATAAATAAAGACTTTTAAAAGAAATTGGAAGTAAATCTGACAGACAACAGGCACAAGCAAATTATAAAACTTTTCCATCTAAAGTGGTAGTAATTCTCTCTTTATCATTTCTTTTCAACGATTTCATCATTATCTTTATAATTATTGCTATCATCATTAATGTTATCATTAGCATTTTAAGACGCATTATCTCCTTCCCAACGGTCTCGTTTTCATTCAATGCCCATCTTGTCTCGAATCTGAGAAGATAAGTGACTGCTCGCTCTACGTTTTCATTGTCCTGATTGTTGTTTATCTTGCCTGAAGAAGACCTAACAGGTCGAAACGAGTCGTGCTTTGTCTTGTAATTTGTCTGTCCTTGTTGTCTGTCGGGTTTACTTTAAGTTCCTTTCAAAATTCGTTTCAATTTCCGCCTGCAGTCACTCAATTTGAAACTGATTTTAATTAACTTGTGGAAAGATGGCGTATGGTTTAAGGATGACTCAAAAAGTAGATTCAGGTCAAAGGGCAGAGCAGGATTTCTTCCCGTTCCAGTTTCTCTAATATTGCAAGACAGGGTTTTCTTTCCTTCTCTTTCTTTCTTCCTGTAAAGTAAGTGAAGAGCAAAATCAGGCTTGATAAATGACTGGATATCAATGTACTTAGAAGGTATGGTGCCGATTCGGATTACAGTTTAAAAATCTATTAGCAAAATAACCTTTTCAGGTGCGACTGGGGTTGGGATTATTCAGTCGGCGCAGTACTACACTGAGCTAGAAACCTGGAACTATCAACAACTCTGGGCAGAGACAGTGAGACTTCAGTTAGGGAAACATTTTGGTGCATCTGTGATAATTCAGGAGGTAGATCCAGACATGTTC
>CM065720.1:12304852-12312352 GCA_033310375.1 Conus canariensis
ATTCTGATGGTGGTGGTGTCTCCGGACGCACAGGCCGCGTGGAGAAAGGTGTTGTTATCGTCGGAGAAGGTCAGGTCGTTGATGGTGTTGGAGACCCCCAGATGTCGCCCCCAGACAGTGTTCAGCTCGCTCACGGCGGAGAGCGTGGACCCTGAGGCGCACAGCCGGTACAGCTGGAGTTCTTTAGAGGACATGTGTGGAGTTTGCCTGCTGACACAGCAACATGATTTTTCTTACACTGCAAATTGCCGCTGATAATGACTACCATGCCATGCACAGAGGCGACGTCTAGGCTGACTAGAACGAGAGTGAAGGGGCTCTGGGTCACTGGCATGGGAGGTAAGCTGATCTGGGTCATTGGAATGAGTAGAGAGGCGCACATTTGTCTGAAGTTAGTTAGTTAGTTAGTGTTTATAGGGTCCAGCGGACTACTAGGAGCCAAATCAGGACCTCAGCTATCATATCTGCTGAATCTCTAGATACAAATACCCACACTAGTATTAACACATCGCTTAAAATTTATGAGGACAAAAGCACAATTATCTGTTCAACTCCAACGACACCTATATACATTATTAAAACACTATAATTTATAAAATAAGTTTACCTCTTTCAAAAAAGAAAAAATAACATCTACTGAAATCTCACGAAAAAGAACTGATAAATCACTGGTGGAAAAGAACTTCTCTCTGATACACATCAAATCAGCACATTCTGTCAAAAAATGATTAACACTGAACAAGCTGTCACATGCAACACACCATGGGGGGGAGGGGGGGTCTTCCCTTCTGAGTATCCAACTGTGCGTTATATAGCTGTGCCCAATATGTAACCGTGACAAAACCGATTCCTCTTTACGGTTACGTACCACCGATGGGAAAGGATTGGTTAAGTCTGGGCAAATTTTAAACAATTTATTATGAATTTGATTAGACCATTCACTCTGCCACAGTTCACGACAATACAAACTAGATTTATGACGTAGATCTGAGTGAGGAACAAACTGCACAGGCCTCCTGGAAAGATTTGCACCGAGAGCTTGTTTGGCTGCTTTGTCCACCACTGAGTTACCATAGATTCCCATATGGCTGGGGACCCACAAGAAAACTATATGCTTTCCCGAAGAGACAAGCTGAGTATGAAGATCATGAATATCAGCCAAAACTGGATGTGAAACTTCTCTTGTCGATAAAGCCGACAGTGCCGACAATGAATCCGATAAAATAAGGAAATCGTTCTGATCTAACCTGGACACCGCACTGAGGGCCAGATTTAAAGCCTTCAGTTCAGCAGTATAAACAGACGACCAATCCCGCAATCTTAACAAAGTAGGCTCCTGAAAATTGTTATCACACACAATGGCAGCTGCAGCCCTCTCACCTTTTTAGAACCATCTGTAAAAATCTTGATAAAATCTTTATAAAGTTCACATTGCCCAAGATAAAGTTGTTTATATGCAGTACTCGAGGTGACCTCTTTTCGAAATTGAGTTAAATATAAATTAATCTCTGGATTGGCGATTTTCCAGGGAGGTACATCAGTCTGTAATGGACCGTCATCAACAGCATCAAGGTCAATACCAGCTGCCCCGAAGTGGGGCAAAATACGAATACCCAGTGGAAGAATCTCATTTGGTTTTAAGTCATATTTGGCTCTAAAAGGCAGGTTCATGACAATATTTTAGGCAGGTTTTTCTGGATTAGCCCTCAGTTTCAGATAGTAATTCATGGAAAGACACAATCTCCTTAGCTCCAGAGGGGGTTCACCAGATTCAACATACAAACTCTCTTTTGGAGATGTGCGAAATGCTCCCAGAGCAATCCGCAGTCCTTGATGATGAATTGGATCAAGAGCTTTGAGGTAAGACTTTCGTGCAGAACCATATACCACACAACCATAATCTAGCTTTGGTCTCACCAAAGCCCGATACAATCGCAACAAAGTTTGCTTGTCTGCACCCCAATCAGTGTGACTAATAACCTTCAAAACATTCAAACCTGACTGGCAAAATTGTTTAATGTACTTAATGTGAGGCAAAAAAGAAAGCTTACTATCAAAAATAACCCCCCAAAATTTCACTTGTTTGGAAACTTTAATTACCTGACCATTGAGACTGATAGCTGATTCTAAGACCTGAGATCTTTTCCTGAAGTTTTAGAATGAACAACGATTCGATGTAGTAAGCAGCATTCCTTTGGAGTTATCGGCATGCGTTTTTTTTTTTTTTTTTTTTTTTTTGTGGGAGCAAGAGTTACCCTACTTGTTTGTTGTTTATTGTTTACTGTTCCCTGCCTCATTTCGCATTTACTTTCGTTTCCGAGGTTACCTGTATTTGTTCCTGTTCGTCCATGTACTTGTCTGATTGTATTTAAGATCGAAATTTATTTATATTTGTTCATTTCTCCAGTTGTTGTTGCTGTGTAGGTGTGTCAGGTACAGGGTATATAGGCAAGCTTGGGTTCTCCTTTTTGGGGATGTTTCCTTGTGGTCTGTGCTGTCACATCTGCTAGGCATGTTAGAATTTATAGCAGTTGGATTCATTGGAATGAGTAGTTTGCGTTCACCAACCAACCAACCAACCAACCAACCAACCAACCAACCATCCATCTTACCAACCGACCGACCAAAATAAGAAGAACTGTGAAAACATACAGATTAGTAAATGAAGTTGGACAACATAAGACAAATGGTAGATCCACATGAGAACGAACAGGATCAATTAAACACACACACACACACACACACACACACACACACACACACACACACACACACACACACACACGGAACAAAATAAATGTCGCGAAAGACTTCTACATCTTAAACATTGCCTAAAGGACAAAAAATGAAGCGATGATTAAATTAAGATATATCATAGTTCAGTGACGTTGGAACTCTGAATATAAACAAGATCGTCCAACTTTCCAATTCCCACAAAATCAAAACGGGGGGGGGGGGGGGGGGGGGGGGGAGGGGGGGGGGGGGGAGGGGGGATCCTATAAGAAAATCATGATGGGGCGCAGAAACACTTACTAAGCGAACGATGCACGCCCTATTATCATCAGATATGGAACACTCAGGGTCTCGTTCCGGTCTAGGTGCAGTAGAGTAATCAACGGTACTAAAACGCACAAGTAGGGATGTGCGCAAATCTCTGTTGTGTAGTATTTCAGGGCTTTTGACTCCATTGCCGGTTGATTTTGCAGATGGTTCCAATCGATGCATGTTCCTTTCATAAAATGAATTAAACAGCTGAGGAAAATACCAGTGAGGAAGAGGACTGGCCCTGTATCATCTGCTGTGAACCACACAGTTGCAGCAGACCAGAAGTGTGGGTAGAATGCCAGTCCTGCCGTCACTGGGTCCATGAGGAATGCACTGAAGGACTTCTTACATTCATCTGCCCCAATTGTTATTCAGATGACTAATCTGTCGGACATGATACTAACAGCTGAAGGACATGATGGCTGCACAAAACGTGTATATAATTCCTTCAACGATTTAGTACAGGTAGTTTTTGATTGTTTTCCGTAAGTTTTAATTGTAGGGCAAAACACCTACACTCATGGGGCTAAACGCCTACTATGGGCGATTTGCCCCATGTGTGTTGGCATTTTGCCCCGTTTGTGGGGCAAGAAGACCCTTTTTTCATGTTTTACCTACCAGTACTTTTCTTTTATTTGTATCAATACGTATTAGTGGCAGTTCGTAGCAAAGGCATTTCTCAAAAGTTTGAGCCTACTTTCATTTCACTGTGGCTTCAACAAGGAATGTTGCAGCGCCTTTTGCGTAAGAGGGGCGTTTTACCCCATGCTACCCTACACACGCACACGCTCACGCACATACAAACACACACACGCGCGCGCGCGCGCCACACACGCACACACTTTTGCCATTCCAGCGCTTATGTATTCACTACAGAGGCTGCCCGTTCAAGAAAACGAGAGAGAGAGAGAGAGAGAGAGAGAGAGAGAAACAGGGCTGGACGAGGGGTGGGTAGGGGTCGTGGGTTAGTGGACCCCCTCCTGCCTCCCTCATCCCCAGACACGAAAACAGACAAACAAACAAATCATTAATAGAGAGAGAGAGAGGAGAGAGAGAGAGAGAGAGAGAGAGAGAGAGAGGAGAGAGAGAGAGGAAACAGGGCTGGACGAGGGGTGGGTAGTGGTCGTGGGTTAGTGGACCCCCTCCTGCCTCCCTCATCCCCGGACACGAAAACAAACAAACAAACAAATAAACCATTAATATGTTGCCTCCCTTCTCCATTGGGGGAGTATCCTCAGATACCTTTTTGGACCCCCTACCCTCTCATGAAACTGGTCCGGCCCTGACTGAGGGGCAAAGAGAATGAGAAAGAGATAGAGGGACAATGGGGAAGAGAAAGAGAGCTTGATCAACAGAGAAAAAGAGACAGACATACAGGTACAGCAGAAAGACGAGCGTGTAAGAGACACGACTGAGATGGAGGCATAGCTGAAGCGCTGACTTCGCATGGCGGCAGGTAAAATAATAATGTACACGAGAAACGAGAACATCGTTAAAGGAGCATCTTGAGTTTCAGCATCTTGAGTTTCAACAGTCTAATTGTCCAGCCAGTTTACCGTTCTGAAGTAGGAGGGGAGAGTGGGTGGGTTTACAAACCCTGCCGAAAGAGGGAAATGGTGCGTGGAAAGAAAATATTTTTCTCGATATTTACAACTACTTCTAATGTAAGAAGACGAAGAAGAAGGAGGAGGAGGGGAGGAGGAGGAGGAGGAGGAGGAGGAGGAGGAGAAGAAGAAGAAGAAGAAGAAGAGCAACAACAACAGCAACAATCATCATCATCATCATCATCAATTCATCATGACAACAACAACAACAACAACAACAACAACAACAACTACTACTACTACTACTACCACTACTACTACTACTACTACTACTACTACTACTGGTGCTACTAATGCTGCTGTTACTGCACGTATTACTATTGCCGATATCATAGCTATTTTCTCTTTTTTTTCACACGATGTGAAAGACAGGGAGACAGCTTGGACATCTTTCTCCTGCTGCTTCTATGACTACACTCGAAGTGCTAAGATTTCCCATCTGACACCCACCATTCATAAAACAGCTTTTAACCGTCAAAATCAGACTTCATTTAAAAGACACCGCCCCCCCCCTCCTCCCTCCTACTCCCCCCTCCTCCCTCCTACTCCCCCCCCCCCTTCCCTTTCCCCTTGCCCGTTCTACTCATCCGACTTCCTGCAGTTTTTTTTTTTGTTTTTTGTTTTTTGTTTTGTTTTTTGTTTTTTACAAAATGAAGCGTCTTCACTGTTCTTCGGACATATCAATCAAATCGACTTGACGGTACAAAAAAACCAACCAACCAACCCACCCACCTAAATATGAAAGAAGCTGTGTCAAACAGAGAAGGGAAGAGAAGATCAGAAAGGAAATCTTTCCTTATTTACTTCTATTGCTGCTGCTTCAGCTGCCTCTGCTGCTGCTGCTAATGCCACTGCTTCTGCCTCCGTTGCTGCCACTACTGCTTCTATTACTACTAATATTACTATTACTACTTGTACT
The DNA here is from genome assembly GCA_033310375.1 of Conus canariensis. Classification (NCBI taxonomy): domain Eukaryota; kingdom Metazoa; phylum Mollusca; class Gastropoda; order Neogastropoda; family Conidae; genus Conus; species Conus canariensis. The sequence continues at coordinate 12,310,421 of CM065720.1, forward strand.
ACTACTACTACTTCTACTACTGCTGTTACTGCTGCTGCTGCTGCTGTGCTACCACCACCACCACCACAACCACTACTACTACTACTACCGGCACATCAATCATATTATAGAGACGAAGCCTAAACCGTATTTAAAATGTACGTTCGGGTTAAAGTGCGCTTTACCTTTAACTGGAGAGAGCAGCTGCTTAACATTCATCGGAGTGAGAGAGTAATCAGCTTCTTGACGTTCTTAAGAAAAAGAAAACAGACGAAGTGGTCGAACGCTGCTCCGGACCTGATCACGATGGCTTGGCTTCGGTGACAGGTGTTATAATCGCTCCCCTCCCAAAACTACTCCCCGGCGGGTGAGAAAGGCCATTTGCCTATAAACTAACCTAACCATAAGGGGAGTAAATCCAGAATGACACCCCTTTGCTGCAAAATACCCCCGCCCCCACCCCCGTCTTTAAACATTCCCATAGTGTTAAAACAACAACAACAACAAAAAGCATCAATCAAAGCACATTACACCTGAATTTGTCGGGGAAGTAACTGCTTTTATTTATTCAAATATCTGTTTATTTATTCAATTATTTATTTATCTATTCATTTTTTATTTATTCATTTATTTATTTGTTTTCTTCATTATTGATGTATCTATCTATCTATATCTATCTATCTAGTTCATTTTTGAGTGTGTAATTTTCATCTATGATCTACCCTGTTTATGACCTAAGGTTTTTCTTGTGTGAACTTGACACAGCCCCGAATAGCGCTCTGTGTTCGGCTAGGCCATGATAATCAAGTGCAATGTGTTTTGATTGAGATATTTTGTAGCTTGGAACAATTTGGAAATGTTGAAGTAGGGGAGAGAATCTAGACAACAGGGGTCGGTCACTCTGGATTAACTCCCCTGTGAGACGAACTTTGGCACACGTCCTTTCTTACCCGCCGGTAAGAAAATTTTGCTGATTTGAAAAAACATTTTGCTGAATTGTGGGGGTGCCTCTCTACACTCACGATAAATCGTAAAGACATTTTCTCTTTCTCAATTTTTAGCAAAATACAAACGTCCACCACACAGAGGCAAAGCGTTATACACTGTGTACGAAGAGACGGCTTGGGGTGAACAATTGTTGCAGAAGGAACAACACGGCAGTGGGAGCTCTGACCTGACACGTCTTCGCTCCTCGGTGGTCGGCAGTCAACTCCTTCTTGTGTTACCTGGAAGACCTCTTATGTCACATAATAACCAGACAAAGAAAGTGATGAAAGATAAACTGTGGCCAAAATGAAATGGTGAAATGAGAAGAAAGGAGATTACTTGGAAAACATAAACAAAAACTGTTCTCAAAGTATGTTCCAATCACCTTTCAGCCAGATAGACATATGCGTTGAATCAGCCCTTGATGTATTCATCCAGAATATTCTTCGTGCAGGGGAATGCATGAGGCAAAGGATTTAGTCAGGAACACCAACTCCGACAAGTAAGTGGTATAACAAAGAATATTTACAAAGGAAGACAGAAGCACGTTAAGCTTTGGATCTTTACCGAAATTCAGGACTTGACCCAGACAAACTCAATTACAGAAAACTAAAATCACACTATAAAACTGACTAGAGAAAAGAAAAAGTTGCACAGAAAGTCAGTCCAAGAAACTCTCCTAAATAACAGGAGTAACAGTAGTTCATTTTGGGACACTATTCGAAAAGCTTGTTATTCCAACAAGACCCCACCAAACATAGAACATGTCATACGGAAAAAAAAAAAAATTCGAAAACGTTTTCGGTGAAAATGCAGTAGATGCTCACCTTCTGGATGACACAATACGCCATCAAAGAGAAGAAACGGTTGCCCCAGAACTTGACAACCCTTTTACCAAAAAAGAGGTTCTAGATGCAATAAGAAATATAAAGCTAGGAAAAGCAACCGGACTAGATGCTATGTGTG
>CM065720.1:12319852-12322352 GCA_033310375.1 Conus canariensis
ACACACACACACACACACACACACACACACACACACACACACACACTCATGCATACGCATACAAGCACACCATGCACACACACATGCGCTCGCGCACACACATGGGCCCGTGCCCACACATCCATACACATACGTGTACATTCACTACACACACACACGATGATAAAAAAAAGGCACAACCAATGCTAGGTAGGCACTCGCTGTCTGACCAGCGCGTTGGGCTAATGCGTAGGTCAGACATCTGCAAAGTCGTAGCCACGAGACCCTCTTCTTAAATTCTCTCATCTTAGTTGTTAGTTCATTTATCCATCAGCTTAAAATCATGGGCAGTGTGGTCTCAAATCTTAGCGGATGTGGTGTAGCAAACTTAGCGGATGTGGTGTAGCGTATATGGACTAGTCCGCACGCAGTGACGCCTCCTTGATGAAACTGAAACTGAAACTGGGCGAACACCGCAATCGCTGGGAAAGGATTCTCATGCCCCTTCTCGTCGAAAGCACGTCTGCCTTTTGAAGTTTTGTTTTCAACTGGAACGAATTTGGGCGTTCGCTTCACCCCCAGTCTGGTAATTAAACTAAACCGGGCTTTAATCATCATAATTATGTGTGGTGGTGGTGCTGTTAGTGGAATCCAGTGTATGATTGAGGAACGCACACACCTGCACGCACGTGGGCAACAAGCTGACGGTTTCTGCACCCAAGGCAGTCGGATGTTGAGATTTACGTCCTGTCGGCCGGAGACTTTAGAGACAAGATATACCCGCAAACCGAAGTCTGCATTTTCCGTGGCATCAGTTGGCAGTAGAGTGTCTTGGTTCCGGATGTCGCCCGTCGCTCTCACAGCTCTGGTACATCTAAACTCTTGTTCGCTCTCTGGTGTTGGTCGGCCCACAATGGGCGTTGTTTTACTTCGCCTCTTTCCCCTCCAAAAGGCCTGTCATCAGGCCACCAGGCGGCCTTCTTCATGCTCGGGTGGCGATGCGATGGTCCTGTGCCGCGTGAGGCCGCCTCCAAGAGGGAGCAGGACGAGAGTCGCTGGAGCACCCAAGGAGTGCCGTCTATGGTCCATGCAGACTACGGTCGAGAAGGCAGTTTTTCAGCCCAACCCTGAGAGGGATGCTCCCCTTCCCTGCCTCAAAAGGATGGTATTCCAGGTCAAGGTAGTCGCAATCGGGCAACGCTCCATCGCCGACCGCACCACATCTCTGAAAGCAGTTCCCCGGCGACACAGGCTAGACCTACATCACCTACACGGCTGGAAGGTTTTCTGCGCCACGTGACACTGATCTCTCACATCAGCCTCCCTCAAAGGGGAGCTACCACCTCTCCCTTGGTGTTGCTGCTCTGCCACCTCGCAAGGAACTGACGCCCAAGGCCTTGATCCTCCACTGATACAATGTAGACAGCGTGCCCCAACCTTGACGCTGTAACAATGTAGACAGCGTGCCCCAACCTTGACGCTGTAACAATGTAGACAGCGTGCCCCAACCTTGACGCTGTAACAATGTAGACAGCGTGCCCCAACCTTGACGCTGTAACAATGTAGACAGCGTGCCCCAACCTTGACGCTGTAAACGGCAAGAGGCGACAAATCATGACCTGGAACAGCGGTGGCATCAAAAGCACGAAAGCAGGGTTTATTGGATGGAGTGGATGATTGGGAGTGCACAACAGACCCTCCAGAGCTGGAAAACCATCCTGAGACCATCAGGAAGAGTGGCAAGAGACCGAAACTGTACGCCACTCGGAGTCATCCAGACAATGGATTCTGATTGAACTCAGTGTGCATGGTGAAGCAGAATGGAACAAGCTCACATTTACAAGACTGAGAAGTATGCGAATCTGGCTAGTTCCTTGAGTGAATCTGGTTGCAAGCGAAAGTCGTTGCCATAGAGGTTGGAGCAGGGGCCCTAGTATGCTCATCAGCCTCTGATTGTATGGAACAGCTAAAGACTTCTGGTAAGAAGAGAACCAGGAATTGGAGGCAATGGTAGAGGCAGCGGAAAAGACTTCGATTTGGATCTGAGACAAGAGAAACAAAAATTAACTTCATAAGGCAAAAATATCCCCACTTACAACAGGTGTCCCCTAGCAATGTGGGTAAGATATCCACCTCCAAAGGGCAACGCCTTGAAATGCCAGCCCATTCGGAAGTTGTTGTTCAAATCCCGGCAGCGTCAGGAGAAAAAATAAATCGTACAGTAGAGTGGCATCTATGAGTCATGTCCTCGCCCGCCTCCTCCCCTCCTGTCCCCGTTAAGTGTAAGTCTAAGGCTCAACACATGTCTCGGGGGCAGCGGGGAGGGTAGGGGGGTTTAGGGTGGAGGTCTTCACTGAAGATCTTTTGCTGTCAAGCTGTCCTTAGAGTTTCTTCCTAATGTTTGTTGTTGTTGCCGATCTGCTGTCGTCGTTCTCAGGCTTTTTTTTTCCTTGCAGGAGACAATACTACCGCATGGAAAGGGAGGTCCGGCTACGAGAACAATGCGTGGCCTCCGCCGGCG
>CM065720.1:12327352-12364852 GCA_033310375.1 Conus canariensis
AACAGATTTTGGGGGAGGGAGTGGGTGGGGGAAGGGGGTTTGGGCGGTAGTAAAGGATGGGGGTGGATGGGTATCACTGTGCTCCTGGAACATACATTGTACTTTGCTTATGTGACAACGATCTGCTTGTAATCCTTTTTATTTTTTTCTTTCTCTCTTTGTTTTTTTTTTTTTTTTTTTTTTTTACTCACAGTTCTTATAGAACAGGGAGTACTTTACAATGGGAACCAAGAAATGCTGTCTGTGTGTCTGTCTGTGTGTCTGTCTGTCCGTGGTCAAAATGTGTTCCACACGCTCCAGACAAAACTTCTGGGCCGATCTTTCTGAAAATTTGTAGGTATGTTCATTATGGGTCACGGATGATGCTCGATGTTTTATTTTTACCAGAATAGCCGTTAGTAACGGCTGTAACGGCCCAAAACGGTTTTTCGACTTTATGGAATATCTCTTGACATGTACAACAAATACATTATGACGCACGTTTGATTGTGAGGTCAAATACATTATGACGAATGTTTGACGTTTTTTCAGGAAGAGAAACTGGGAGTACGTTTATATGCTTTGCATCTTGTTTCTTTCTTTCTTTAGTTTTTTAATATTTAACATCAATGTATTTATTCATTTACTTACTAGCTTATTTGTTTTGCAGTCTCATCTTCCCTGTCCTCCTTCAGTGACACCATTCTCACGCTGCTGCTTCCAGTTCCCGGTACACAACCTCACCCAGTCTTTGTTCCGTTTCAGACCCAGCACTGCTGCCCACAGAGACTAACCTATTTCAGGTCCTCATAGACAAATCACGTCATGAAACGCCACACTGCAGCTGAGTCACTTCGGTGGTGTTCAGTGGTGCCTGATGTGATCCAACGATACGTAGCATAGCGCCCACTAATTTCCTAACAGACGGCAATACTTATTTCTGGCGGCCATTTTATTTGGGTGTCCAATACATGGAAAGATAAGTGACTCTTCGTTCTTTGCTCGTACTGTCCTAAATGTTATAATGTTATCTGTTTTTGCCTGAAGAAGACCCAAGAGATCGAAATGCATTGTGTCTTGTCCTGTGCTTTGTTTGTCAATGTCCTTGGCGGTAACTAACCCCCTCTCTTTCCAAATTTTGCTTCATTCTCAGCACTCAGTCACTCCGTTTTGAAACTTATTTAGTCGCCACCACATCCGTCAAGCGACAGTCCCAGTGAACTTGCCAATACATACAACATTGCTACAGCCAGAACGCAATTATAGGTGTTGAACTTGCCAATGCATACAACATTGCTACAGCCAGAACACAATCATAGGGGTTGAACTTGCCAATACATACAAGATTGCTACAGCCAGAACACAATTATAGGGTTGCGCGGATCTTGAAGCTGTGGTCACCACGTAAACAGCGCGCTCATGAAGCGCGGGGAAAAAAATGCGACTTTGGTTTTTATAATGATCCATGAGAATGGTCTTCTTGGTTTTTATAATGATCCATGAGAATGGTCTTTTGGTTTTTATAATGATCCATGAGAATGGTCTTCTTGGTTTTTATAATGATCCATGAGAATGGCGAAAACCATGCTGTGGGGCTCCATTCTGATCTAAGACTGAATGACAGGGACGTACAGTATGAACCATTCATAACATATCCCGGCAACAACCAGACCCGAGATACACAGCCACGTGCAGTGTTGATCAGAAAGTCTGAGTAACAGTCTGAGAGACGCACTCATGAGGTGCATGAAACGCTTTGTGCGTGTTCTTTTTCGAACCTGTGGCGCATCAGTTCTAGGAAGGAGTCGGCCGTGGCCGCAGAACCGTTCAAATACATGCCAGTGATGGGAATCGAACCCACAACTTCCCAGAGATGGAGGCCAGGACACTAACCACTGCGCCACAGTGGCCGGTGATCTTGTTTCACGTGTCCCTGGCACGTTAGTGGTTGTGTGCCTGTGAATAAACAATGTCTGTGTTTCATCCCCGTACACCGTGTGGGCTTGTTCTGCTGAGTCTATTTAGTCGGTGGGACAAGATCGAGGGAGAGGAGTGGGGGTGACGGGGGGTTGGGGTTGGGGGGGGGGGGAGATAACAGGATGGGAAGGGGAAGGAGGGAGAGGGTGGGGCAGGGAGGAGGAGGGGGAGGGGTAGAGAGGGGGAAGAAGAGAGGGGACCTTTCACGCGCCTAGTCATCAGTAGGTGAGAGTGTCTCTGCATGACTCCCTATCGGTCAGTCTAACAACACACTCGGGTTCTTCTTTCTCTATTCATTCAGCACTGAATAGAAGACACGGTTGGCCGAGTCCGTCCCCCAGAGAATCACTCGCCCCTCCGTCTGATAAACGTCGACCTGCCTCAGAGAGCCGGGGTACAGCAGCCAGGCCAGACCACCCGGGGTGTGGACCCCTATGCCGCTTCTGATCCAGACCTGCCCCGCCGTGTCCACCGCCACCACCAGGTCCCTGCCCGACGACACGGAGAGGAACGTGCCCTGCAGTGCCCGCCACGCCGTGCCCGCGGACCCGTCATCGCCGTATGTGCCCAGCCGGTGAAGGATCCTGCCGGCGGTGCTCAAGACCCAGACTCCGGCGTGGCCAGCATCGAGGGCCTGGGAGTCTGTGCCCCAGACCACCTGCCAGCTGGAGGAGTCGGGGTGAGAGTGGACAACCTGACCGTTTGTGTCCCTGCCCCAGCCGCTGCCGCTAGGGCCGACACTGATCCATCTCATACTAACGGTTGTGTACCTCAACCAGTTGGTTCCAGCCGGGTGGGAGGGCGACACAGACTGCCTGTGGTAGAAATCGCCGATATAGTTTAATCCCCAAACAGTGTCCGTGGTGACATCCACCTGCCTCAGGGAGCCGTTTACGTAAGACCACGAATGTCCAAAGCTGAGCGGCTCTTGATACGTGTTTACCCTGTACAAGATACGCTCTGATGTATCAGTGCCCCATACGCCGACTGGCCCTACGGATACGTGGACGAGCTGACCAGCACACACTCTCCAGCAGGGCTGGGGAGAGTTACTGGCGTCTGAGCAGGCGCTGGCTTGGTTCTGTAATGAGTCAACAGGACCTGAAACAAGAAACGTAACAGACCTGTAATGGTTTTCATGGTCTGTTTCTAACAGTTGCAGCTGCAGCTTCTGTCTCTCTGAATATGTTCATTAACGTCACTTACTTTTTGCAAACCACAATGGCCATCAGAACTCTATCATTGCTTTCCGCTGAAGAGCTTCCCAACGACACTAAAATAGCTCAATACGTGTAACTAACAGAAAGTGAAATACGCTACATTATTTGAAAACATTCCCAAGAATTCAACAGAGATTATGAAGTGGTGTCAACAACAGGTGGACTCAGGCTGAAGAACAAGCAAAGCTGCCCACGCCCATCATTCAACCAGAAACCCTGAAGATTCTCCGATGCAGCAGCAATATTCTAGGAAAAGGTAGGTGGTAGGTTTGCTATACTCAGCCTGCTAGAAGCCAGAATTGACAATATCATCGACAATATTAAAGAAAGACTTCATGAGGCAACAAAACTGTTCTGTGGTACAGCAGGAGGGACAGATCGTTGGACTTTGCTCAAAGTAAAATTTTAGGTGTGCAACACAGAAAGATACTAGCGTGAATAGAGAGCAGATCCGAAAGCAGCACGCCAGTCTATGCTAGCGAACTTGAACATCCTGCAGAAACTGGCAGAGGTAGGAAAGAAACAGTTTGTCGTCCAATACAGTACTGAAGCGAAAATGAAAGAAGGCGATGGCAAGGCAGCGTTCTGCAGACTGGAGAAACTAACAGGATTACAGCAACATAAAGATACAACTGTAGAAGACAAGACAGGCTCCGTCCACACGGAACAGAACAGTAGTGATAAGTCGGAAGGTGGACAGAGACACAGTAAGAACAGTACAACTGTAAGCTAAAACCAAAGTACAATACACTTGACCATGCTACCACAACTACCAACGAACCTGGAGATGCTATGATTTGACCATGCTACCACAACTACCAACGAACCTGGAGATGCTATGATTTGACCATGCTACCACAACTACCAACGAACCTGGAGATGCTATGATTCTCCAAGATGAAAGGAGGAAGGTGTCTGCACCCTCAAGGGAGACAATCAGCAGGGGGTGAATGTTGGGAACTGCACACACTCACGTGCACACAGAGACGATCATGCGCCCCGCACGCAGCAACACATCTGACTTCTTTCTTTCAATATAACAGACCAGAGTACAATTTTAAATGTTTCCATGCTAAAAAAAAAAAAAAAAAAAAAAAAAAAATCTTTCTATTCGTGCCTTAATTCTTTTGGCGCGAGCAGGGGTGGGCGGTGGGGTGGGGATGGGGTTGGTTAATATTTCCTCTTGTTTTTTTCTTTCTTTTTCCGATATTTTATGCAATAAGACGTCCCTATTATACAAAGTGTTCACACTGTTCTCGCAGAAAATATATCTAGGTCACACTGACCTCAATCCATTCGCCCATTTCACAAACTTCTTTTTCAGGTCATAAGAGACGGCCAGTCTGCCTCACATAAACAACAATCCACTCTGGGTTCACAGACCCCAATTCTCTTTAAATTTTCCATTGAAAAAAAAAAACCCTCCTCTTTCTTTTCAGACACCTAAGATGATAGATTCTGTCCGTGAGGACAATCATTTCATCAAATTTCCAAATCAAAATTTCTCTCGGCCGCAGACATTCTTTCCTGTGGAGACATTTCTATATGACCGCGCCTCTTGTCTCTATTGGTAATCCAAAGCTCGAAGCTCCCGAAGCATCTCAAGCGCTACGAGAAGCTACGTCCAAGTAATACTCCCAGGGTGCTTGCTCTAGAAAGGCAAGGCACCTATAAGTAAGTCTACCTGTTATATACTTGTGATGATCTACCTGGAATATACTTGTGATGATCGATCGCAGGATCCATATCTTACCTATCGGATGTGTGAACGGGGTAGAGTTTGGAAATAATTCCGATCACGATCAAAACGAGAAGAAACGATGGAAATTAGAGATCGCGATAAAAAGCTTATATTGAAAATCATCAAATATGTTAACACATCCCATATTCACCCAAAGATCAATGATACAAGAGCCTACAAGTAGTTGAGAGTTCGACTCTCCCTCTAAGTCATACTTCTTTGTCCTCTTCTCTTTCTTAGCTTCTCTCTCTCTCTCTCTCTCTCTCTCTCTCTCTCTCTCTCTCTCTCTCCATTTTCTTGACTGTCTCTGTCTCTCTCTGCCTTCTCTCTTCTCTCTCCTCTTTCTCTCTCTCTCTCTCTCTCTCTCTCTCTCTCTCTCTCTCTCTCTCTCTCCTCTTAGCTAGTCCGGTGCTTCCGCCGAAGTGGCAGGCAGTCTCTTTTTCCCCATGGGCACAAAACACTATTTAACAAACAAACAAAAACTGGTCACCGAGGAACGAGCACCCGTAAAGGTGGGTTTTAAATACTCCAATTAAAGTAACCTAAATACATATCAAATATCTGCAGAGCAGGTCTGCCGGTTAAAAATGCACAAAAAAAGGAAAAAAAAGTATGTATATATATATTCAATTATAAACAAAGCTTGCTCTTATGTCTTAGATTGTCTCCCCCTTGGAGACAATAAGCTTGCTGAAGGCTCATTTTGAAAAGCATTTATTATTCCCCATTCACCCACTCAAGCACATACTGCTAGGTAGGCAGAATTATCTACCACTGCACATATGAATGCTTGTCTCCCCCTATTTCTTCAATCTAAGACATAAGAGCAAGCTTTGTTTATAATTGAACATTTCTTGCAGTCATTGCAACACCAAGCTGCTCTGTAAGTTGCTGGGATGGTGCTCGGTTACTTATCCTTGGAATTTAATAGTTTCTTTTATATATATTATATATATATATATATATATATATATACATATATATATGTATGTGTGTGTGTGTGTGTGTGTGTGTGTGTGTGTGTGTGTGTGTGTGTGTGTATTTTTTTTCCGGGACACATGACAACATGTATGGTAAACAGGTTGTGAAAGTCGAACTAGGCTGTTCATTTTAAATGATCCGGAAATGAATTATAAATGGCTTGGCCGTGTTAAAGACAATGCGTACCCCACCAAGGAATCAATAAACGCTTGTGCTACACAGACAGTGCTGTCAAACCGTGGTGACATAACAAAAGCATTGCGGCATCGTACTTGCTGAGCCTGAAATTGTTTTCCTTTTCCCATTCTTCTGTCTATTACTCACGCTCCATTCATGTCCATTCCCTCTGTCGTTTTCTGTGTCTTTCCGATTTCTCTCTCATAGGTCTTTCCTGACGTACTTCAGTCCATGTGTACAGCTTGCTTTTTTCCCCCTTTCATTTTCATTCTTTCTTCTTCTACACTCTAAGACGATGACCCAATGAATTGACATTTACTTTCTTCTTTCCTTTTTCTTTTGTTCTCCTGTTGCCCCCTCCCTTTCCTTTCTTCAACAAAACAAAGCGACCTTCAAGGTTAAAAAAAAGTATTTCTTATTTTTCTCTACTGCTTACTCCCCCCCCCCCCCCCCCCGCCTTTTTTTTTTTTTTTTTTTTTTTAAGTTCTGTCGTTTTTTCCTCCATGACATTTGATTTACTATTTTTGTGATCATAGAATCTGTGGAATTGTGTTCAGATCAGGTTTCATCATAATACTCCACGGCGTTCTCAATGGCGGCTCTTAAAGATCTAGAGGAACAAAAACAGACACTGCGAGGATTTGGAAGCTTAAACGTATCCAACAAAACTTACATCAGGCTGGAATACGTATAGAGAACATCAGAAACATGTTTCTTACTTATAGTTGTCGTCCGCCCACCCCCCTGTAGGTTTGGTTTCCTACCAATCATATGGAAGTTACAGGTATTTCTTTTTGTTCGTTTGAGTCTTCTGTGGGTCAATGTTGAAAGTCGACGGGCTATACCATTTTAAGTAGTGCTTGTGTTTGTACATTTCCCTTGCTGTTTCTCCTGAGTCAACTCGGAAACTTGGAATTCCCTCAGGGAAGTTTCCTTCTTTGTTCTATATGTATCTTATTTGCATGTGAGGGAGGTAAACGGGTATTACAAGCAATGAATAGTTTTTTTTTGTGCACTTCGTTGTTTTTCTCTGGAGCAAAAATGACCTCTGTTTGTTTGGGACTTCACGAGATTATGTTGGAGAACTTGAGGCAAATTTTAAAACAAAGGTTATCATTTCCGCAAGACAATACAAACTGATTAACTCCCATGGTCCCCTTCCAAAAGGCCTCTTCATTCAACAACCATTTTGCGCCGAATATGAGAGGACAAGTGGTTGTTCGTTCTTCGTTTTCATTGTCCTAAATGTTGATTGTTTTTGCCTGAAGAAGAGCCAAGAGGTCCAAATACATCGTGTTTTGTCCTGTGATCTGTTTGTCAGTATTGTCTTGCGGAAATAATAACCTTTATTTTAAAATACAATTTTTAGGTATGCATGTTTCTCACACTTGCGTGTTCAAACAAGTGCCTCTCCACTGTGGCTGATCCACGCCTTACCGGGTCAGGATCCCCGCCAAATTTTGAGGAGAGTGATTGTCTCAAGTCGGAAGTGACTTCACGTATCAAGGAAGATCACTCTGCAATTATTTGACTCCCCCTCTCTCCTGAATTTTTTTTTTTTTTTTTTTTTTCCTGATTCTGTAAGACTTGGTTCATGTTAATTAGGAATAATGTATTTGTTTGGACAGGTAAGTGTTTCTGAAAATTAGTACGAACATACCATATGTCCAATATTCTAAAGATATGGACAAAAGAAGTATACTATGAATTTCACACAAAATGTGCTGTTGGAACAGACGATTTGAGAACATTGGTGGCAATGCTTACGTAATGATGACACACCTAATCTAAACTTGGCAAGGTGTATATGTATACCCATAACTTTAAGTAAAATAGTACTAATACGCACTGAATGTTCTATTGAAAGATGGATGAAATGTGTAACGATTTTCTTCCCTGTTAACTCTGCCTACCATCCTTGTGTAGTCAGTCAGTATTTCCTTCTTTTCTCCAAGCGAAACATTATAAATCCTTTGGTGTTCCTTTCATATCCAAAACTACATCAATTTTTTGTGTGAAGCATACAACAGAAGCCTGATTGTACTGATTTCTGCACTGAAGACATCAATACTTTGTATGATTTGAAAGGCAAACGATCATTAGACATTCTCAACAGTTTCAACCAAAAGTTCACACACAATTTGGATATATATCTACGTACAGAGGGTATCAACCACATTTTCCATGGAAGTGAATAGTATGTATTTTCACGCTGACATTTAACCGTCTTTTCAAAGCAAACAGACGCACATTTTCAGTTTGGGTATGGCATGTGATCAGTCCCGAAACCTCGAAGCCAAACGTTAAGATTTGATTGAATTTGTGAATGTAATACTTTAAACAAAATACTTTGAGAGAGAGAGAGAGAGAGAGAGAGAGAGAGAGAGAGACAGACAGAGAGAGAGAGAGAGAGAGACAGACAGACAGAGAGAGAGATAACGTAAACCCCAATCCCACTCCACAAGTCAGCGGCGGAGGCGGGAAGGGGTGCGGGATGGTTAGAACCTATGGTCACTCAGAACCTATCCGTTAACTGACCTTTTGTCACGACATGCATGCGGAAGCCGGGTGTGTCCACCAAGGTGAAACTGGCGCACATGCCACAGAACATGCATATCCTCTCTTCTCGTTTGTAAGCAAAACCGCCGCACGGGTACTTTGATGCGCAATGCCACGCGCACGTCACTGCTGTGACGTCATTGTACGTCACCACGGCGTCACCTGCCATGCTCTTGTTGATGAACTGGGGATCCTCTGTAAATTTCGTCCATCTGATGGCGATGCAACTGAAAAGGACAACAACAACAACAACATTTAAAAACAAAACTTAAAGCAGGAGGGGGCGATTGAGAAGGAATAGGAAGAAGAGGAGGAGGGAGGAGGAGGAAGAGGAGAAAAAGGAGGAGGAGGAGGAGGAGGAGGAAAAGAAGAAGAAGAAGCATCCGGCTTCTGCATGTATGTCGTGAAGAAGAAGAAGAAGAAGAAGAAGAAGAAGAAGACCCCCCCCCCCCCCCCCCCTTGCACAGAACTTTGCTGAGCGACAATTGAATTTTCAACAGCCCTCTCTCTCCCCCTCTCTCTCTCTCTCTCACACACACACACACACACACACACACACCACCTATCTCTCTCTCTCTCTCTCACATGTGCATAATACACATACTTAGCGTACATGCCTATACAATCACTCGCTTCCCTCTCCTCCCCCACATTTTTCCAACTTCTCTGTCCGCACGCACATGCTCAAATGCTAACTTAAACACGTTCTGTCTCTCCCTCCCTCCCCCCCCCCTCTGTGTGTGTGTGTGTGTGTGTGTGTGTGTGTGTGTGTGTGTGTGTGTGTGTGTGTGTGGTGTGTTCCCTTCTGTTCTTATTAATATCAGTGTAAGAAGTAAAGAAGTAGAATGTAAGAATTCAAGAAGTAGGCAATCATTGTGTTTGTCATAATCACTGACAACAATCTTTCATGGACTGTTTACATCAAACCTTATGCAAAACAGTATCGGGACAAAAATATGAATTATACGGGATCGAAAACTTCGTGAATTTTCATGCCAGAAAATTATTCCTGCATGCACGTATGTACACATACCTTCTTCAATCAAGTACTTATGTGTGTGTGTGTGTGTGTGTGTGTGTGTGTGTGGTGAGTGTGTGTGTGTGTGTGTGTGTGTGTGTGTGTGTGTGTGTGTGTGTGTGTACTTGATGGTTGTATTTATTAATTCACATATTTCTTCGTTTTCTTATTTATGTGTTCCGTCATTTTCTGCTACCTTTACATCGATTGTAAGTTTGTATAATGTACACCCACTGCTCTGCTATTATTTACGCACATATTTACATGTGTACAATATAGGTTTATGAACTTGTACGCAGTCAAGCACGGGCATTTACGTGCGCGCGCGCGCGCGCGCACACACACACTATTATAATGTTAGCGTGTACCGGTGGCAAGAACACTCAAATGGATCAAATCATATAAATACATATAGAGGTACACACAATATTTCAATGGTGCTTTTAAGTGTGATGGTTTTGATAACTTTTCGTATTTTTTGGCTTAGCAAAAGGAACCAGGCTGCTCTTTATCTTGCACGCGTACACACACACACACACACACACACACGCACGCACACACACACACACACACACACACACACACACACACACACACACACACACATGCGGCTTGCGTGGGGATCGTGTACAATCCCATTACTGCATCCGCACTCTCCCCAATTCAAACATGAACATGCACATCGGCAGCATCACGCAGCAAGCACTCTCCCCCCCAAATTCAATTTTTTTTCACATGATCTTTTTAATGCAGCCAAAGTGAAGCGCTATGCATTGACACACACACACACAGATCAACATATACAAAACAAAATGTACCTTCACATTGCAAGCAAACTAAATGGGCTACATACATCCGTAATTAAAGAAACAAAACCAACAAAAAAAAGCAAACGAAACATGCACAAAAGAAACTCACAATACATTTGCATTTCTGATGGACATTGTTTCATGCCCAATGTATATCAAAACGAAAATAAGTACTGACAAATTTTTAGAAGGTTATATACAACGTAGCTCTTCAAACAAGTCCAATACATATTGACGGATGATGGTCTTGTTACATTTTGTTTTCAAACGAACTAGTATAACGACCCCTCCCCCCACGCACACCTCCCAAGAAAACAATGGCTAAGTAATAGCAGTACGTGTAATAACTTAGCGCTAAACCACTGTGATTATTCCAAGACAGAGATGGGACTATATCTTAAACGTTATACAATGAATCTGTTTATGCCTTGATTAATTTTAGTATGTGTTTCCAAGCTCCCCGGGTATTGCCAAAACAAGAAGAAAAAAAAAAGCAAAAAAGCTACTGGAGAGAACATTTCTACCACAAAGAGCAACATTTTCCACAAAAAAGACACGCCTTCATTTTGAGGGTGGGGATGTGGGGGGAATCATTGCGCTCGCTCTGACTTCTCTCAAATAGCAAAACAACTTTTAAAATGAAAACCACACACACACACACACACACACACACACAGTGCGTACCTGGAGACCAAAATACCAGCTGCGACGCAGAAGATGACAAAACGCACAGAGCTTTGAACAGCCATAACAACCGCGAATGTAGTGACGGTGTACTGCTCTGACCTCGTCTAAACTCCGAGCCTCGTAACTAAGGAACCAGAAAACGTGCGCCTTTTACGTAATGCCTCATCGACAAGCGCCTTTTGAGTCCCTAGCCAATCAGCATACGCCTCTCTACCATGTCAGGGCCAGTGGCAGCCCGGATGCGACTTTCTTATTCCAGCCGCCCTCTGTGCTGATGTGACGTCACCGTCGACGTTTTCACAACATACGCCATCTTGACCAGACATACATTATCATGCAGTCGAGGTTTTCTCTCTCTCTCTCTGATTGGGTACCTGTTTTACTAAACGATTGGAGTGCCAAGATGCGCCTCATATAAAAATTTGCCATTTTCGCTACCAGTCGTCACGTGTTGGTGTTCAGGCATGTGGTGCCAGGCAGGTCCCTTTGCCCCGGTCACCTGGGATCGTTCTCCTCGCCGGCCCTCCACTGTGTGATAAGATATCTAGGCAGCTATGGGCATTAACCCTGAAGGTCACTGAATCCCGTTTTCTTTTTTCTAACCCGGTTTTTGAACACGTTATGGAGAAAAGACAGGAAAGACAATTAGTCAGTTAAGTGGATGGACTGAATGTAGATATTAAAAGTTAATATCAGGGAGAATAAAAGCCTTACCGGTAAACATTGGTTTTCGATTAAAACGTTAGATTCTCGTGCAATCAGCCATAGGAACGGATCAAACGATGGCAACGTATTACATCAGTACTGCCTCCTCTGGGCTGCTTTCACATAATACTCGCGTTAGTTTCAATTAAAAAAAAAAAAAAAAAGGCAAATGCAAAATTCAGGATTGAAAAATTCCATGCTAAAGTAAGTAATAGTTTAAAACGTTTCCCATAAGGCCTGTACCGTATCTCCCTTCCTTCATTATTATTATTAGTATTATCATTACTATTATTGACATTATTTTCATTACCATTACTTTAATTATTATTACTATTGTTAATAGTATTATGATTGTCACTATCATTGTTGTTATCATCATCATTATATTAGTATTATCATTACTATTATTGACATTATTTTCATTACCATTACTTTAATTATTATTACTATTGTTAATAGTATTATGATTGTCACTATCATTGTTGTTATCATCATCATTACTATTATTAATACTTTTATTATTATTGTTATTACCATCATCATCACCATCACTACCATTATCATCATCATCATCATCATCATCATCGCCGTTAACACTGTTGCCACTACAACCATGCTGTTCGACGATCCTCTAACCCTTCTCCTTTCTCCCCTTCTCTGTGTGTAGCCACTATTAATACTACAACTACTATCGTCATATTATCATCAAAAGTTGTAGTAATCATTTCTTTGTTATTTCTTCAATATTCTTATTATCATCATTATCATTATTACCATCATTACTATCTTAACGCGCATTGTCTCTTTCCCAGTGGCCTCGTTTTCATTCAACGCCCATGTTGCACCGAATTTGAGAAGGTAAGTGATTGCTTGTTTTTCGTGTTCATTGTCCTAAATGTTGTTTATCTTGCCTGAAGAGGACCTATGAGGTTGAAACGGGACGCGCTTTGTCTTGTTATTTGTTTGTCCCTGTAACCTGGCGGATTTATTTTTTCAAAATTTGTTTCAATGTCCACCTGCAGTCACCTCACTTTGAAACATTAAATAGGATAGTGTTGCAAAGTGAGGCAACTGCAGGCGGGAATCTAAACAATTAAAAAAAAAAAAAGTGAATTGGATGAAGATAAGTGATTGCTCGTTCATTTTCGTTTGCCTGAGTGGTGTGCATTTTGCCTGAAGACAACCTAAGAGGTCGAAACGCGTCGTGTTTTGTTTTGTGATTCGTTTGTCTACGTTTTTCGGTGGAGCCTTAAAGATACTTTTAAAAATTTGATTAAATAGTTTGGAATACTAATGCAGCACCAGTGTTTATTGACTGAGTGCACTCTGAGGAATCTCGTAGAATGTAAGTTTAATTCATTATGATATTGACGAAACTTTGTTTACTTTTAATAGTTTCATTAAAGGAAGTGTTGAATGCACGAATATGCAGATCATAACCGGTGATAATTATAAATCAGATGACTGGTCGATCACGAACGTAAGACAGCAAAGAAAAATTTAAGAAAGGCTTACTGAATAGCCCATCAAACAGGGTATTCTGAAGATGAAAACGCTTGTTGTATCGCACGTACAGATATAGACATTTGTTAAAGTACAAAGAGAAGGATTTCCACAAATCGTTGTTGGATGAACTTGTATCTTCGGTGAATAATCAAAAGCAATTTTGTGAAAATATAAGTACATTTTCAGGTAAAAGAAACCACAAATATCACTCACGATCATTGGTTTCAACACTTCACAACTTTATTCGAAAAAAAAAAAAAAAAAAAAAAAAAAAAAAAAAAGAGCAGAAGAGGACGAATTGAATGTTGATGGTAATTATAATCATTTTAACCAGCTACTTTCAAAAGAAGAAATTCTTTTAGCGACTAGAAAGATGAAAATTAGAAAAGCTGCTGGGCCGGATGGCATAACTTGAGACTTGTTAAAAAAAAATGCAGATGATTGTGCTGCTGATATCTTAAGTCACGTTTTTTAATGCGTTGTTTCAAGAAGGTATGTTTCCTGACACTTCAACAGAACGTATTGCGCTTCCTCTGTACAATAAGGAGACATCGATAATACTAACAATTTGTTTATGCAATATTAGTCGTGAAATTTAAAGTACAATCATCAATCATCATTTAGAAGAATGGGTTGAAGAAAATAACGTTACTGATGAATAGCACGCAGGGTTCGACAAGAAATATTAAACTATTGATCACATGTTTCCTTGATCAGCTCACGTGCAAAAAAAGTTCTCTTTCGACAGAAAATTATATGTTGCATATATTGATTTTGAGCAAGCTTTTGATACCATAAGTAGGGAAATTGTTTGGTCAATTTTAGATAAATATGGTGTAAATGGTAATTCATATCATTCCATCTAAAGTGTATAATTATTATAATGTTATACAGTGTTGATGTAAATTGATTTCATCATGTGTACTTATGGTGTTAAGCAAGGTGATGTGTGCAATCCAGTTTTATTTTCTTTGTAAATGAACTTGCTATAGAAATAATTAAAAGGGGCAAGCATTGTGCAATGTTTACGATTGATTATTTTGAGCCCTTTATTTCATTACTAGCAGATGATGTTGTACCGTTATCAGATACAACCATTGGCTTTAGAAAGCAGTTGAACAGTCTGCAACGTGCAGCTTTTTCTCTTGATTTGAAAGTGAATTTAAGTAAAAGCAATACAGCTGTGTTCAGAACAGATGGCTACTTGGCAACAAGAGAAAATTGGACGTATAATCATGTTGTGATGCCTGTCGTAAATACGTATAGATACTAAGGTATACTGTTCTCAACAAAACTCAGTTTCACATTGAAATGCGATGACCTGGTAAGGAGAAAACTGCTTATTTTGAAGAATACTAGTTTAGATTTATTGTTGAAATTATTTGATTCCCAGGTTCAACCCATTGCTCAGTACGGCACAGAACGTTGGGGATTAGATGATGCAGCCTGCCATTGAGAAAAAGTGCATCTCATTGCCTTTAAGAAATTTTTAAGAGTTGAAATGCGAACACCCAATGACTGTCTATGGGAAGACCAACAGATATCCTATTTATTTAGATTCTGTATTAAGCTGTATTCAATACTGGTTGAAATAACAAAAATGAATGATCAAAAATTATCACGGAAAGCTTGTATGATGTTACAGACCTAGATGCAAGAGACACGATAAATTGGTTTCCAACGTCCCTTATGAATTACATCAATTTGGATTTGGTTATGTTTGGATAAACTAAGGCATGCAGAATGACGTGAATTTTAAGACAGATTGGTTGTATGCAGGTGACAGGAATGGGACTTTCATGACAAAAATAGCGATAGATTTACCATGTCTCGTACACTTTGTTCGGTACACTATGTCAAGCTTTATCTGCGAATGGATTTAGCGAAACACTTAAAAGTTGATAATGACCAAATTTGGACTGGGAATTTCGGACACATCACAATACTGGTATCGGGCTTATGGCATCTCAGAATGAAAGCAGTGTAAGAAATTTCTCAATTTACCTGTTCAAGGCATTTCAGTTTAGATCAGTTATAACTTTGTTAGAGAAAAGTCCATTCAGTCTTTCTAGTGTTCTGTATGATTCATATACTGTTGTTATGTTCTCCATACCCTCCTTCATAAGGGGCAATCGCATTCATATGAATAAACCATCTGAGTTCTATCTCTCTCATTTTCTCTCTCGCACACACACAGACACAGACACACGCATGCATGGACACACAAAACACACTTGCCAGCGCACACACTGCATGCGCGCGCCCACGCACAAACACATGCGCGCATGCATGTCCGCACACGTACACAAATACACATACTAGGTTATGCATACGTTTGCATCCTCTCTTCCCACACGAAGGGAAATGTTTAAGTACCCATATGGATTTAAATAGGAATAAAATTAACGAATATTAATGCACGCAGTTTCTCTACTTTCTTCATGAAAACTCTGTTCCATTCAAAGGAAAGTATTCCGTTCAAAATAAAAACAGTACTGAAACACAACACAACACACACACACACACACACACACACACACACACACACACACACACATGCACGCGCTGGCACGGGGAAGAGGGGTGGGAAAAGAAGGGGGCACAAATGAAACAGAGCACATTGGTTATCAAAAAAAAAAAAAAAAAAGTCAAATTCAACAACACAAATTCGATGTAAAAGATTTGGTCATACATATGTATCGCTTGGGTGGAGACGATTTGATCGACTATTTTCAACAGAGCGTGTAGGTCCAAAAATATTGCCCGAACCATATTGAAACTGGTGCAAATACATATGTAAAAAGTTGGAGTTTGTTGGCTGCT
Source organism: Conus canariensis (assembly GCA_033310375.1). Classification (NCBI taxonomy): domain Eukaryota; kingdom Metazoa; phylum Mollusca; class Gastropoda; order Neogastropoda; family Conidae; genus Conus; species Conus canariensis. Next base: position 12,343,535 of record CM065720.1, read on the forward strand.
GACAATTTTTCATCAGCCAAGGCAACTTGAATGGAATAAATACATGAATCTTTATAGCTCAAAGCCAAATACCAAACTTCATTTAAACTAAAGGAGAAGGTGTCTCTCCCCCCCCCCCCCCCCCTCCCCCTTTTTTTGAGATCATTTGATAACGGTGTTAAATCGTTTCCTTGTCATGCAGACTTCAACTAATCTCAATTTGAATATTAATATTTTTAACAGGTGATAACTTTTACAATCATATTAGTCTAGCCCATGCCTTCACTGACTTTTTACAGTGACAGTGAGACTCAATGTTCAATCAAAACAATGACTTGAAACATCCATAGTGGAGCTCTAAGCTCAAGTTTTACAAAAAAAAGGAACGAAAATTGAAACGTTTGTAAAAGAGAAAATGTGTGTGTGTGTGTGTGTGTGTGTGTGTGTGTGTGTGTGTGTGTGTGTGCGTGTGTGTGTGTGTGTGTGTGTGTGTGACTCTTTCACTACAGTCTTATTGTCAGCTAAGATCTGACATACGTCTATGATGTTCTTCTTTGCTAGCATTCTTATATGGATGGCACAGCGTTAACGCCCAAATGTAAACTTCACTCTTACATAGAACCACTTTGACGTTAATTTTCACTGAATGAACACCAACCATTCTTGCAGAGGTCACACTGCTCTGAACTTTCCATAAATGGTAAACAGTAAACAAGTGGGGTATTTTTTTGCTCCCATAAGAAAACCTAACACAGAGTAACTTTTATTCAAGACTGGCACAGCCTTTTAAACTTGAATAAAGTCAGACAAATACATAGACGAACAATCTAATAGTGGGGGAAAGATTATCCCCTACATTTTATACAATTTGCATAATGTCTTTAGTTTTTCAGCAACTTTTTTCCTCTCCACTTTCGTTTGGTTTCATTTACTACTCTTCGCTGGCTGCTTTGGGGGTGCTATTGGATTCTTTTTTGCACCCTTGGACTGTGGTGTGTCTCTATTTGACGCCAGGAGCGCAGACACAACCAGCCGTGTCTCCCCGATGAGTTCCGACCCAGCGGACGAAAGGCCTCGGAGCAGGCAATACAAATATATCTGCCTTCAAAAGGGATTGCGATGGTTCCCTTATGCAGCTAGTGAAGAGTTTTCATATCTGTAACATATTTTCTTAATTTCATGTTCCCAGTTTCTCCATTTTCAACCCCTCCCCCCCCCCCCCCCCCCCCCCCTCAAGTCCAAATCTTTGCCAAGTCATTACTATGAAGACAGTTCAGTTGTTGGCCTGCGCTTGTGTTTTCCCCCACTATTTGATTGTTCGTCTATGTATTTGTCTGACTTTATTCAAGTTTAAAAGGCTGTGCCAGTCTTGAATAAAAGTTACTCTGTGTTAGGTTTTCTTATGGGAGCAAAAAATACCTCACTTGTTTACTGTTTATCGTTCACTGTTCCCTGCCTCATTTCATTTCCGATTTTGTTTTGATTAAATTGAGGTTATTTGTATTTGTTTCTGTCCGTCTGTGTGTTTGTCTTTTGATCTCCCTTGCATCTTTGGGGTGGATCTTCAAGCGTAGGCTCAAAGATTGTCCCCTACATTTTATACTATTTGCATGTCTTTAGTTTTTCAGCAACTTTTTTCCTCCCCACACTTTCGTTTGGTTTCATTTACTACTCTTCGCTGGCTGCTTTGGGGTGCTATTGGATTCTTTTTTGCACCCTTGGTGGTGAGAACACCACAGTATTATGGACTGTGGTGTGTCTCTATTTGACGCCAGGAGCGCAGACACAACCAGCCGTGTCTCCCCGATGAGTTCCGACCCAGCGGACGAAAGGCCTCGGAGCAGGCAATACAAATATATCTGCCTTCAAAAGGGATTGCGATGGTTCCCTTATGCAGCTAGTGAAGAGTTTTCATATCTGTAACATATTTTCTTAATTTCATGTTCCCAGTTTCTCCATTTTCAAACCCCCCCCCCCCCCCCCCCCCCCCCTTAAGTCCAAATCTTTGCCAAGTCATTACTATGAAGACAGTTCAGTTGTTGGCCTGCGCTTGTGTTTTCCCCCACTATTATATTGTTCGTCTATGTATTTGTCTGACTTTATTCAAGTTTAAACGGCTGTGCCAGTCTTGAATAAAAGTTACTCTGTGTTAGGTTTTCTTATGGGAGCAAAAAATACCCCACTTGTTTACTGTTTATCGTTCACTGTTCCCTGCCTCATTTCATTTCCGATTTCCATAAATGGAGACGTAGCGCCATGATCGTATATTCGGAGTCCTGTTACAGTTAACTTGGAATTTTGCAGCCGGTGATAAACGTGCCCCAGTCAGTGCAGGTTTCCTTTAAATCCGTTCCAGACATGTGCTGAAACATGTATGGGCGGCTAAAGCTATGCTAAAACAGGTTACAAAGTATACCTTGACAGACATCAAACTGTTTTTCTTTCGCCTGTCGAGCTGCATGCTATAAGCCGGGTTCTGGACATACTGCCCATCATAGCCCACCTGGCTGGTATCCTAGACACAGCTGTTGGTCAGGATAGCAGTACAGATTGTCTTCGGAGTTTCTAGGGCATGTACACAGTTATGTTATCTCAGATCAAAGTGGGTTTCTTTTTTCACCACAGTATCCTCATCACGTAGATAATTTTTTTTTTTTTTTTTTTTGTCGTGCAGTAGAATATCCTCATCATGTAGATTTTTTTTTTTTTTTTTTTTTGTCGTGCAGCATTCTATGTTGTGTTTGTTTGGCCAAGTTCGAGGGCAATAAACATTTCAGGTATCCGTTCACACAGGAACACTAGGTGGGGGGATACTTGCCGACCTCTGTTGCCCGAAGATGTCCAGCAGTTAGACCAGCTCCACGTCGAAGCACTTTGACATTTTCTTTTTTTTTTTGAGGGAGCTAAAAGCACGTGGAGATTTCCAGAATGGCAGTACCCAGTGCACGCGGGGTCAGACAAGCCCTGGGCTGAATCGAACAGGGGCTCTTCAACGGCACCAGCTTGGCTGATGCAACAAAGATTGCTTGAAACTTCGGCTGCGCACCCACCATGTGTCTTGACAGCATGATGGCATTGGTCAGCAGGGAGGAATGCCAAGCTGGTGGTCCTGATAACAGTTCCGGAAAAAAAAATTGTCTCAAGACAAAATGATGCAAGGAAGCGCGTCCTGTAAGTAAGTAACACAATGAACAAAAAGCTGCGAGGCTGACATGCTCTTTGACAGTGTGTGGTCTTGTAGCAGCTTTGCTGATCTTGTCACATTTATCACTCAGTCAGTATTGGCTTGTGCTCAGCTTTGCTGAACTTACCACGTCTGTCATTCAGTCATCTTTACTGATCTAGTCACGTCTGTTACTCCGTCAGTATTGGTTTGCAGACAGTTTTGCCGATCTAGTTACATCTGTTACTGCGTCAGTATTGGTTTGCGGACAGTTTGCCGATCTAGTTACATCTGTTACTGCGTCAGTATTGGTTTGCAGACAGCAATGCTGATTTAGTCAAATTTGTAACTCCCGTCAGTATTGGTTTGTGGTCATCTTTTCCAGTGATCTTGTAGCTGCTATTGTGTTGTTACAACAGAAGCTACTGTTCTTTGGTACCTACTGTCTGTATGGAGGCGCGGACTCTGTTGCTCCGGAAGCAGCTGGGATGACATCGGAGGCGCTTCAGGTGTTCGCGCAGTCTGTCGGAATACAGGCAGTAGATGGCCGGGTACAAGCAAGCCTGCAAGGCGAATAGCCAGTCTAACCAGTGCACGAAGTTGTTCACGGTGGTCTGCCATTCGGACCTGGTGGACGCCAAGAGCCGACAGATGTACACTGGCGTAGAAAGCAGGAAATGTACCAGCAAGAGAAGGCCCAGCTGTTGAGCTGCCAACGTTTCAGTTCGCACCATGTGTTTGGTGGACGTGGTGCGTGCCAGAAAATTAGGCAGGGTGGACTTCACTCTAGGGTGGAGCAGCACTGCATTGGATTGGTTGGTATAATCTCCACAAGCCCTTCCACCATAAAGAATGTTGGCCTTGGACGTATTCTTGGTCTGAGCAACGGATTGACATTGTTGAACGTACTCCCCCTTGATACCGTCAGCTGATTGAGGAACGTCTTCCTGAAGGTCTGGACCTGAGGGCCGGGTCTGCTGTGCCCCACTTTTCTTGGAAGTGTTCTCCTGCGGGACATCCTGGCCGCCCCCTTTGCTCTGACCACGTTCGTCAGTTTTGTCCTTCCCCGAAACAAGAGTTTCCTGATGCGCTGCACCGATTCCAGAGTCTGTCCCCGGCTCCTGGCTTCCTGTTGCAGACGAGGGAAAGGATCCAGGATATCGGCTTGGCTGGGCTTCAGTCTTTCCACCTGCGTGAAGTCAACCCCTCCGGACGCCTGCAGACCGTAAGCAGCACGGTCCCTGCCGTGAAGCTGCTGGCGGGAGTACGACATGCCTCCTCCACGGGGTTGGGAGGAAACGTTGCTGATGTAGGTGCCGGAGGGGCCGCCCAGCTGAGACGCTTGACAGGATTTGGCCAGCAGCACGCACAGGCACAGCATGAGCACATCCAGTGCCACGGGCAAGGCTGCGATGGACAAAGGCTTGAACACTCTGCATTCCTCTGCATTCGTGTGTGTGACGACGTCCAAATTTAAAACCCAGATCATTGCGCTCAGAGCGGCGACTATCGCCCACGATGCAAACGTCTGAAACAAAGGAAGAGTCCCAAAGTTAACAAGGTGTGTGTGTGTGTTTGTGTGTGTGTGTGGTGGGGGGGGGGGGGGGGGGGGGGGGGGGAGGGGTGGGGGGGGACTCTGTGTGAGGGAGGTTTTTATGCTGCAAACAAATTCCTTTGTTATCCATATATACCACTATCAATGTTTCTTCCATACAAGAATCGGGACTAGAAACAGGCTAGTTTTGAGAGCAAAGGATTATAGCGGATGTTGTTATTGATTCTATATTATAACATATATACATATATAAGTTAACATTAAACTTTAAATCGCTGTGAAGTTGAACTGCTCCTTCAGAAAAGCCCAGTTTAATACGGTTGAGAACTTTTAGTGGTGTAAAATACCTCGCAGGAATTTCTTCTGACAATGGAACTCAACCAGTTAGAAGTCGCTTTGTGATAATTTCTATCGCCCACAGACCCCCACTGATGATCATTAATCTTGCCAATCAATCTTGAGAACATGTCAAGGACGACTGCGCAATCTAATCAAACGTGATCTTCAAATATAAGACCCTATCAATTATCAGCCAGCACATGTTGCTGTCAATTTTTTTGTTTTGTTTTGGATTCCTGTATCGGAAAAACGAGCCTGTATTTATCATCCCGTTTTTGTTCTCCACATGTGTGTACGGGAGTGTGTACGCACGCGCGCGCACGTGTGTATGTGTGCGCGTGCGTTTGCCTGCGTGTGTACATGCATGCGCATGCGCGCGCGCGCGCGCGCGCGGTGTGTGTGTGTGTGTGTGTGTGTGTGTGTGAGCGCACGCACGCGCGTACGTGCGCGTATGTGCCCATGATAAATTTTAATTTTTGGCGTAAGTTTTCTCGGCTGTTACAAGCACTAGCACAACCGAACTTAAAAAAAAAAAAAAATACTGACAAGGCCTCTCCAGCTATCCCCTGACCTTTCCAGCTATAACCCCTGGCCTTTCCAGCTATCCCCTGGCTTATCCCTTAGCCTTCCCAGGTATCCTCTTACCTGTCCAGGTATCCCCTGACCTATCCCTTGGCCTTTCCAGCTATCCCCTGGTCTTTCCGGTTATCCCCTGACCTTTCCAGCTACCCCCTGGCATATTCTGTGGCCTTTCCAGCTATCCCCTGGCCTTTCCAGCTATCCCCTGGCCTTTCCAGCTACCCACTGGCATATTCTGTGGCCTTTCCAGCTATCCTCTGGCATATCCTCAGGGCTTTCCAGCTATAACCTGGCCTTTTCAGCTATACCCTGGCCTTTCCGGCTATCCTCTGGCATATCCACTGGCCTTTCCAGCTATCCCCTGGCCTTCCCAGCTATCCCCTGGCATATTCTGTGGCCTTTTCAGCTACCCCTGGCATATCCTCTGGGTTTTCCAGTCATCCCCTGGCATATCCTCTGGGTTTTCCAGTCATCCCCTGGCATATCCTCTGGGCTTTCCAGTCATCCCCTGGCATATCCTCTGGGTTTTCCAGCTATTCCCTGGCATATCCTCAGGGCTTTCCAGTCATCCCCTGGCATATCCTCTGGGCTTTCCAGCTATCCCCTGGCATATCCTCAGGGCTTTCCAGCTATGCCCTGGCATATCCTCTGGGCTTTCCAGCTATGCCCTTGCATATCCTCAGGGCTTTCCAGCTATCCCCTGGCATATCCTCAGGGCTTTCCAGCTACCCCCTGGCATATCCTCAGGGCTTTCCAGCTATCCCCTGGCATATCCTCTGGGCTTTCCAGCTATCCCCTGGCATATCCTCTGGGCTTTCCAGCTATCCCCTGGCATATCCTCTGGGCTTTCTAGCTATTCCCTGGCATATCCTCTGGGCTTTCCAGCTATCCCCTGGCACATCCTCAGGGCTTTCCAGCTGTCCTCTGGCATATCCTCTGGGCTTTCCAGCTATCCTCTGGGCTTTCCAGTTATCCCCTGGCATATCCTCTGGGCTTTCTAGCTATTCCATGGCACATCCTCTGGGCTTTCCAGCTATCCTCTGGGCTTTCCAGTTATCCCCTGGCATATCCTCTGGGCTTTCTAGCTATTCCATGGCACATCCTCTGGGCTTTCCAGCTATCCCCTGGCATATTCTCTGGGCTTTCCAGCTATGCCCTGACATATCCTCTGGGCTTTGTAGCTATTCCCTGGCCTTTCTAGGTATCTCCTAGAATATCCCCTGACCTTTCCAGCTATTCCCTGGCCTTTCTAGGTATTTCCTAGAATATCCCCTGGCCTTTGCAGCTATTCCCTGTCCTTTCTATGTATCTCCCGGCATATCCCCTGACCTTTCCAGGTATCTCGTGACAAAAATCGCATTTCAGGACTTGATTTACCCCTAAAAAGTACAAGCACTTTACGCCCGAAATGTCTTGCCTCCATTTCAAACCTTGAGACAGTTTGCACGCTCCCCATGAATGTCTGCCCTATCCGCACGTACATTCATGCAGTATGTAATACGCTGCATGTTAAATGATATAAATGTCATTCCTCTGGGCTTTCCAGTTATCCCCTGACATATCTTCTGGGCTTTCTAGCTATTCCATGGCACATCCTCTGGGCTTTCCTATGAATACGATGGTCAAGTGTCTTGACACAGAGTGCCAAGAATGTCTTTACAGCTAGCAGATGGATTTAAAAAAAAAAAAATTAATGTCTGTAAAAGCTAAACCTAAACCCCACAGCTTAACTCATTACTGCACAGTCGGTTGAACTTGGGCAGCTCAACGTTTAATTAAGGAATACCAATCAACAGTTATCAGACAGCACGGAATAAACTTGCAGCGCTACAAACAGTAAAGCATACCTCGCTCTTATACAATGTCTTTCCCACATCACTTTCGGACACCTGTTCTAAGTCGAAAAAATTGAAGCCTTATGAAATACACTTTTGTTCCTCCTGGACCAGGTCCTGCTGGAACTCTTCTTAGCGTCCTCTACCATTGCCTTCATGAGTTCTGGTCCTCGTCTTATCAAGCTGAGCTGTTTCATGAGATCCTATGCTGATGAGCCTATAAATCTCCTCGCTCCAATCTCTATGGTAAGAACTTTGGCCTGGAAGTGTGATTTCCTCAAGCTGCCGGCTGGACTGACCTTCTCTGTCTTGATCCATTCTGCTTTCGTATGGCACAGTGAGTTCAGTCAGAATCATTTGTTTTGCTGAACCGGAGTGAAAAATAGTATCCAGCCTGAAGCCAGTCTTTCTGATGATCTCTGCATTCCCCCCCCCCCCCCCCCCCTGAACAGGAAGGTCCGAATCATCCACTTGTGTCCAACTTGAGGACGTAGGTAGGTGACTGTCTCTTCGTGTTTCGTTTTCATTGTCTTGATTGTTGTTTGACTTGCCTGAAGAAGACCAAGGAAGTCGAAAACGTAGTGTTTGTTTTGTAACTTGTTTATTGTTTCGTCTGGTGGAATATTTTTCTTTTTCTTTCTTTCTTTCTTCTTTTTTTTTATTTATTTATTTTTTTTTTACATGTGTAGCCTCTGATTCTTTTATAATGAATCGAACTGTTTTGGAGAGTTTTTCATAAAACAAAAATGAAACAAAGGTTTCTGGAACATTCTTAGCGGGCGGGGGAGGGAGGGGTGAGAGAGAGAGAGAGGAGAGAGAGAAGAGAGAGAGAGAGAGAGAGACAGAGAGAGAGAGAGAGAGAGAGAGAGAGAGAGAGAGAGAGAGAGCGCGAGCTCGCACTGGACCACATAAGTAACGCATCAAAGAAAGATTTTGCTCTGTTTCCGTTTCCTGTACCTCTCCCCATCCCACCCGATCTTCATCATAATACTTGTCCTTCCATTACCTGCTTAAAACATCTGTTACAGTTTATTTGTGCGCTTGTTGTAATACATGGCATTCAAGACTAGAAATTCCCTGGTAAGTTTCAGTTGTCCTGGGGACAACTCATGACAAGTTGATAAAAAAAAAAAATCTACTTGTCCCCCACCCCCACCCCTCCCCCACCCAAATTTCGACTTGCCCCCGATAAGTAAAATGTCGGTTGATAACAGTAACCATCGGCAGTACAGTGACTAGTCAACAAACATCATTCAATAATGACGTGTTCTGCCCACGTACGGTCAAGACCGAAGAGAAATAGGTGTAAAACAATGTGTTTCTTAACCAGGGTATCTTTCCCATTGTCTTTCAGCGTGTGTAAGAAAAGAAAAATATCAGAAAAGTGTTATATTACCACCATTCCACATTCCTTGACTGAACTAGACCTCTAGAATCTCTATCATTCTCTGTCTCTTTTCTCCAAATCTCCCTCTTCTTCACACACACACACACACACACACACACACACACACACACACACACACACACACACACACACATTCCAAAACAAACCCATGTCCTCTCTCTCCTCTCTCTCTCTCTCTCTCTCTCTCTCTCTCTCTATCTTAAACAGAACTAAAGGCAGTAGATCTAGTCTATCGTTTTCCGAGCTAACCAAGCTCAAGTCGTGGAACATTCCTGTACGCTGTCGCACGTTCTATGTCCAGACCATGCGGAATGAGGATCGGGGGCGGAGGAGGGGGGGGGGGGGGGGGGCGTGGGCAGGGGGGGGGGGGGGGGGGGGAGGAGGCATATTGAAGAAATGAAAGTGGAAGGAGAAAGGGGGAAGCCGACTTGTCTGTTCTGAAGCTTCATTTTCAGCTAGCCTGTCATTGACCCAATCTAAAGCTGGTTGCCGACGGACACGAGGAGAGAGAATTCCCACTGGTCTGCCTGAAGATTTGGTTGTCGCAGATGATTTGATGGGTGGGTATATTTCGAGCCCTGACATTCATAGATTAAAACAAGTTGTAATTTAAGGTAGTCTCCTATCCAACACGTGTCCTCTTCTCCCTCTCCGTTCTGTCGGCCTCTCTCTCTCTCTCTCTCTCTCTCTCTCTCTTTTTCTTTTTTTTCTGTCCCAACCTCTGCGCCACCTCAGAGTCAGTGCACCCACGCCGCTCATTCTGACACCCCGTCCACAGCCACAGCCCGGTCGGCCCCGCCGCAGCCCCGGCACCGGCAGTCCACAGAGAGCAGTCAATGTCAAGTCGTCAAAAGACAACCCACCGGAGGAGACACTGCACTGCTGCCGAGTCACTTCGGTGGTGTTCAGTGGCGCCTGTTCTGATCTAACATACGCAGGACACCACCTACTAAGACCCCAACTGACGACAATAATTGCTTAGTCGCGGAGCCGGCGTGAGTGAGTTCTCCCCCCGGAAGGCGCCACCACGTCCGTCCAACGACAGCCCCCATGGACTCACCGATACCGGTGACCCCGAGGGAACCAAACCAAGGCCACAGACGTGGAGAGGACATCGAAACTGAGGTCACCATGAGAGCAGGGCATGAAGGGCCACAGAATTTGACTTTTTTTTTTGTTTTTTAATGCTGATCGATGAGAATGAGGATGATTTAGATGATGTTACGGATTTCCATTTCGGTCTGAGACTACATGACAGGGCTGTACTCTACGCTTCCTTTCATAATATATCCAGGCGTCAACCAGGCCCGAGAGATACAGGCACTTGCAGTTTTGGTCAGGAAATTTGAGCAACACTCTCAGAAACGCATCAATTAAGTGGATGAAACTCGACTGTGTGGTCCCAGTCTTCCCAACTGAGTCCGCAGCAAACTCAACTCTGGGTAGGAGCCGGTTGGGGCAGAAAAACCCACATGACTTTGATGGGATTCGAACCCACGACCTCCCAGCCGGGAGTCCGCGACGCTAACCACTTCGCCACGGCGGCTGGTGTTCTGTCGGCCTCTCTGTTGTTCCTTCAGTCTCCCCTCCCTGCTCTTCCATTATCTTATGAAATAACTGACATTTCTGTCTTTATATACTGCACAACTTTCTCGGTGTTAGTTTGCCTAATGCAAGCATTGATCAGGACGAGGACTGGGTGTTTAAAAAAAAGTAATTGCGTCATCTGCAAGAGAGAGAGAGAGAGAGAGAGAGAGAGAGAGAGAGAGAGAGAGAGAGAGAGAGCAACGTTATAAAGCTAAGCGTTTGAATACCTGATAAGAGGTACAGAGAAAGACGAAGAAGAGAATATGATGCAATCATGAAAATACATCGACAGATTCTTGATGGGTTCTGACTTGAACAGCACTGAGAACGAGAGACAGAGACCGACCCAGACAGACGGAAACGAGACGGAAAAAAGGACAAAAAATATTCATTCCCTTCTTTGGGAAGGGGTTAGCAAGGGGCAGCGCAACCGGCCAGCCACGGAGAGACGAATATGGCTGACCCTGAACTTGAAACGGACAGCTTACATGATACAGGAATACTGCTGAAATGGATGACCCGCCCTCAAAGAAGAGAACAAGAACTAGACAAAGAGGTCAGTTCTGCACCTACCATAGTGACAGAAACTCTTAAAGACAGGAATACCGACAGCAGTGTTATGATAGGCTGATTGATGTTCACAGCCTCAGTGAAAAGATCTGTATTTGATGCTTACGTGGAAGGTTTCGCTACGCCAGATCATTCAACATACCAAGCGCTAAACCAGTCAGGGCGGAAAAAAAAAAGAAAAAAAAAAAAGAACAGAACAGATTTCACGTCAACTTGCATACAACTTGGCTTCACAAAAAATAATGAGCAGATACATGTCAACCGATAAAGGAACTTAGTAATAATCAAACAGCGCTTAGCATACACCATATCAATCCATAAAAACACAGTAGCAGAAACTGATGACATCCTTATCAACATCAAAAAAGTTAACTGCTGGTATTCTTACTGTTTGGGGGGAAAAAGACATCACTTTCCATACCTCGGACAATTCAACTTTACGCTAGAAATGACCGACTTGTCCATACCTCAGATAAAGTGACCTGTCGGTAAAGGTCCTCTTGCACATGCCTTGCATAAGTCAAGTACTTGTTCCTACAGGGTCGACTTATTAGGAGATATCCAGTCCAGAGCGAGAATCAGAGAGAGAGAGAGAGAGAGAGAGAGAGAGAGAGAGAGAGAGTTTACCATAATACACATTCGTCGAACGGTAACAGCATTGCGGTAAAGGCTAGCGCCTTTGTAAAGGAAATACAAACGATCCGCAGTGATTAGGAGGAGCAGGATGGCTTCTTCCATCTCGAAGAAACTTGTTAAGATTCGAAAAAATGCACAAATCGTCACGTCTTGGTAATACAGTAACACAATGTTCAGCGGCGGCAAGGCAAGTGTTAACAGCATGTTGCACAGAGAGATGTTTCCAAGTATCACGTTGAAGCTGCATATCAAATTGTGGTCACGGATCTGCCAAAACAGATACCACGCGTTCGCCAGAATTCCAAATAGAGACACCGGTACTTTTAGTAATAGAAATCCAATCCTGTGACCCTCAGAAAGTGACGTTTCAAAACCCATCTTCTTGTCTGGAAACTCGGAATTCTCCGTATGCTCCCCCACTTCCCTAATCCCAGTGGCTCCTGTTTGGCAACAGAAGTCTGTCAGCTACGTCATTTCACTGCATACTTCAAATAATGTGTCATTCGTGACTTTATGCGTCGTTGCAGGTAATTACGCATCACTGGCGAAGTTTGACGTCTTGTCGGTGGAATTTTGATCTCATCAAGATGATGGAAAGTCATACACTATCAAACGGGTTCTACTAAGATCTAGCTGCAAAGTGAGACGACTGCAGGCGGAAATCTAAACAAATCTTAAATAAATGTTAGCGAACCGCCAAGAGAATCGTGGACAAACGAGTCACAAGACAAAACACAACGCGCTTCGACCTTTTAGGTCTTCTTCAGGCAAGACAAAAACAATTAATACAACGAAAATGAACGAATTTGGTACTCAGCTTCGATCTCTTCACTCTTCAGCGCAAGGATGCCAGGCGTTGAAGAGTGAAGAGAATTCAACGCCTGGCATCCTTGCGCTGAAGAGTGAAGAGATCGAAGCTGAGTACCAAATTCGTTCATTTTCGTTGTATTAATTGTTTTTGTCTTGCCTGAAGAAGACCTAAAAGGTCGAAACGCGTTGTGTTTTTGTCTTGTGACTCGTTTGTCCACGATTCTCTTGGCGGTTCGCTAACATTTATTTAGGGTTCTACTAAGCTTATTTCTGCTGTTGATGACTGTTCATACTATTGCTGCTGCTGCTACTGCTATTTCTTCTTCTTCTTCTTCTTCTACGACTACAACTACCGCTCTTACAACTGTAGTAGTAGTAGTAATAGTAGGGACTGGCTTTCAGTAGCCTAGGCCTCGCGGCCTATTTACGTCCCCTCTTTGAAAAGTATTTCAAAGTATAGGTGTTTATTTGCGCATTCATTACACTTACAGAGAGCCTAATCAGGCATTCAATCATCGAAGTCAATAAAAAGTTCTTTGAATTTTGGAATTTCATCCAGAAAATACTTGAATTTGTTAGTGTCTTGTGCAAATTTCACGTTAGTAGGGAGTTTATTCCACAAGGGGGCTACTGTAGCTACGTCAGCTTTTTGACTGAGTGCGTGTGAATAGGTCAGTCTATATGATCACCCTGTTTGTGTTGTCTTGTTTGTGTGTGCGCTTGTGTATCCACGGTAAACTTTAACAATGGCATTTTATCAGCAATAACTCGGGCTTGCACGACCAATCCTGGCATAACAGTAAGTAGTTACAAGACCTATCCAGCCATCCACAGCATGAGTTTTCTAGCGACTGGTAACGGACGCAGACCTGAACATTTTCAGTAGTACTATTATTTTCAACATTACACAATTGCATTACAAAAATTGTGACCATTTCCAATTGATGCTGTATACACTGCTAATGGGAACATCATTACATTATATCAAATGCGAAATATTGTAACAAAGATTAAGTTACACTCAATTATGAACAGATCTATTGATATGATTTATTCCCAGCAGAAGATCGCGTACAAATGACATGTCATTAGGCCTAAGTCACGTGTATGAATTATGTCATACATAACGTTAACATATTTTAAACAGAACAATTGGAAGACGAGTGATCAGGCAGAGAAGGGACTGTAGATGTCGTCTGCCAAAGAGGTAGTCTGTCATGTAGACCTAAATATTGTGTACCCTCCCCTCCCTCACAGATCCAATTTTCACTGGTATTTTTTAGGTACCTCAGGATGTATTGCTCTCATTTCTAAAGAAAATAAAAACATTTACCAGTAAATACACAGCGACAAGATTTACGAAGTGGAGAAATATTTAATGGTACCAAGAATAGCCTGCTCCGCTTTCCACCCAACAAAATGGAACATATTTTGCAAGAAGGTGCCGCCACCGCCACTGTTTTGTTATCACGATGCCGTCTTAATCTCTAAAGCAGCCTTGCCAATAAAAGTTTCATAAACTCTTGCCACAGTCAAGAGTCCAGAGCACCAACTGTATGTGCCAAATCAAAACTAGTGAAAATACTCTCTTTTGTTTAGACAGTGTAATGCAGCACACAAGTACTGTCGTGGCCTCTATGACAGAATTATCTCCCCTACCCTCCTTCACCGGATGGACAAAAACGTATTGAAACATCAATCACGCCACGTCTTTCAACAATCAAACAACAACATTTTGATTCAGCGAAAGCTATTTATGCCTGGTACTGAATTAATGGTATACAGACGAAAATAACACGAGAGGCCTCAAAATACTTGCTGAAATAAGTGCATTGTGTCCGTTGTAATACCAAATAAAGTTTGAATTGATTCACCTCTTCCGAACACGAGACAAAATAAGGATAAATAGCTGACTTAGAAGCACATACAGAAAGAACAATACCTTGCACATATTTTTTTTTTTTAGTTTAAAGAGAGTCTACAACAGTCATTATAGCTGTCTCCATGATAGATGTGTGTTTGTTGCAGACTGCCTGGGGTTGTGCATGCGTGAATGGACAACTCAGTCTGGGAAAGAGAACACAAACAGACATCTCACCGATTACTGTCCACTCCACAGACTACAAGTCACAAAACACAGAGCTGACGGTAACGATCCCACATATGATTTCAACCAGTAAATTACTTCAGTCCTCACACTCACTCAGTCTGCCAACCCCACTGTGGACCCCACTCACGTAAACACTACAATGAGGAGAATGGCCGTAGAAAAATAAAAACCACCGTCTGGAGCATTCGGGAAAACAGAATCTCCCAGAAAATGTCACCATGCAAAAAGATACACCCGAAGGTGCAGGGGGACCCAGAGAAGCACTGCCTTCAACTGCCGAACAAACCAGCTGACAGCAATCCTGCACCACCCTTGGAAGCCTGTGTTGTGTTCACAACGGGTGCAGACACGCACACGGCATTCCATTTAGACGTCAAGGGACATAATTGCTCCCTGGCAGATGCTATTGTGTAATGGCCACTGGATGAGACACAACAGAACCTCCACGAGGGCGCTCCCATGCGTGTACCAGCCCATTATCATTATTTCATTACTGCAGATCCCACCAGCGAAAAACGCCACTGTCAAGCAACTGCCGTGTGCTTCCCGAAGCCTCACTCGATGCTGTTCCACTGACAGCCGAAGACAGTACAACTCCAGATACGGCCAAGCTTTCGCCTTGAGGTCTTACGTGCCCTGTAAAGAGATTCCAGGATTACAGTCTTTCCTACTACCAACAGGACTTTCACTGTGGTCAATGGATCTTTCCACAACGCCACTGAGCCTTTCCCCAGAGTCGGCGAAAGTGCATACTAGAAAAAAGACAAGAAATCTTTATGTTACACACAAGAACGCTTCCGGCACGGAACATGCTGTACAGCATCAACTGACACCTGCGCCTACGCACAGGGAAGTTCCCTAGTGCACTCTCCAGATCAGACCATACACACAACAATTAAACAACAAAAAACAAACAAACAAACAAACAAACAAAAAGAAAAAGAAAAAAGAAACGAAGGTGTTCCCAAAATAGCTTCAAAAAACCACCTAACTTGCCTAATCCACAGAAGTTCACACGAAGGCGATGTAGAAGGCTTTGCAGTGGGTTACAAAACAACAGCAAACAAACAAAAAACACTTCATACTGTTGGGGTTGCCCTTTAAATGCCCAGTGTCACTTTGAGTCAAGTTCAAAAGGGGGGAATTCTCCGAAATCCACCAAAAATGCCTGTCACGAACCATTTCACTTGGCGTCCATCTCCCATGTAGTCAAAAACGGAAGTTTACCATACACTTCTACATCAGTTATGTTCTCTGTATCTTTCTTTTTTTATTTCCTAAATATTTTCCAGCGGCATTACTTTCACGCTGGTCAACTCAGCTTTCTGTACACAGCCACACCCCGCACTGTTCTGCTGCAGCTCTGGCACTAGCAATCCACAAGGAGCACTCAGTGTTGAGTCGTGATGAGGCAGCCCGCCAGGGGAGACACTGAACCACTGACGAGTCACTTCATTCAACGGCGTTCAGTGCTTGCTGTTCTGACCCAGCAGGTGAACGGAACGCATCGAGCCTCTTGTGCTCTGTAGAGAAGAGTGTAGAACACAAGCACTGTGAAGCTTCACCTTTGTAGGACAACGGCTGACCTGGCTGGTGTTTTTTTTTTTTTTTTTTTTTTTTTTTTAAACGCTCTCTTCAACAGCTTGGTTCGAATGCACTCAGAATTCCTGACACTTCTTGCAATGTGGAGAAGTGCCATGGTTCGCTGCACGCGTTTTGTATAACCTTTGTTCTACAAAACTGCCTCGCCCCCGCCCCCCCCCCCCTCCAACCCCCCCACCCTGCCAAACCCCAGTGCTCCTTCTTCCCTTTTCCTGTACCTATGTGAGACCAGGTGCTTGAGGAAACTACTCCGCATCTCCTACAAAGAACATAAGACCAATGATTATGTGCGGAACCTGGTCACCAACCTAGTTGGGCCCCACGGACCACTTCTGGCAACCGTCAAACGACGGAAGATGGCATGGTTTGGCCACGTCATTCGTCACAACACCCTCTCCAAAACCATCCTTCAAGGTACCGTTGAAGGAGGGCGCAGACGAGGACGGCAGAGAAAGAGTTGGTCGGATAATATAAAGGACTGGACCAAAATGACCATGCCAGATCTCCTCACGACAGCTACAAACAGAAGAGCCTGGCGAGAAACGGCGGCTGCCTCATCACGTCCTTCCAACGACCCCAGCGGTCAGGGGAATGACTGACTGACTGACTGACTGATGTGTCACTTCAGCTGGAAATGTGCTCGTGTCAGAAAGGTCGTTTGGCCTAAGGCGTTCTGTTCTTTTCACCACAGGGTCAGTAAGTATTCGGCAAGAGGCTGAGAATAGGAGTCGACAGGTTGTAGGCAAAATGCACGCTTTTGACAGTAATGTGTAGGCAAAACGCACGCTCCTGACAGTAATGTGTAGGCGAAACGCACGCTCCTGACAGTAATGTGTAGGTGAAACGCACGCTCCTGACAGTAATGTGTAGGCGAAACGCACGCTCCTGATAGAAATGTGTAGGCGAAACGCGCGCTCCTGACAGCAATATGTAGGCGAAACGCACGCTCCTGACAGTAATGTGTAGGCGAAACGCACGCTTCAGATAGTAATGAGTAGGCAGATAGTAATGTGTAGGCAAAACGCATGCTTCAGATAGTAATGTGTAGGCAAAACGCATGCTTCAGATAGTAATGTGTAGGCAAAACGCACGCTTCAGATAGCAATGTGTAAGCGAAACGCACCCTTCAGACAGTAATGTGTAAGCGAAACGCACGCTTCAGACAGTAATGTGTAAGCGAAACGCACGCTTCAGACAGTAATGTGTAGGCGAAACGCATGTTTTGAGAATAAAGACGTGTAGACGTGTAGACGAAAGGCACGCTCCTGTGAGTAGTGCGGAGGCGAAATGCACGCTCCTGACAGCAATATGTAGACGAAACGCACGCTCCTGACAGCAGTATGTAGACGAAACGCACGCTCCTGACAGCAATATGTAGGTGAAACGCACGCTCCTGACAGCAATATGTAGGTGAAACGCACGCTCCTGACAGCAATATGTAGGTGAAACGCACGCTCCTGACAGCAATATGTAGGCGAAACGCACGCTCCTGACAGCAATATGTAGGCGAAACGCACGCTCCTGACAGCAATGCGTAGGCGAAGCGCGCGTAGGCAGAACTGGTGTACGTGGAATGCGCATGGGCAAAACGTGGCGCACCGATCGGGACAGCGATGGGGGAAATGAAGGTCCTGGTGGCTGGAGGTCCCCATTAAGGACATGTTGTCTGTCGGCACAGGCCTGCCTCAGGATCACCTATCCACCCATCAGAGCTGCAGGCCGTGTCAGACCGGCTGTAACACAGGGTGTTACCGTCACGCTGATCACGACTCTGTCCTGTTCAGCCAGGCGTATCGGTGTGACGGGAGCGGGGGTGGGGTGAGGGGGGGGGGGGGGGGGCTGATCAACAGCTGTTCCTATCCAGGGGCCAAAGGGGATTAGCACCCTCCCTCGTGGTGTCAATCACTGAGCATGAGGCTGGCGCCGTGGCTGTGTGTTCTGTCGGGCCCAGAGGAGAGCGCAGGTATCAGATGTGTATCACTCGCTTGTTGGCTCACTCCTGCTGTGCCTAGCGTCGTGTCGACGTAGTGTCGTCAATGTCTTCCATAGGTTTCCCACCCCCCACACACCTATCCCTGTCATGAGCAACAGGATAGAGGAGCTGTGTACAGTGTATAATGTTGTTCAATCTCTCTGCTGAAGTGTTTGGGAAAGAGAACGGGGTCCAGTCTTTGTGTTTGTCCAGTCTCTCTGCAGAACTCTTTTGGAGAAAGAATTAACCTTGTGACAACGAGTTGTCTGTACCAGGTGAATTTCAGCTGTTTGGAATCTGCGAGGGGAAGTTCCTGTGTGCGTGTACATGTGCTGTTAATTGTCTGAAATGATCTTTTGTTTGTGTACATGTGCTGATTATTATTGTCTGAAATGGTCTTTTGTTTGTGTACATGTGCTGTATATTGTCTGAAATGATCTTTTGTTTGTGTACATGTGCTGATTATCATTGTCTGAAATAGTCTTGTTTGTGTACATGTCCTGATTATTGTCTGAAATAGTCTTTTTTTTTTATACAAGACGCACTTTGTATTATTCTCTTAATAGCATTGTCTTACAAATCTGAATTAAGCCTACACTGGTACGTTTATTCACTTCAGAGGATCTTGAGAGAGAGAGAGGAGAGAGAGAGAGAGAGAGAGAGAGAGAGAGAGAGAGAGAGAGAGAGAGAGAGTCTTTTGAAAACGAAGAGAAAAAGCGAAATAAGCACCAAATGGCTTTTCTTCAACATCCAGTATGTAGAGGTTCCTTTTGCAGCAAGAGTCAACTGCAATACAGCCTGCATCTGCTAATGTATTGTCTATGGGCAACTACAATATAGCCTGTATTTACTACAGTATTGTCACTGGGCGACTAAAAGATAGCCTGCGTCTGCCACGATATTGTCACTGAACGACAACACAATAAAATCACTGTCACTGGCCCTGCTCATCCCACTTGTACACCTCTCTCTCTGTCTCTCTCTCTCTCTGTCTCTGTCTCTCTCTCTCTCTCTCTCTCTCTCTCTCTCTCTCTTCTCTCTGTTCTTTTTCTGACTCACGACTTTTTGGGTAAAACCGCAACAAACATAAATAACCTGGCTTCCATTCCTTCTTCGTCTATGGCACCTGTCTCTGGAACCCCTTTCCTGTCGATATCAAACGTACCACTTCTGTTGCATCTTTCAAATCTCACCTTAAAAACTACTTTTTTTTTTCAAACAGTGCTACTGAATCCAGAATCATCCAAATTTCTTTTTTTAATTAGTTGATGTTGATCGGTATACACACACACACACACACACACACACACACACACACACACACACACACACACACACACACACACAAAATCAATGCGCAACTGTGACAGTGTGTACAGATATCAACGAAAGTTTATGAGACATGTCAAATTCTATGTCACTGCACACGCATCTTGACACTTGAAGGAAAGAAACAACACAACCACATTCCATTATCATTATTTCATGCACTGGTCGAATAAGAGGAACAGAGGAATGTGAATGCTGGTGATTTTGTCATATTATCTAATCACCGATGCTGTGTCATCATAGAACTTGTACTTGCTTGCTATGTGTGTATGTGGGTGGGTGGGTGGGTGGGGGGGGGGGTGATAGGGGAAGGGGCAGGGAAGATTTGGGGGATGGGGCTTGGGGGGAAGGAGTGTGTGTGTGTGTGTGTGTGTGTGTGTGTGTGTGTGAGAGAGAGAGAGAGAGAGAGAGAGAGAGAGGAGAGAGAGAGAGAGAGAGAGAGAGTGTGTGTGTGTGTGTGTGTGTGTGTTTGTGAAGCACTTTTAATTGTAACTCAGTTTTTTTTTTAAATACTGTTTTCATGTAGCTTGCTCTAATGTATGTATATATGTATTCTGTTCTCGGACTTACATAGACATCACATAGGACTGCAGGATGTTACACATGTCTTGGCTCTTGTCTTATTTCAAGACCCGGCCGGCTGAGCTGAACGCAGGATGGAACTTCCAATTTCATCCACTCACCCACTTCGAGCACTCTCAGACTTTAGACTGACTCGCTCTGTGCGTGGGTGTGCGTTAGGGGATGGTGGGCGGGCTGTGCTGGAGGGGGAGGGGAGAACAAACCCTTTAGTGTGTGTGTGTGTGTGTGTGTGTGTGTGTGTGTGTGTGTGTGTGTGTGCTGTGTTCTGTTCCTGCCTTTTGACATATTTAGGAGTTTTGTTCACACCTCTTATCTACAATCGGCGCCCATTAAATTTCCTCTGCGAACATCCTCTCAGGGTGGCTAAAGGACAACGCTTCAAGCGCTCGCGACAAAAATACCGTAAACCAGACAGAGCGCTTAATTTTGTTTCAGAGCGCTCTGCCAGGGTGTAGTTCATTACAGGAATGAAGAATCGAGATCTGAACCCGATAGTTTCCGGTGACACCAGTACAATGCCGATGACGTAGCGCTGTGCTTGAACAGTCACGGTGACGATCACAACACGTAACGCTATCCTTTCCGCTCCGCTGAGCTCCGCTGCTGTCGGCCGATCAGACGTTACGTCAGGCTGGGCCCAACTTCTCAGCACGTTTAATCAGATTAAGCTGGCAAACAGTTGTGTTCACTGCTCCGCGTTTTTCACTGATCCCAAACTACACCGTGACTGCGTTTCCTTAACATGGGCCAACTCTTTGGTGAAAGACTCGTGCATGTGCGTGCTGCGGAGGTTAGCAGCATTAAGCTTTATCCTATCGGTAATGAGTGTGGCGGCCAGCGTAGCCTTTCATCCAACCTGTGGGGTTAGTAAGCTTAACACAACCCAAACTGAAGCGCCTCCTCCGTGTCGTTGCCAGCTGCTGATTAGGGGTCTACACCCTGTGTAACCGTCAACAGCTTTTTAATCTCAGGGTAGCGGTGGTGTAGTGTGTACCGCCGGGGGTGTCAGTGTCTTCATTCACATTGTGGTGGAAGAGAGTTCCGCGGGTGGGGGCTGAAGCAGAAGGTACAGGAGTTGAAAGTATGGTTCAATGTTTTATTGGCGAGAAGACTGAGAAACTAGATGATCAAAGTTCGTATCTTTTGCCCAGGTCATTTTTGTGCCCCATACCATGTGTAAATGAAGTATTCAGGTAGCTGTATATGTCGCTTTTATATCTCTTGTTTCAGAGTCCTACCGTCAGTTACGTAAATATCTGCGT
>CM065720.1:12369852-12377352 GCA_033310375.1 Conus canariensis
GCTGAGCTCCAGGGTGCCATCCAGGGAAATGTCCAGAGAGTTCTCACAGGCTGACAGCGAGCCCGGTTCTTATCGGTATCTGGATGTGGAAGAAAATCACTCCTCGTACAGTTCTAGAGTGTAAGGCTGCTGCACGAGTGGACTCACCTGACCCCGAACATTGTGGAGATTTCACACGCCGATAGTGAACCCAGATCACACTAAGTTTTAGAGGTGTTAAGAAAGAAAACAAAGCCTGCTCTCCACCCAGTTCTCGACTTCTTCGATGGTGGACTCCGGTACACTGAGCGATCAAATGACTGTTGTGTATGTATATCTTTTCACAGAACAACAGTCGCAACATTTCTGTTTGTTTTAAAGCTTTTGTGAAGTTATACAGCCAGGTGTCAGAATGAGAAAAAAAAATTACAAGTATTTTTGATCTCCTCTGAAAACTACATCTCTCTCTCTCTCTCTCTCTCTCTCTCCTCTCTCCTCTCTCTCTCTCTCTCTCTCTCCTCTCTCTTATCGCATATGTGATTCTGTTGAAGAGGAAAAGGTGACGCACACTGCACACCGAGTTGTCTCTGGCGGGAGAAAGGGGATGGAATTCATACCTACCTGGCAGGAAGAGGACAGCTGATTGTCGGACTTCCTGTCACTCATACACTACACTACACAGTGAACACATCCTGTAATGATGATGCCAGAGTAGTGACGGCCATTGGTGACGGTGGAACTCTGTCGTTTCCGGTGTCTCCTCGCCCTTCGCCCCACAACATTCGCAAAATTCGGGGAAAGAGGACGTGCTTCCTGATTCTGCGTACTTCAAAGGCTGACGTTGTATACCTAATGGACGTGATATTAGACTAATTTTGGATAGTATTTTTCTTTCTGTGAACCTATAAAGGCTCGGCGTTTCTTTGGTACGGCATTGTGAGAGAGAGAGAGCCCTAACCTCCCCTTTCACCGCCTTTGTCTGCCCCGAACTGAATCCAGAACCCATTTCACTGCCGGGTGGACGGACATGAAGGGTTTTCAGGCCGTAAAGATCCGACCCCCTGAGTGGTTTAGACTTCCGACCCTTAGCTCCGCAGACAAACTCTGTGACCGTTGGACTGCTAGTCTTCTGTGACTGATGAAGGGAGCGACATTGTCCAGCATGCAGCCTCTCTTCTCAGAGTCTCACCATGTATTAGGGATTGAACAATTAAGTAGTGGGGGAAAACAAGTATTAGGGATTCTGAGATGAAGCTCGTGGAAGAAGAGAAGTGTTTGATACTACACCCTGTCAAAGAGCTGTTCTGATGTCAGCTTCTCGTGTGTGTGGTGTGTGTGTGTGTGTGTGTGTGTGTGTGTGTGTGTGTGAGAGAGAGAGAGAGAGAGAGAGAGAGAGAGAGAGAGAGAGAGAGAGAGAGAGACTGCACACTGTGTGCATAAAGTCGTTTGAACACTGTTGGTGGGCCTCTGTCTGTTGATCTTTGTGACTGGATTTCACTGGATTTGGGCCATATGTTGGATGATGGAGTGGTTTCTATTTCTTTCTTTCTTTTGTTTATATCTTTTTCTTTTTGAAAAAAAAAAAATTTCCCATCTCTAGATGAAGCACCATCCGTCTGATGTGTTCTTCAACGGTTCATTTTTTTCCACGTCACACACACACACACACACACACACACACACACACACACACACACACACACACACACACACACGCACACACACACACACACACACACACACACACACACACACACACACACACACACACGAGGGGAGAAATGTATCGTTTAAAAACAAACCACGGGGATGTTGCTGGATCAAGGTATCCATTGAAATCATGATTGGTAATCTCTTCCCCCCCCCCCCCCCCCCCTTTTTTTTTTTCACTCTGGTCTGTTGAAATGCTGTGAGCAGGAGTTGGATTTTTACATCAGTATTTTGACAAGTTGATTGATGGAATCAAAAAAGAAATACTTATTTATTCATTGTTTTGTTTTGCTGTAGTGTGTTGACATGCTGTGGGTGGAACAGTGGTATTATGAACCACCCCCTAGTGTGTTGACATGCTGTGGGTGGAACAGTGGTATTATGAACCACCACCGATCAAGGACGCCCTAAAGGTCATTGGTCTATGGTTCGAGGCTTGGATAGGATTTTCTACCCCCCCCCCCCCCCCCTTTCCCTTCTCTAACGGTCCTTCCATACGAGACCCTGGGTGCTGGTTGTGGTGCTAGTCTTTCGGGTGAAGCGATGAATGCAGATCACACGTCTGTCTGGCGTAGTAAAGTAGATCACACGTGTGTCTGACGTATTAATGTAGATCACACGTCAGTCTGACGTATTAATTTAGCTCACACGTTTTTCTGACGTATTGATATAGATTATGTATCTGTCTGACGCATCAATGTATAAACACCCATCAGTCTGACGTATCAATGGAGCTCACACGTCTGCTTGACGTTTCAATGTAGATCATACATCTGTCTGACGTTTCAATGTAAATCACACGTTTGTCTGACGTATCAGTGCAGATCGTGTATCCGTCTGACGTATGAATGTAGACCACACGTCTGTCTGACGTATCAGTGTAGACCACACGTCTGTCTGACGTATGAATGTAGACCACACGTCTGTCTGACGTATCAATGTAGACCACACGTCTGTCTGACGTATCAATGTAGACCATACGTCTGTCTGACGTATGAATGTAGATCATACATCTGTCTGACGTATCAATGCAGATCATATATCTGTTTGACACATCAGTGCAGATTATACTTCTGTCTGACGTATTCATGTAGATCATACGCCTGCCTGATCTGCCATTAATGATCGTAACCACTCAGTGCTGTGTATCTGATCTAAAAATTTGGATAACGGACCAAAAAACTCAAGCTAAACGAAGACCTAATTAATATGACGTTGTTTTGATCTTGCCGTCAAAGTATTTGAATCATTCCTCTCTTCCATCATCTGTCGGTCTCACTGACTCTTCAGCCACTGTCTCTACGTCTGCTCGTAGCCTTGGTGTGGCACTGGATCAAACCCTTTCCTTTCAACCGCACGTTACCAATATCTATCGGCTTCGTTTCCTTGAACTCCGGCGCATCACTTCCATCCGTCACCTCCTTTCTGAGGACGTCCATCCAAACTCTCGTCTGTACATTTGTACTCTATCGTCTGGACTATTGCAACGTTCTTTTGTCTGGCTGCCCACGCTGTCTCCTTTAGTTTATTTCGGAAAGTCCAAAACCATGCTGCCCGCCTCATGTTTCGTTCCTCTACATCTGACCATGTAGCTCCCATCCAAACTCTCGTCTGTGCATTTGTGCTCTATCGTCTCGGTTATTGTCACTTTCTTTTGTCTGGCTCCCCACGCTATCTCATTTAGTAAATTTTGGAATGTCCAAAACGATGCTGCCCGCCTCATGTTTCGTTCCTCTACATCTGACCATGTAGCTCCATAATCACGTTCTCTTCACTGGCTCCCCGTTCAGTGCAGAATCTTTTGTAAAATTGACACTCTCTGCGCTACGTTCATCGAGTCCTCCTGTCCGCAATATGTGAGACTTATCTGTTGAACCAGTACACCTCAAGATGTATTTACGCTGTTCTTTGTCTGATACTGGTGTGTTTGTTATCTCCCACTGTCCATAATAAAACTTTTGGTCAAGCTTTTTTTTGCCTTTCATGCCCAATTTATTTGGAAGCAGCTCCCATATCAGCTTGGATACTCTGCCTTCTTTTAAATCAGATCTGAAATATTTTCTTTACCCCTCGAACTGACATATTGAATAGGTTACCGTGTCCGTTTAAAAGTATGAAGCGCGTTTGGGTACGGGCGTTTATGATCAGTTTGTGATTGCTTTTGTTTGGCAGGCGGGAGATGGAGGGGGTGGGGGTGGGGGGTGGGTGGGGGGAGGGGAGGGGGAGGGGGCAAGAAAATTGGTTTTATTCATGGATGTAGTGAGGGTGTTTGATTGTGGGATGCGTTTTGTGAATTGTTGGTTGTTCTAGCTTGTTTCTTCTTAGTATGTGTAGTTCTTGACTGTAAATACGTGGGGCGTTAAACTGATTACGTGTATGGATAATAATGATAATAATAATAATACTAATACTAATAATAATACCAGTTTAAAGTGGTGGTGGTGGTGTACCTTTTTTTTTTTTTTTTACCATCAATGTGGTGACCTAATCGAGTTTCAGGTAGCCGTCCCACAATGACTGGCTACATACTGTGTAACTGACTACGAACAAAGTGACAGGCTACTGCACCCTTTTTGTGAATGGTTACTTTTACTGTGACATACTACTCGACATTGGCAGTCTACTTAAAATTTTGCCAACACCACGTCCACTTCAACGGTGGCATGCTACCCAATGTGGATTGGGCACTTTAATATTCAGCACCCCGGTTACTTAAATCCAGCACCACAGCACCTTCAGTAACTGAAGGGCACTGGCAGTTTGGAATTGCAGTAACCACAGAGCGTTGTATATCAAAACACTCAATAAATCTGTTTCATCTGACTTGTCTGATTCCTGTGTTTTTTTTCGAAAGAATCTGCTTTGCTCTCAGAGACTCTTTTTACACACTGCTTGTCGATGGTCTCAACAGTGGTTTATGAAAGGAACGGGGTTGATTGGATGGGAAAGCAAACCTCGAGGGAATGAAGTACATGGACTGGTTATCAATGACAGGGTCATGTGATGTAATGTAATGTAATGTAATGTAATGTAATGTCATGTAATGTCATGTAATGTCATGTAATGTAATGTCATGTAATGTCAAAGGATATTTATAGAGCACTTTACCTCGCAAGAGCCCAAAGCTCATGTTACAGAAAAACATGATAAAATATTAATTCTAATTCAAAGTGCACGCGCGCGCGCGCACACACACACACACACACACACACGCACGCACGCACGCACACACACACACACACACACACACACACACACACACACACACACACACACACACACACACATGCGCGACACCACACACACACACACACACACACACACACACACGAAAAAAACTCACACACGCAGACAGACACACGAGCGCGTCAACACCAGCAAACACGCGCACAGTAATAAGTCGATATCGTTAATCAGTCCGAGGGAAAAGATGTGTCTTGAGGGAGGTTTTTAAAAGTCTCTAAAGACTCCATGTGACGCAGAGAAGAAGGGAGACCATTCCACAGAGCAGGTGCCAGGTAAGAGAAAGATCGTTGGCCTGAAGTTTTCAGGCGAGCAGAGGAAAGCCGAAGCAGACGAGAATTGGTGGTAAGAGTAATGGAATGATGGCCTGGGTAGAGTAATAGATGATGATGTGTCTTAAAGATATGGAAGATCTTTCTAAAAGCTAAGTACTCAAAATTGCATGTTTCTTCATAAACACGCAGTGGCAAAACCCACTTAACGTTCCTTCTGAATTTGCTTTTAAAAGTATTTGATTATAATCTGTAAAACAATCTTGTATTCAGGTAAAATATTCAACGCTTTTCCTTCAAGGGTTTTACATTTTATGAAAAGTGGGACTCCGCCTGACAGTCTTTCAAAAATCAATGTTTATTCTTCCTTAAAAATCAAAGCTGATTCTCCAATGCATTTTGGTCGGTCAAGTTACATACGTGCACATTTCTTGGAATACCAAATGATTCATGTGATCTTTTTGCACATTTCTTGGAATACCAAATGATTCATGTGATCTTTTTGCACATTTCTTGGAATACCAAATGATTCATGTGATCTTTTTGCACATTTCTTGGAATACCAAATGATTCATGTGATCTTTTTGCACATTTCTTGGAATACCAAATGATCAGTGATTTTTGCACATTTCTTGATACAAATGTTCATGTGATCTTTTTGCACATTTCTTGGAATACCAAATGATTCATGTGATCTTTTTTCCCTTTTCTTCCACTTTTGCCAGATCATGACTAGGATTTCTTACGACGTGAAAGTATTAAGGCAAATGTCTTATACACACACACACACACACACACACACACACACACACACACACACACACACACACACACACACACACACATATACAGAGAGAGAGAGAGAGAGAGAGAGAGAGAGAGAGAGTATGTGTATGTGTGTGCGTGTGTGTGTGTGTGTGTGTGTGTGGTGAGGAGAGAGAGAGGAGAGAGAGAGAGAGAGAGAGAGAGGAGACAGAGACAGACAGACAGACAGACAGACAAACAGACAGACAGAGACAAAGAGAGAGAGAGGAACAGACTGTGTGTATGTTTGTGCGGGCGTGTGTGTGTGTGTGTGTGTGTGTGTGTGTGTGTGTGTGTGTGGAGAGAGAGAGAGAGAGAGAGAGAGAGAGAGAGAGAGAGAGACAGACAGACAGACAGACAGACAAACAGACAGACAGAGACAAAGAGAGAGAGAGAGAGAGAGAGAGAGAGAGAGAGAGAGAGAGAGAGAGATGAAATCTGTGTGTGTGTGTGGCGCGCGCGCGCGCGCGCGCGCGCGTGTGCGTGCGTGCGTGCGTGCGTGCGTGGTGTGTGTGTGTGTGTGTGTGTGTGTGTGTGTGTGTGTGTGTGTGTGTGTGCTCTATGCAGATAAATCATCTTTTATATACACGTACATACACGCGCGAGTGCTGCGCCCATATATTTTCAAAGGGAGACAAATACAAGTATCCATAAATGGACAGAACATAAATGACCGACAAAAGAAAGACATGTACCATTCTTGACACAACAGAAAATCAACCAGTGAAAGTATGCGTTCTCTTTATTCACGGTAGAAACGTTTGCTATGTTTTTTTTTTTTTTTCGGAATGACTTACAAATATGCAAATAGACCATCAAGACAACAATGACAACATGTGCAGACCAAGCACAGCCTTACTCCCAGTCAATGCCTTCGCCAACAGGAGTTATTTCCCTTATGTCTATTGGCACCCCCTCTTCATCGAACCTAACCTCCATCCCCACTTCCTTGCCTGATTCATCCTAAATCAAGGTCCACAGCTGCTTTGACCTCAAAACAAGGTCTCTGAGATGCATGGCATAAAATTAGACAAGTGTTCGAATAACAATGAACTCGTGGTCTTAGTTTCGAAAAGTCAAGTGTTTTTGGACATTTCCGTTGTCTACACGTGCATTCAGAACTCCCTGTGTACGTGAAAGTGCGTTTTCTGGTTGGCCACTTGTGCATACGTGGTCATAACAGTATCATTGAAAAACACATGTAAACATCCGGTAGCAATCCTCTCTCTCCCCCAGCCCTCCCACGGTCCCAACGCCACTGAAATGTGCCCTTTGCAGAAACACGAAACATCACAACTAAATTTTGTATTCTATGTGTATATATCTCAACTTGGTTCATTAAGAATTAAAAACAGCTCACACTACGTGGGGTGTCAGATTCTTCAGATCACATAGCCATAGTGAAAGGAATGTAAGCTATAATTTACGTCCGATGGCCATCATGAAATGTACTTTCCAAGACCTGAGTCTACAAACAAAATCAAACAGTAAC
>CM065720.1:12387352-12397352 GCA_033310375.1 Conus canariensis
GTCCCTAATAGCAATGGTCTGCTGTGAAATGTGTAATTAGTTTTTCCCTGAAGGATTCTGTAATTTGAGTACATCGGAAATGTAGTGGAAGTGAATTCCAAACCACGCTACCTGAGTAAGATAAGCTTGATTTAAATAGATCTATTCTAGGTGTGGGAACCTGGAATTTGGTTGAATCCCTAGGGTTTATGCTAAATTTGGACTGAAGAGTTTGTGGTGCTAAACCCGATGCAATTTTTTGCATTAGCAGACATTTGTTGACAGCAAACATTTCTTGTAACGGAAGAGCCCCCGCTTTAGTATAATCCCCTTCACTAAGACTAGATGATTTTAATAGGACTGCTTTAAGTGCTCTTTTGTAGACACTCTTAAGAGGTTTCATGGCATTAGCACTAGCAGAATCAAATAGTGTTGAACAATAATTGATTGAAGAGAGAACATGTGCGTGTAGGAACAATTTCCTGGCATGAAAGTTTAAGAAATGCTTAATCTTGCACAGCTGATATGTTTGTCTGGATATTGATTTACATAAACTGCGAAGGTGATAAGACCAAGAAAGATTATTATCAACATATACGCCTAGAACTCGATGGCTATCCACCACTTCAGTTTCCTGATTATTGATAAAAACAGATGGGGGCTGTGTGGTTATGTTTTGTCTTCTCTGCCTTGTTATCAGCATTAGTTTTGTTTTGTTAGGATTCAGTGACATGTGATTTACATTGCACCAATTACTTAAGATGTCAGCATTCTTCTGTAATGAAGTGAAAACAGCTTCCAAGCTGGAGCTACTTGTATGGACAGTGGTATCATCACAAAAGAGTTCACATGAATCCTCAATATAAAGAGGGAGATCATTTATATAAACTGAGAACAGCAACGGACCTAACACAGAACCCTGGGGTACGCCATGTTGGATAGGTAGCTTCTCTGATAAATTGTTGTTGACACAAACGATTTGTTGACGATCTTCTAGGAATGATGTTATCAGTTGGAAGGTATTTCCTTTTATACCATATAATAAAAGCTTCCTGCATAACAGTTTGTGGTCAATTACATCAAAAGCCTTTGCAAAATCAACAAACAGTGCGCCACAATATTTATTCTCATTAACACTGGCTAGCCATTGATCTACTAGGTTTGTAAGCGCTGTATGACAAGAATGATTTTTCCTGAATCCTGATTGATTTTTATTTAGTAGGTTGGAGGAGTCAAAATGGTGGCAAAGATGTTTATTTATGTGTTTTTCCAAGGGCTTGGACAGAACTGGCAAAATGGATATAGGTCTGTAGTTGGATGGTTCAGATTTGTCTCCAGATTTGAAAATGGGTATTACTTTTGCAACTTTGAACTGAGCGGGAAAGTGACATTTATCAATGCATAAATTGTAAATGTAGGTAAGAGTTTAGCATATAACAGGTGCTGATAGTTTCAGTATTTTTCCATCAATCCCGTCAAGTCCGCGGCTTCCTGTCTGCTTCAGTTGGCATAAAGCTTGGCAAACATCACTAACTGTCATAGGCGGAACTGGTGTTGCTGGACGAATGTTCATAGCATTGCAAAATTTTTTTAATTTTTGTAATTCATTTGAGTCAGTATTCTTTTCTTTGACAATGTGTTCTGCAACTGTTGTAAAGTGTTGGTTTAGTTCATTTGTTGTTATGCTGGTAATGGGACTTGTCTTTGACTGTGAAGTTTTATTCGTAAGTTCATTTATTGCTTGCCATATGGACTTCGAATTTTGTTTGTTGGCTACAAGTTCACGAAAAAAATTCATTTTTGCTGTCCGTTTGAGTGAATTGACTTTATTACGTTGCCTTTTAAATCCATCCGACTTCCCTTCTGCTTCAAGCAGATCGTCGCGTAAGAAACAAGCAGCTTGTATTTCATCAGTCATCCACTTTGGTTGTGCACTATGTTTAACTCGACGCGTTTTGAATGGCGCATGCTTGTCATAAACAGAATTAAACGTGTGTAGCCAATACTCAAGCGCTTTCTCTGGATCAGTGTAATTATAAATATTTATAAAGGGGGAATTCATGAGGTCAGTGAGAAAGGTATCTTCGTGGAAGTGTCCGAAAGATCTGTAAGTGATGTGTTTGTGGCCAGTTTTAGGAATTTTGATTCCACTTCTTTTCCACGTAATGCATACTGGAAAGTGGTCGCTGCATCCATTCAAAGGCATACATTTCTCAATGACGTTTTGTGGTTCAGAAAGATAGATGTGGTCAATTAATGTTTTGCTAGTGAGTGTTACTCTGGTTGGCATGTCTATAATTTGGGATAAGTTGTATGAGGTAGTCCTATCTGACCATGATGTTTGGCACTTCAATAGATCAATGTTGAAATCACCTAAAAGTATTAATTCTGTGGCATCAAGCGATGCTGCATCCATCATGGCCGTAAACTTGTCCATCCAACCAGCATTTTCCGCTGGGTTTCGATATACAAATCCTATTTTGATGGGTTTTGTTCTCTTCAACTTGATTACTAACCAAACTGCTTCAATTCCAAAACTTTCAAGATCATACAAACGTTGGGCATTTAATGTTTCATGAACGTAAAGTAATATGCCTGTAGATTTGGATTCGGTGGGATCTCTGCGTACAATATTGTAGCCAGAGATTAAGACAGTGGCATCAGGGACAATATCTGAAAGTCTTGATTCAGTGAAGCCAAATATATGAAAGGGTTTGTCTTGATTATACAGTATAGTGGGTACCTCCTGTAACTTGTTTTGTATACGGTTTATATTAAGATGTCCAATACGTAGTCCGTCTTCCTGTGGCCACTTTGAAGATGATTGCACCATTTGTGCAACTAAAACAAATATAGCAAGGATACACTTGAATACAAACTCAATGTGTCCGTATGGTATACACACAACAACAACTATCTTCAATTCAAAAGGATAATGAAAATGAGAAACAAGCAAGTCAAAACTACAAATAAGTGTGATGCAACACACTTACACACCAAATCCAACAATGCTCAATGAAAAAGGATAATGAATATGAAAAAGCACAAAAGTTAAATTCACAAAGTTACGTAACACGCTTGTGGCAAGTGTCACCGAAGCTTTATCCACACCACAGGTTTCTGAGCGTGCTCACACACCATTCAGGTACAATAAAACTATGATATAAAAGTCTTGCTTTCTTCAGAAATGCTAATAATGTAGTTCGCAACCACTTTTTCTTCTCAGCTTATCAGATGGTCGGCAGATTCGGAATTACACAGTCCACATTGGCAGATGCATATAGTTCAAACTCTGCACTTTCCACACTAGTGTATATATACATATAGCACACACGCACACACACACACACACACACACACACACACACACACACACACACACACACACACACACACACACACACACACTGATTCAAGTCTAGAACTGGCCATAGTTTGGTGGCATTGGCATGAAGTGTGGCCACTGCCAAAAAGCAGGTGGGAAGCTACGAGGAAAAGAAGGGAAGAACATAGAAGGATACATTGGCGGTGGCATCATGGGTGGTGGTTGTGGAGGCGAAGTGCAGGTCTCTCTACTACCATACGAATTGGTTCCCCGCGTGGTAGTGGGCTTACTGTCCGATCGTCGGAGTGGGTGGGTGGAGTTTAGAGTGGTGGTAGGGAGGGGAGGAAAGACTTCCGAGTAGTGTGGGTCGGCCGGAGAATGGGGAAGAGTAGGAGGGTTCTCGGGTTGAGAGGACTGTGATGTGTGATTGTTTGTTGGTAACATGCGTGGAGTAGGTGAATGGACGGGAGGAGGAACGGAGCGGTGATGCAAGAAGGGGGAAGTGGAGAGACGTCCAGTGGGGCGAGGCCTGTGGTCACTGCCCCTCTTTGTGCCGATGCTGTCTGCCTGTTTCCTAGCAAACAGATTTTCAGCAAGGCGTGCTGTCCCTTTCCTCGTTGGCAGAATGGCATTTTGGTACAATGCCATTCTGGGTGCACCACTGCTGGTGGTGAAGACAGCAGTGTGGTCCCTGTAGTGCACACCCATGCCGTCACACACCTGCTGCAGGTTCCTGTTGCTGTTGAGAATGACTGGATTGAAGGGGTGTCGTCCTCTGGCAGGCATGATAGCAGAAGCTAGCAGTGACGCTTTGGGAAAGACCCTCCGGCACTGGGAAAGAAGGTCTTTCCATTTGTCACTGCTGATGGCACTGTCTGCTGAGGCCTTGACTTGTGCACAGTCGTGGATCCCAACATGAACTGCAGCCAGTCTCATGGTAGTTGAGGGTGTCTGGCGACTGAGCCACTCAGTCAGCTGGGTCACTGTCAGGTCACCGACACACACTTTTTGGGGCTTGCTGTTGGGAGGTGAGGATCGGGAGGGATCCACCCCTTTCACTACATCATCCCCCAGCAGAATGGTAGTGGTGTCCTTAGTGACACTGACATGTTGGAGAGGGTTGGGGGTGGTGTCCTTAGTGACACTGACATGTTGGAGAGGGTTGGGGGTGGTGTCCTTAGTGACACTGACATGTTGGAGAGGGTTGGGGGTGGTGTCCTTAGTGACACTGACATGTTGGAGAGGGTTGGGGGTGGTGTCCTTAGTGACACTGACATGTTGGAGAGGGTTGGGGGTGGAGGTCTGCTGACTGAGGGACTCAGACACTGCTGTGGAGTCTGCTTTGCCTGCGCTGTGTCCACTGTCAGCATTGCTCTCTGTGGCAGTGGCATTCGGCGGGGTGGGCAATATGGGAGATGATGATTTGGGGGTGGATGATTTGGGGGAGGGTGGTTTGGAGGATGTAGTCTTGGAGGGAAGTTTGTGATTTGAGGAGCGGGGAAGAGGTTTTTGTGTGTTTTGGGCTTGTAAGTGCTGTAACTGAGTGGTGATGGCGTCTATGTCAATCTTAAATGTCTGTCTTGCTTCTTGCAGTGCTGCCCGAAGGGCTGAAACTTCAGCTTGTAGGCATTGTGTTGTTTGTAAAAACTCTGCCTTGGACACACAGTCATCATGGCAGCAGCACACATCTGGCATGTTCCCTGGCTTTGAAGCTTGGTCACCGTCTTTGTCACTGGAAACGCTTTCAGTGTCTGTGGTGGTGTCTCTGCTAACGCTTTCAGTAACTGCCGTGAAAGTGGTGTCTTGTTTGGGAGAGGGGAGGGGCATGACTGAGTCAGGTGGGGCAGGGGTTACAGTGGGGGATGGTGAGGAGGGGGGTGAATTATCAGTAGAAGTGGAGGACTGTGAAGCCTGTGCACTAACGCCGACTGGAACGGTGACGGAAGATGGGCTCAGTGAAGAGAGAGAGGAGAGAGAGAGGAGAGAGAGAGAGAGAGAGAGGAGAGAGAGAAGAGAGAGAGAGAGAGAGAGAGAGATTTCGTGTGCGTGTGTGTGTGTTTTAATTTTTTTTTTTCAACCAGTGTTCATCCTTACTGAATAAGTACAATGAATGTATTTTTTCATTTGTTCTACGAATCGATGTTGGTTCAAAGGAGTCTCAACTGGAGCGTGTTTAAGAAGAAGAACCAACCAGCGCCTGTGTGGTCGGCTGGACCATGACAATAAACCCCCCTTCCCTCACTCTCTCCCCCGCCTTCTTCACCCCTCACTCTGTCTCCCCCCCCCTCCCCCCCCCCCCCCCCCCCCCCCCGTTTTTTGTTAAAGGAAACAAGATGGCGGCGATGGCAGTAGGATTCCGTTTGCCATATTAGCATGTGTACTGCGGATTTCATTTGTGGTATTATTCAGGTACCATGGCGCCATTTTCCGAGTATTTCAAGATCCTTTCCTTTCATTTTATTGTCTCAGGTCATTCAGTAGAGGAAACAATGGCTGCTCATCGACAGCAACGAGTTGCCTCCCTTTTGAAAAGGTTTTTGCTGTTAGAAATGTTTAGACAAGCAGGGCGTACCAACTTCAGCGAAGCGTTTTGACTGGGCACCGCGTGTCTGTGGCCAAATCGGACAGGGAAGGGGCCAGTCCATTCAGCTGACTGTGTGGAAGGTCCTGCAGTGGCAGGAGCGTTCAAGGGCATCAGTGATGATGGCATCCGTCTGTCTTGAGAGACAATGGTATTGCGCCGTGGATCAGTCAGGTGCGGAGTTGCAGCGGCTTTTGCGACTGAAGCGCCCAATCCTCGTGTGGCAGGCTCTGTTGCAGTTGCTGCTGGTGAAGTCTTGGTCATCAGTGTCTGTGGATGCCGACGCAATTCTTTGCCGTCTGCGGCGCCTCCGTTCTTCCCAATGGGCCTCTCTCCTCTGCTCTGCTTGATTAATGCCGGTCTTGACGGTGGACCGCCAGCTGACCCGGTCTAAAGCTATCTCCAGATCTGCTGGGTCGAGGTTGTCTGCTCTCAGGTCGCGCTTGCATACACCCTTGTAGCGTAGGGCGGTCCGTCCTGGAGCCATGTACGAAGGCATGGAGAAAGCGTTTGGCTCTTGTGCCATCAAGGGCATCAGTGAAGATGGCGGCACATTGATCTACCTTTATCTTGATGAGTTTCTTCACTCTGTGGATTACTCACGATGAACATGCTGATCCTCTTGCAAAACAGGGAGCAAGAAACATGGCTCATACATCAAACATGGCTGAACTGTCTTGTTCGTTTTCACGACCTGAAAGGTGTAATATGATAGAAAAAGACATCTTACCAGTTCTTCTCCGTTCTGATGCAGGTCAATTTTTGTTGCCACCTTTACGGGACCCTGAGTAATGTAATGCAAAGTTTAGCGTCCAGATTGTTTTTGAAATCTCTGTCTACAAAATACTGCAAAGAAGATACTTGTATACTTGATGTGTGATTGAGAGTTAACCATATCATATAGGGCCTTTATAGGACCATTTCCCCACCTGTGGAAATTGTTGAAAATGTGTTGCCGGTTTCGGATGTTTACTACGTGGAGAAAAAAAAGTTTTATTTTACAACTGTTAGGTCACGGTTTACAGTTGTACATAGTCCAAATATTATAACCCAAATCTACGTGTTTAGCACCCCTTCCTCTCATTTCCTCCTTCCTTTTGGGCGTTTTTTTGTGTTTGTTTGTTTTTAGTTCTATTGATCATCATTGACCACACAATGATACTTGAAAATGATGTACAGATCAACTCAGATGGACAGACAAGGAATAAACGAACCAAACCATCCAACCAACCTTCCAGCCAGCCAACAGTCATCACCACCCTGCTCCCCACTCCCAGACAGACTGTCGCCAAACGCCCAACCTGTATGAGGCCACACGCCACAATTGGGGTTTTGCTCTAAACCACGACATCATCCATGTAAGCGTTTTGAGGCCTACCATACATTTGAGCCAGCATTTAATGTTAAACTGATAGTTAATCAAAAGAACAACTCCCCACCAATTATTTCCCTTGCTTTGTGGGATCTTCATCAATGAAATCACAAAGAATCTTCAAATACATGACCTTCCCCTTAGTTGACATACATTTTATGCCTTTGAACTCACCCGTCACCCTATCTTTGCGCCAGCCTCAAACGCACAAAACGCATTCGTTTGAGTTTAATCTGTCTGGTTGGAACCACCTGGCTTGGACCTTGATGGTCATATGGCAAGAAATGAGGAGAATCAACTCTCAGACACAATTGAAAATTCTCGAAACAATCTAACTGCTCCAGTCTATAAATACTCGACTCCTTAAGCAAGACCTTGAAGCATTAATTTTAGGTGTGCAGCCTGAAGACCAGTGAGCCAGCAGACGTGTGACATGGCGATGGGCAGACGTGTGGTGTTGACAAGGGAGGGAGCAAGTAGGGCATGCTGGGGTTTGTGTTTCTGTCAACAAACCCTCACCCGCCCTGTCGCCGCACTGTCGACCATCCCCACAGCAGATAGGGCCAGTGTGGCAGTGTACCTATGATCCGAAGTCCACAGTGTGTGCAGCAACCGACCACACACGATCCCACGTTATGATCTTCTTCTGGTAGTGAGCTTAGAGTCTGGGCCTACCCCCATCGTATGTCGCTGTCTGTCTGTGAGTCTGTGTGCCTGAGTTCGTCTCTCTCTCTCTCTCTCTCTCTCTCTCTCTCTCTCTCTCTCTCTCTCTCTCTCTTCCTTTCTTCATCCCCTCTCATTTTCGGTATTCTCTCTCTCTCTCTCTCTCTCTCTCTCTCTCTCTCTCTCTCTCTCTCTCTCTCTCTCTCTCTCTCTCTCCTTTCTTCATCCCCTCTCATTTTCGGTATTCTCTCTCTCTCTCTCTCTCTCTCTCTCTCTCTCTCTCTCTTTTCCTCGTCCCCTCTCATTTTCAATATGTCCTCCTGTTTTCCTGTCTCTGCGTCAATTCGTCTGCCTATCAGCCTCTCTGTCATAAACAGGGTTTGTGTGTGTGTGTGTGTGTGTGTGTGTGTGTGTGTGTGTGTGTGTGTGTGTGTGTGTGTGTGTGTGTTTTCTCTCTCTCTCTCTGTCTCTTTCTCCCCATCCCCCTTTTCTCTCTGTGTGTCCCCCCCTCCCCCCCCCCCCCCCCCACCGTTCCTTCCCTGTCTCCTTTTCCCAGTTCTCTCCCTCCTTCTCTCTTTCTGTCTTTCTGTCTGCACTTGTTGGAGACAGGAAATGTTTGGTGTGAAAACGAGGCAGGGCGGGTCAAGAGGTCGTTTGTTTGTTTGAGGCCAGTCTTGATATGAGGTTTCCCTCTGTTCAAAGAAGACAGGTAGTTTGGCCGACGACAGTACAGTCTGTTGTAAGTGAAATAAGCTGGTTTGGGATGGTGAGAAAAACAAATCCGTTTTTATGGGGGACAAGGCAGAGAGGATCCTAAAGTGGGAGAGATGGATCTCTCGCACTTCCCTGCTTGCGTTTGTATTTCTGTCAACAAACCCTCACCCCCGCCCTGTCGCCGCCCTGTCGACCATCCCCACAGCAGACAGGGCAGTGCACCGCTGATTAGGTCGAAGTCCATGATGTGAGTGTGTGTGTGTGTGTGTGTGTGTGTGTGTGTGTGTGTGTACCAACCAAGCGCACATGATCCCACATGACGATCTTCTTCTGGTAGTGAGCCTAAAGTGTGGACCCCCATCGTAATTTATCTCGCTGTCTGTCTGTCTGTGAGTCTGTGTGCCTGAGTTCATTTATCTCTCTCTCTCTGTCTCTCTCTGTCTCTGTCTCTCTCTCTCCTTTCCTCATACCCTCTCATTTTCAGTATTCTCTCTCTATCTCTCTCTCTCTCTCCCTCTCTCTCTTCCCCCCCTCTCTCTCTCTCTCTCTCTCTCTCTCTCTCTCTCTCTCTCTCTCTCTCTCTCTCTCCTTTCCTCATCCCGTCTCATTTTCAATATGTCCCCCTTTCTGTCTTCCTCTCTCGTGTCAATTTTTCTGCCTACCTACTTTCAGCCTCTATTTCATGATCCTCTCTCTCTCTCTCTCTCTCTCTCTCTCTCTCTCTCTCTCTCTCTCTCTCTCTCTCTTCCCCATCTCTCTTCCCTTCTCTCTCTCCCCTCCTCCCCCTCCCCCCCTCCCCTTCCCTCTTTCTGTCTGCACTTGTGGAAGACAGGAATTGTTTGGTGTGTAAACGAATGAATCAAGGTGCGCCAAGAGGTGGTTTGTGTTGAGGTTTCCCTCTGTTCACACAATGCAGGTAACAGTTTGGCCGGCTGCACGGTCTGTATTCAGTGTGATACGCTGGCCTCGGGTGGTTACAAAGAGAATTCCATGGTTATGGGGGACGGTGCAGAGAGAGGACATGTGTGTGTGTGTGTGTGTGTGTGTGTGTGTGTGTGTGTGTGTGTGTGTGTGTGTGTGTGTGTGCGTGCGTGTGTGTGTGTGTGTGTGCGTGTGTGTGTGTGTGTGTGTGTGTGTGTGTGTGTGTGTG
The DNA here is from genome assembly GCA_033310375.1 of Conus canariensis. Lineage (NCBI taxonomy): Eukaryota > Metazoa > Mollusca > Gastropoda > Neogastropoda > Conidae > Conus > Conus canariensis. The sequence continues at coordinate 12,397,137 of CM065720.1, forward strand.
TGTGTGCGTGCGTGTGTGAGTGTGTGTGTGTGTGTGTGTGTGTGTGTGTGTGTGTGTGTGTGTGAGAGAGAGAGAGAGAGAGAGAGAGAGAGAGAGTATGTGTTTGTGCGTGCGCGCACGCCCATGTGACGAAACTCTGTCCTCCCCCCCCCCAGCCCCTCCCCCTTTTCCTCACGTCCTCTTCCCCCGCACTTCATGATACCCTTCTATGTCTCA
>CM065720.1:12399852-12404852 GCA_033310375.1 Conus canariensis
TACAGTCATGAGCTTTCACACAGGTTCCTACAGTTTAATAAAGTTAGGTATTTCCACATAGATCCCAACAGTTGAATACGGGTCATGTATTTCCACAGAGGTTCCCATAGGTTAATACAGGGTCATGTATTTTCACACCGTTTCCCACAGTTGAATACAAGATCATGTATTCATTCCAGGTTCGGTTTTAACCTGGGATCATAGTGTTTTTTTTTTTTTTTTTTTTTTTTTTACATTTGAACGCAAGCTCAAATATGTTAACATAGAATTAAACGTTCTAACCTAGGATCAAACATGTTAAGTCACGGTTAAACAGTAAAGAACAGGATCCAACATACCTTAAAAAGCGTTTGTAATAACTCGGCCAAAAAAAAACAAAAACAAACAAAAAAACAAAAAAAAGTGAACAAACCAATCACAAGACAAAACACGACGCGTTTCAACCTCTTGGGTCTTCTTCGAGCAAGATAAACAACACTCAAGACAACGAAAATGAAGAATGATAAATCACTTGTCCAATGCCCATCTTGCGCCGAATTTGACAAGATAAATGATTGCTCGTTATTCATTTTCGTTGTGCGGAGTATTGCTCATCTTGCCTGAAGAAGTCCTAAGAGGTCGAAACGCGTCATGTTTTGTCTGGTGATTCGTCTGGCCATGTGGTTTGGTGGAGTTATTTCAAACACTGTTTAAAGATTTGTTCAGATTTCCGCCTGCAGTCGCTTCGCTTTGCAACTAACTGGGATCCAACATGTCAACTTTAGGTCTGACCTTTTGACAAATGATCAAACATTATTAACTCGGGGTCGAATCGAACTGTAAACACACACACACACACACACACACACACACACACACACACACACACACACACACACACACACACACAGAGGATCAAGCATGTTAACACAGGATCAACCATTTCAATTTAGGGTCAGTCAGTGACGAGTAGATTTATAACAACAACAACAACAACAACAACAACAAGAAAAAAAGAAAAAAAGATTAAAGCCGGGTAACACTTTTCAAGTGGGAGTCAAAAAACATAGAACAGGAGACGTAAAAATGAGACTAAACATTTGCTTTTCTTCTTTTTCCTTACTGTCTTTGTCTCATCTTTCTCTCTCTATTGTCTGTGTCTCATCTTTCTTTTTCTTTGTTGCCTTTGTCACATCTTTCTTTCTCTTCGCTGTCTTTGTCACATCTTTCTTTCTCTTCGCTGTCTTTGTCTCATCTTTCTTTTTCTCTTTGTTGTCTTTGTCTCATCTTTCTTTCTCTTCGCTCTCTTTGTCACATCTTTCTTTTTCTCTTCGCTGTCTTTGTCTCATCTTTCTTTTTCTCTTTGCTGTCTTTGTCTCATCTTTCTTTCTCTTTGCTGTCTTTGTCTCATCTTTCTTTTTCTCTTTGTTGTCTTTGTCTCATCTTTCTTTCTCTTCGCTCTCTTTGTCACATCTTTCTTTTTGCTGTCTTTGTCACATCTTTCTCTTCGCTGTCTTTGTCACATCTTTCTCTTCGCTGTCTTTGTCTCATCTTTCTTTCTCTTTGCTGTCTTTGTCTCATCTTTCTTTTTCTTTGCTGTCTTTGTCTCATCTTTCTTTCTCTTTGCTGTCTTTGTCTCATCTTTCTTTCTCTTTGCTGTCTTTGTCACATCTTTCTTTCTCTTTGCTGTCTTTGTCACATCCTTCTTTCTCTTTGCTGTCTTTGTCACATCCTTCTTTCTCTTTGCTGTCTTTGTCTCATCTTTCTTTCTCTTTGCTGACTTTGTCTCATCTTTCTTTTTCTCTTCGCTGTCTTTGTCTCATCTTTCTTTTTCTCTTCGCTGTCTTTGTCTCATCTTTCTTTCTCTTTGTTGTCTTTGTCTCATCTTTCTTCCTCTTTGCTGTCTTTGTCTCATCTTTCTTTTTCTTTTTTTTTTTTGCTGTCCCAAGCTCTGCGCCACCTCAGAGGCAGCGCACCCACGCCGCTCGTTCCGACACCCCGTCCACAGCCACAGCCCGGTCAGCCCCGCCGCAGCCCCGGCACCGGCAATCCACAGGGTGCAGTCAATGTCAAGTCGTCAAGAGGCAACCCACTGGAGGAGACACTGCACTGCTGCCGAGTCACTTCGGTGGTGTTCAGTGTCGCCTGTTCTGATCTAACAGACGCAGGACACCACCTACTAAGCCCCCTACTGACGACAATAATTGCTTAGTCGCGGAGCCGGTGTGAGTGAGCTCTCCCTCCGGAGGACGCCACCACGTCCGTTCAATGACAGCCCCCATGGGCTCGCCGATACCGGTGACCCCGACGGAACCAAACCAAGGCCACAGACGTGGAGAGGACATCGAAATTGAGGTCACCATGAGAGCAGGGCATGAAGGGCCACAGAATTTGAGACATTTTTTTATGCTGATCGATGAGAATGAGGATGATTAAGATGATGCTACAGATTTCCATTTCGGTCTGAGACTACATGACAGGGCTGTACCCTACGCTTCCTTACATAATGTATCCCGGCGTCAACCAGGCCCGAGAGATACAGGCACCTGCAGTGTTGGTCAGGAAATGTGAGCAACACTCTCAAAAAAGCATCCATTAAGTGGATGAAACTCGACTGTGTGGTCCCATCTTCCCAACTGAGTCCGCAGCAAACTCAGCTCTGGGTAGGAGCCGGTCGGGGCAGAAAACCCCACATGACTCTGATGGGATTCGAACCCACGACCTCCCAGCCGGGAGTCCGCGACGCTAACCACTTCGCCACGGCGGCTGGTTTGTCTCATCTTTCTTTTTGCTGTCTTTGTGTCATCTTTCTTTTTGCTGTCTTTGTGTCATCTTTCTTTTCTCTTTGCTGTCTTTGTCACATCCTTCTTCTCTTTGCTGTCTTTGTCACATCCTTCTTTCTCTTTGCTGACTTTGTCTCATCTGTCTTTTCTCTTTGCTGACTTTGTCTCACTTTCTTTCTCTTGATTGTCTTTTCTCATCTTTCTTTTCTCTTTGCTGTCTTTGTCACAACTTTCTTTTTCTCTTTGCTGTCTAAGTCTCATCTTTCCTTTTTTCTTTGCTGACTTTGTCTCATCTTTCTTTCTCTTTGCTGACTTTGTCTCATCTTTCTTTCTCTTTGCTGTCTTTGTCACATCTTTCTTTCTCTTTGCTGTCTTTGTCACATCTTTCTTTTCTCTTTACTGTCTTTGTCACATCTTTATCTTTCTCTTTGCTGTCTTTGTCTCGTCTTTCTTTTTCTCTTTGCTGTCTTTGTCTCATCTTTCTTTTTCTCTTTGCTGTCTTTGTCTCATCTTTCTTTCTCTTTGCTGTCTTTGTCACATCTTTCTTTCTCTTTGCTGTCTTTGTCTCATCTTTCTTTTTCTCTTTACTGTCTTTGTCACATCTTTCTCTTCGCTGTCTTTGTCACATCTTTCTTTCTCTTTGCTGTCTTTGTCTCATCTTTCTTTTTCTTTGCTATCTTTGTCTCATCTTTCTTTTTCTTTGCTATCTTTGTCTCATCTTTCTTTCCCTTTGCTGTCTTTGTCTTATCTGTCTTTCTCTTTGCTCTCTTTGTCTCATCTTTCTTTCTCTTTGCTCTCTTTGTCTCATCTTTCTTTCTCTCTGCTGTCTTTGTCTCATCTTTCATCCCCCCCCTCCCACCCTCCCCTTCAGTGGCGTCACTCCTACACCTCTCACTCCGGCTCCTGTACACACAGCCACACCCAAAGCGCCACACCTATTCCAGCTAAGCACCGACAACCCACAGGGTGCCAAAACCCAGATCCACTCGTCGCGACCCAACCCACCAGAGGAGACGCTGCACTGCTGCTGAGTCATTTCCACTGATGTTCAGTACGTCCTGCTCGGATCCAACACAGGCTGAGCGCCACGTGCTGAGCGTCCCTACTGACCCACACTGGTTGAAGAGCTGTGTGGAGCCAGCGTGAGGGCGAGTCTGTCCACCTGCGGAGATCACCGCCACATGTCCAGCCAACGACATTCCTTTGAACTGGTCGACACTGACCACTGGGATATGACCCCCCCCCCCCCCCTCACAACCTACCCCCCACGGGCATGGACCTAGAGAGGAAGTGGACGCTGATGTGACCAGGGGATAAAGCCATCAAAGGGGAGGGGAGAGTGGGGGGGGGGGGGTCCCTATATTGAGAGTGAGGATGAAAAGGATGATTGTTTGGAGTTTCATTCTAATATGAAACTACATGACTGGGTTGCTCCATCGGGGGGTGGGGGGGGGGGGGGGGGTGCCACCTACATTGAGAATGAGGATGAAAAAGATGATTGCAGTTTCATTCTAATATGAGACTACAGACAGAGTTGTTTCTCTGCTCTTCCTTCAATAAAAATAAATATATTATATATCCAAGCTGTCCAACAACCAGGCCCGAGAGAAATGCAGATACCTGCAGTGTTCGTCAGGAAATTTCTTTCAATAAAAAATGTCTTAGCGTCAAACAGCCAGGCCCGAGAGAAAGGCAGATGCCTGCAGTGTTCGTCGGGAAATTTCAGCAACACTGTCAGAGACGCGTCGGGTAAGGGGATGAAACTCTATTGTGTTGTTCCAGTCTTCCTATTTCCTCTCTCCCATGGAAAAGTTTATCGGAGGTGGGAACTGATCGGAGCAAAAACTCTCACAGGCATTTTAACATAGGTGTGAACATTTCAACACGGCACGAAAGACTGTAACCTAAGATTTAATTTTTTTTTTTTTAATTTTTTATTTTTTTACTAAGCATCAAAATGTTTTGCAAAGTGGATAAAATACATATCTTCATATCATGAAAATTTTAATACAACTTGTAACATTTTAAACAGCAGGAAACATTTTAGCAAAGGGGACAGCATTTTAGCACAGGATCAAACTCGTAGGCTTGCTCATAGAGGATGAGGATTAGTTTAAGTTTGAGATCAGTTTAAGACTATACTAAAGTCGTGTCAAGATCTGGGTTAATGTCGGACAATAAAATACAACGAAATCAACATGGATTAAAGCAACATTCTCACACAAAAAAATGAAAGAC
>CM065720.1:12407945-12412945 GCA_033310375.1 Conus canariensis
CTGTATTTACCTTAGTTAAAAGCAATTACCATACAGAACATGTTTGTTTCTTTCTTAAACGAAAACGTCTAATCTTTTTCCATTTATACTCAAACTTCTTACATTTCATTCTATTTTCACATAAAAAAACCCCTTTCCCGCGAAATTGAAACTAAGGGAATATTGCCCTTTAATGTCAGGTTGGCTCGGTGCTTTTCCCCAAGGCCTGGGGATAGACAATTTTTTTTTTGTGGTACTGTAGATGATTGAAGCGCTGTAATAAAAATGCTGAGTTAAGCCATCTTTTTTTGGTTTGGGTGATAAACCCCCCTAACGCTCAAAAGTCTGTCATGTTCTTTTTCTATTCTAACCTGTCTATGTGTTGACTTTCTTGCTGTCTTTTTTGTTGCCTTGGTTCTCATCACTTTGTCGTTCCCTTCCCCTGTTCTAAGTTTCTTGCTCTTGTGGCTTTGCGTTCTCTGTCGCTTTTTCGTCTACCTTCCCTCTTTTCTTTTTGTCTTTTGGTGTCTACGTGCTGGTTGCGTTTCTTTTGTCTTGCATATCTCTCTTCACTGTTTTTTTTTCTGATCGGAACTTTGGGAACTTGGCCGTAGAAGAAGAGCGTGTGACCCGGGGGTTCTCTTTTGGGGCGGCTTTGTCCGTTTTAAGTTCGATTGGAAGAAAAAAAAAATTATATAAATAAAAAAAGGGTTAAATTCACCCTTTCTCGGCGTGTATGTTTTGATATTCAAATCTTTTAGAACAGAGAAGAAATTAGATGGAATCGGTGTCCGAAAAAAACAGACTTTTTGGATGAGCCAAAAAGTTCGTCTGCTTTCCCGGGTTTGTACTAAAAAAAATAAATAATGACTTTGGAATTGAAATGGACTTTTATAAACCACGATTTCCACATGGTCAAGTGATGAAAAGAATTCTGATTATTGTCAAACGTTTTTGGACGTCATTCGTGCTGTGACGTGTGCGCCGGTGAAAAGGCAAAAAGGGCACCAGTCTTGTCTTGGGTTTCTCTTTCTTGTGCCTTTTTTTTTTGAATTTCCTCACAGCTTTCTAATGTTGTTTACATAGTTTTTGCCAAAAGAATGACCTTCGGAATTTAGAAATTTTTGGTTTCGTCCATAAACAAAATTAAAATTTTTGGGGGGATGCGCGTTTTTTTCGATTTTCCCCCCCCCCCCCCCCCCCCCCCCCCCCCCCCCCCCCCCCCCCCCCCCCCCCCCCCCCCCCCCTTAAACATTCACGTGAACACTTTTCCAAATCTATTATGTAGTATTACGCGCTTCGACCCCGTCTCGCCCCGGCCGGTTTGTCGTGTAGTGTTCCGATGTCCAGTTTTGCGTTTGTGGACGCAAATTGCGTCACGACGCAATGCGTCACGTGATCGCCGATCCGACGTTGCTGTTTGTATGACACCAAGGATACTTGATACCAAATTTGGTGGCGATCGGCCTAAAACTGTGGCCGTGTATAAGCGAACAGACAGACAGAGAGACAAACGTAGCGAACAGACAGACAGAGAGACAAACATCGCTGTAAGAAAAGCATACAAACAAGTAGATAAAATAACAATTGAAAAACAAACCAATATCCATGTTTTGTGCTGTTTATTTCGATCCCCCCCCCCCCCCCAAAAAAAAAAAAAAAAAAAGCGTAGTCTGATTTACCTCTGTTCAGGAGCAGTTATGTCCCTTGATGTCTTAATGGAGTGTCCTGCGCGTGCCTGTACCCATCGTCAACACAGCGCAGGCCTCCAAGGGTGGTACAGGACTGCTCTAAAGGCAGGTGGAGACAGTGCTTCTCTGGGTCCTCCCCAGCACCTTCGGGTGTTTCTTTTTCTTCTTTGCCTTAACTAGGCTGACCCTGGAGAAAGGTCCAGTGACGGTGAGGAAAGACCCACTGACCACAGGGAAAGTCCTGTTGACAGTGGGAAAGACTACAACTTTGGATTCTCTCTTGAGGGCACATAAGACCGTATGGCGAAAGCTTGGCTGTGTCTGGAGTGGCACTGTCTTCATCTGTCCGTGGGCAGGGGTGGTTGGGTCTGTGGGGTGTGCTCGGCAGCTGGAGGGTGGTGTTTTTCGCCGGTGGGCTCTGCAGTCATGGGGTGCGGGCTGGTACACCCATGGGGATGCTACTTTAAGGCTGTTATGAGCTGCATCCTGTAGTCTGATTTACCTCTGTTCAGGAGCAGTTATGTCCCTTGATGTCTTAATGGAGTGTCCTGCGCGTGCCTGTACCCATCGTCAACACAGCGCAGGCCTCCAAGGGTGGTACAGGACTGCTCTAAAGGCAGGTGGAGACAGTGCTTCTCTGGGTCCTCCCCAGCACCTTCGGGTGTTTCTTTTTCTTCTAGATTGCTTGTACACACCATGGTCAATAAAGCACTGTGCCACAGCATCTTCGGTGGTCTGTAGTTAGCTGCTCCTTCTGCTGCAGATTGTTTCATCGTGACCATTCTGTAAACCGTCATGAAAACACAGTCTCTGCGATGTAATCACTCCCCTCCTCACCTTTGCAACCCTTTCGTACTCCATCAGTGTTATGTGTTTATGTATGCCGCATTTCTGAACATTTGCACCAGAGAAACACACACACACACACACACACACACACACACACACACACACACACACACACACACACACACACACTCTCTCTCTCTCTCTCTCTCTCTCTCTCCTCTCTCTCCTTCACGTTCACACGCATGCATACACATACACGTACCCACAAACACATATGCGCACACACAAAGATTTTTTTTTTGGGGGGGGGGGGGGGGAGGGGGGGCACGGACAGTGGAGAAATGGGAGAAAGGGGAAGAGGGGAGATGAAGGGAGGTGGGGACAGACAAGGAGCAGGGGATGGGGCGGGGGGCGGGGGGGGGGGGGGGGGGGGGGGGGGGGGGGCGGCTTAGGGGATGAACATGCTCCAAGACTCGAGACAAAAACAATGAGAGAAACAACCGATTTGTTGTCTCCTAATCACTCTTGTAATAGTCATCAGGCATCGCTGTAAGAAAAGCATACAAACAAGTAGATAAAATAACAATTGAAAAACAAACCAATATCCATGTTTTGTGCTGTTTATTTCGATCCCCCCCCCCCCCCCCCCAAAAAAAAAAAAAAAAAAAAGCGTAGAAGAAAGATAGACGTTGATCAACTTTGTACAACTCATGTGCGATACACATAACGAGAAAATAGAACTAGGGCAACTTTGTACAACTCGTGTACAGTACACATAACGAGAAAACAGAACCAGGGCAACTTTGTACACCTCATGAGTAATACACATAACGAGAAAAATGAACAGAATAAGGGCAACTGTGTACGATTCATGTTCAATATACACAACGAGAAGACAGAACTAGGGCAAATTTGTACGACTCTTATGCAAAACACAAAGGAGAAATCAGACCTACAGCAACTTTGTACAGCTTATGTTCAAAAGATGTAACGAGAAATTAGACCTAAGACAACCTAAGACTAATGTATAATCCACATAACGAGAATTTAGACATATGGCAACTTCAATATGACTAATGTACAATTCACAAAACAAGAACTTTGACCTATGGCAACTTTATATGACTAATGTACAATACACGTAACGAGAAAATAGAATTAGGGCAACTTTGTACGACTCATGTGCAATACACATAACGGAATTTTGACCTAGGGCAACATCATATGACTAATGTACAATACAAATAACGGGAAATTAGACCTAGGACAACTTTATATGACTAATGTACAATACACATAACGGGAAATTAGACCTACGGCAACTTTATGACTAATGTACAAAACACATAGCGAGAATTCAGACCGAGGACAACTTTATATAACTACTGTACAATCCACATAAGGAGAATTTAGACCTAGGACAACTTTTTATGACTAATGTACAATACACATAACGAGAATTTAGACCTAGGACAACTTTATATGACTAATGTACAATCCACATAACGAGAATTTAGACCTAGGACAACTTTATATGACTAATGTACAATCCACATAACGAGAATTTAGACCTAGGACAACTTTTTATGACTAATGTACAATACACATAACGAGAATTTAGACCTAGGACAACTTTATATGACTAATGTACAATCCACATAACGAGAATTTAGACCTAGGACAACTTTATATGACTAATGTACAATCCACATAACGAGAATTTAGACCTAGGACAACTTTTTATGACTAATGTACAATCCACATAACGAGAAATTAGACCTAGGACAACTTTATATGACTAATGTACAATACACATAGCGAGAATTTAGACCTAGGACAACTTTTTATGACTAATGTACAATCCACATAACGAGAATTTAGACCTAGGACAACTTTTTATGACTAATGTACAATCCACATAACGAGAATTTAGACCTAGGACAACTTTTTATGACTAATGTACAATACACATAACGGGAAATTAGACCTAGGACAACTTTATATAACTAATGTACAATACACATAGCGAGAATTTGGACCTAGGGCAACTTTATATGACTAACGTAGAAAATACATAATGACAATTGAGAGTTAAGGCAATTTTATATGACTAATGTACAAAACACATAACGAGAAAATAGAATTAGGGCAACTTTGTTCGACTCATGTGCAATACACATAACGGAATTTTGACCAAGGGCAACTTCACATGACTAATGTACAATACCCACAACGTGAAATTAGACCTAGGACAATTTTATATGACTAATGTATAAAACACATAGCGAGAATTTAGACCTAGGGCAACTTTACATGACTAATGTACAATACACATATCGAGAATCTAGACTTAGGGCAACTTTACAGGACTAATGTACAATACACATATCGAGAATCTAGCCTTAGGGCAACTTTACAGGACTAATGTACAATACACATAGCAAGAATTTAGACTTCGGACAACTTTTGTACCACTCGTGCAGTAAAGAACACAGAAGAGAGACAAGATGGAGGTAAACTTTGATCTAGATCATCTTCGTA
>CM065720.1:12417945-12422945 GCA_033310375.1 Conus canariensis
CCTTGCTTAAGGAGTCGAATATTTATAGACTGGCGCAATGAGATCGTTTTGAGAATGTTTATTGTGTCTGAAAGTTGATTCTCCTCAGGTTCTTTCCTATGGCCATCACTGCCAGGTGGTTCCAAGCACACAGATCTAAACCAAAGGAACGGGACTGGTTGGGGTCTTCCAGCTGGCGCAAAGATAGGGTCACGGGCGAGTCCAAAGGCCTGAAATGTGACGTCAACTAAGGGGAGGTCATGGATTTGAAATTTGTTTGTGATTTCAAGGTGGAAACCACCCCAAAGAAGGGGAAATAATTGCTGGAGGGTTGGTTCTTTTGATCACTTATCAGTTTAACATTAAATGCTGGCTCACACTTACGGAAGGCCTCAACACGCTGACACGGATTACAGAGTGAATTAGTGCAAAATCCTAATTGTAACGTGTGGCCACATACTTACTGAAAGATGAAGGCACGCCATGGTGTATGTGTATGTGGTGTAAGGAGCGACATAACGCTTCCTCGTGGAAAGCAGGGACTGGCATGACGTCAGAGTTCAGCACGTCACAACAGACTCCTGACACAATGCCTGAGAGATGCCAGCTTCTTTCAGTCTGATGCAGGGGTGGATCCCACTCCCCATTTTTTAAATTTTTTTTTAAAGGTCCTCAACGTGAACTGTTTTCAGGAACATGAAGTTCCTAACCTGCTTGGGGGAGTTGGAGAGACAGAGAGAGAGAGAGAGAGAGAGAGAGAGAGGGGGGGGGGGTCAGGAGACATGCCCCTTCCCTTCGCTTATGCTCCTCGCCAGAAAAAAAGACTTCAAAGAATCAAAAGGAAGCAATGTGGAGCAAGGCGGTTGGAGGGGGGGGGGGGGGGGGGGAGGGGGAGGAGGAGGGAGTCCAGAAGCCCTGTAGCCCCTCCCCTACTCGCCCCTGACTGATGCAACTTTCAAATCTTTGTTGAAGATCAGTATATTTAGTCTTATATGAGAATGGAGATTGAATGCTTTCAGCTCATCTGTTTCACCCTAATACTAGTAAATTCGTTTTTATCCAGTTTTTGTTTATTTTACTTGTGCAGTTATGTTTGTTTGTTTGTTTGTTTTGTACTCCCAGTTCTTATAGAACAGGGAATACTTTAGAACGGGAACGAAGAAATGCTGTGTGTGTGTGTGTGTGTGTGTGTGTGTGTGTGTGTGTGTGTGTGTGTGGTGTGTGTGTGTGTGTGTGTCCCCGTCCGTGGTAAAAATGTGTTCCACTCCCTCCAGACAAAACTACTGGGCCGATCTTTCTGAAAATTTGTAGGTATGTTCATTATGGGTCACGGATGATGCCCGACGTTTTAGTTTAGCGTTATAGCCGTTACTAACGGCTGTAACGGCCTGTAACGGTTTTTCTTCTTTATGGAATATCTCAGAAAGTACTTGGCCGATCTTTGTGAAAATTAGCAGGTATGTTCATTATGGGTCACGAATGATGCACAATGTTTTAGTTTAGCGTTATAGCCGTTACTAACGGCTGTAACGGCCTGTAACGGTTTTTCTTTTTTATGGAATATCTCAGAAAGTACACGACCGATCTTTCTGAAAATTTGTAGGTAAGTTCATTATGGGTCGCGAATAATGCCCGATGTTTTAGTTTACCGTTATATCCGTTATTAACGGCTGTAACGGCCTGTAACGGTTTTTCTTCTTTATGGAATATCTCAGAAAGTACTTAACCGATCCTTGCGAAAAATTAGCAGGTTTGTTCATTATGGATCACGGATGATACCCGATGTTTTAGTTTACCGTTATAGCCGTTATTAACGGCTGTAACGGCCTGTAACGGTTTTTCTTCTTTATGGAATATCTCAGAAAATACTTAACCGATCTTTGTGAAAATTAGCAGGTTTGTTCATTATAGGTCACGGATGATGCCCGATGTTTTAGTTTACCGTTATAGCCGTTACTAACGGCTGTAACGGCCCATAACGGTTTTTCTTCTTTATGGAATATCTCAGAAAGCACTTTGTCGATCTTTCTGAAAGTTTGTGGGTATGTTCATTATGGGTCCCGGATGATGCCCGATGTGTTATTTTACCATTATAGCCGTTACTAACGGCTATAACGGCCCCTGACGGTTTTTCTTCTTTATGGAATATCTCAGAAAATACTTGGCAGATCTTTCTGAAAATTTGTAGATATGTCCATTATGGGTCACGGATGATGCCCGACGTTTTAGTTTACCGTTATTGCCGTTACTAACGACTATAACGGCCCATAACGGTTTTTCTTTTTTATGGAATGTCTCAGAAAGTACTTGGCCGATCTTTCTGAAAATTTGTAGGTATGTTCATTATGGGTCGCAAATAATGCCCGATGTTTTAGTTTAGCGTTATAGCCGTTATTAACGGCTGTAACGGTCTGTAACTGTTTTTCTTCTTTATGGAATATCTCAGGAAATACTTAACCGATCTTTTTGAAAATTAGCAGGTTTGTTCATTATGGGTCACGGATGATGCCCGATGTTTTAGTTTACCGTTATAGCCGTTACTAACGGCTGTAACAGCCTGTAACGGTTTTTCTTCTTTATGGAATACTCTGAAAGTACTTGGCAGATCTTTGTGAAAATTAGCAGGTATGTTCACTATGGGTTACGGATGATACCGATGTTTCGGTTTACCGTTATAGCCGTTACTAACGGCTGTAACGGCCCATAACGGTTTTTCTTCTTTATGGAATATCTCAGAAAACACTTTGTCGATCTTTCTGAAAGTTTGTAGGTATGTTCATTATGGGTCCCGGATGATGCCCGATGTGTTATTTTAGCATTATAGCCGTTACTAACGGCTATAACGGCCCCTATCGGTTTTTCTTCTTTATGGAATATCTCAGAAAGTACTCGGTCGATCTTTCTGAAAATTTGTAGGTATGTTCATTATGGGTCATGGATGATGCCCGCCGTTTTAGTTTACCGTTATAGCCGTTACTAACGACTATAACGGCCCATAACGGTTTTTCTTTTTTATGGAATGTCTCAGAAAGTACTTGGCCGATCTTTCTGAAAATTTGTAGGTATGTTCATTATGGGTCGCAAATAATGCCCGATGTTTCAGTTTACCGTTATAGCCGTTATTAACGGCTGTAACGGCCTGTAACGGTTTTTCTTCTTTATGGAATATCTCAGAAAATACTTAACCGATCTTTTTGAAAATTAGCAGGTTTGTTCATTATGGGTCACGGATGATACCCGATGTTTTAGTTTACCGTTATAGCCGTTACTAACGGCTATACCGACCCATAACGGTTTTTATTCTTTATGGAATATCTCAGAATGCACTTGGCTGATCTTTCTGAAAATTTGTAGGTATGTTCATTATGGGTCCCGGATGATGCCCGATGTTTTAGTTTACCGTTATAGCCGTTACTAACAGCTATAACGGCCAATAGCGGTTCTTCTTTTTTAAGGAATATCTTAGAAAGTATGTGGCCGATATTTAAGAAAATTTGTAGTTATGTTCATTATGGGTCACGGATGATGACCGATGTTTAAGTTTACCGTTATAGCAGTTATTAACGGCCCATAATGGTTTTCTTCTTTATGGAAAATCTGAGAAAGTACTTGGCCGATCTTTCTGAAAATTTGTAAGTATGTTCATTGTAGGTCACAGATTATGGCCGATGTTTACCACAATAGCCATTACTACTGTTACACCAGCCTAAGACGGTTTTTTACTCTTTATGGAATATCTCACGCGTATTCAGGATAAACTGGGAGTACGTTTATATGCTTTGCATCTTGTTTTTTATGTCCAGTGTACAGGATCAACAGCTCTGCTCTGACTTCTGTGGTCGGCTGGGCGACGAACAACCCGAAGCACATCAAACTGACGTTCGTGATGATACCGAGAGCAAAGCAAGGAGACAGTCGTTTAGCTGTCAATACACCCTTCCCCCTTCTATCTTCCTTCTCTCTCTCTCTCTGTCTCTCTCTCTCTCTCTCTCTCTCTCTCTCTCTGTCTCTCTCTCTCTCTCTCTCTCACACACGTTCGCACACACACACTCGCACACATACACGCTCGAGGGCGCACACGTTCACACACACACACGCGCGCGCGCGCGCGCGCGCGCACACCCATCCACACACACACACACACACACACACACACACACACACACACACACACACACACACACACAAACAAACAAACAAACACACACACACACACACACACACACACACACCACACACAGCTTGTCCATTTCTCAGCCGGCAAAGCCTAAGCTGTACACCGCGACACCGAAGGAGTACAGAGAGACAACCAACCAGCCAGCCAACGGCGCCTCTCTACCCCCCCCCACCCCTCTTCCACTCTTCCCCACCCCCCTCACCCCCATACCAGTCTCGTTGACCACAGCTGGTGAGCATTCTGCACCGCGGAGACACACACACACACACACACACACACACACACACACTACACACACACACACACACACACACGGCCTACAGCGCCAAGAAACCAAACCAACGACCCCCATGGTCACCCCCCCAACTCCTTCCCCCCCAGCCCCTCACCAACCTCCCTCCCCACCCCACCCCCAACACTCTTCTTCCAGACTTGCCATGATGCTGTCTCTGGCATCAGCTCTTGCAGCATTGAACAAGCACAAGAAGGCCGTTGCCGAAAAACGCTGCGCCGATCAGCGTTTGTTGCCAGCACGTTGAGCCAGGAAGCCGCCACTCGGCTGTGGTGATGTGGTGTGGTGTGGTGTGTGTGTGTGTGTGTATGTGTGTGTGTGTGTGTGTGTGTGTGTGTGTGTGTCTGGATGGAGAGAGAGAGATGGGGGTGTGGAGTGTGGCGTGTGGTGTGTGTGTGTGAGAGGGGGCCCCTAAACCGGCGCTTCAATGTTGAGGGGATAGGAGGCAGCGGCGGCGGCAGCGGCAGCGGCGGTGTGTTCAAGGCCTGTGTCTAGCTTTGCGAGGAGACAAGGCCTTCCCCCAACCCACGCCAGTGTGTGTGTGTGTGTGTG
>CM065720.1:12427945-12437048 GCA_033310375.1 Conus canariensis
CCGTCCATCCATCCATCCGTCCATCCGTCCCTTCATCCCTCCATTCCTCCTCCTCTCCATCCCTCCGTCGATTTATCCATCCATCCATCCATCCATCCTTCTATTTATCCAACCATCCATCCATCCATCCATTCCTCCATCCATCCATCCATCTAGTCATACATCCATCTCTTTATCTGTCCATTCATCCATCTGTTTATCCATCCATCCATCCATCCGTCCATCCATCCATCCATCCATCCATCCATCGATCGATCCATCCATCCATCCGTCAGACAGAGTTTGTACTAACATGTGATGTTCATTACGGTATTGTCGCTTTGTCCGGACTTGGCCACGACACCATAGCTCGCACGGGTTCCGGCTCTGTCAACAAATATGTAAATAAACAGTAAAGAAACAGACAGGATTCCGGAAAAGAGTGTCATACCTGACCTGCGAAAAAAATCCTAAGTGCTGGTCAGATCTTGAATGCATGCGTAGCTAACATGGACTGTGCCCACTGCTACAGGTGTGTGTGTGTGTGTGTGTGTGTGTGTGTGTGTGTGTGTGTGTGTGTGTGTGTGTGTGTGAGTGTGTGTTTGTGTGTGTGTGTGTGTGTGTGTGTGTGTGTGTGTGTGTGTGTGTGTGTGTGTGTGTGTGCGCGCGCGTGCGGACTGGCTAATCAAACACAATACACACTCGACTTCACTTGTGTACATACATATACTCCAATAAATACAGACCGATGCACATACAGTACAAAAACAAACGTCATAAATGGATGCTGTATGACCTGGTGACATGCGTCCAAATACACGCGGACTTTGTCCTCTGAGTGACAATGTCTTGCGCTCATACTTGAGTTGGATTGCGGTGGAAGAGAGACACGGTAGACAATAAGCAGGAAATACCACTGAAGCTGCCTAATGACGGTACATTACTCAGTCCAATCCAGTACTGCCTACGGTACCCATGCATTGCAGCCACACCAAGGGACGCCCCCCCCCACCCCCCCCCCCCCCCCACCCCCTCAAAGAAAAACTTGCAAGCGTTCTTCTATACCATCACCAGGCGATGGAAACAGCCATAAGTAGAACTCAGTTTCTTTTATGTCAGATTGACATTGTCGGTGGATCTTTGACTTCCGTTACACACTACAGTATGGATGACATTGTTACACGCTACAAAATGAACGAACAGTGATGTTTTCTGAATCAGCGTTTTAATTTTCATTCGAAACAAGGAAAAGAGGAAGTTCAAAAAAAGGTCGCTCGGACTTGATTTTTTTTCTTCTGTTTATTCCATGATACTGGCGATAATCTGAATACAATATTCAGTTACAGTATGCACTCTGAAAACAATATCCAGTCCATGTACACTCTGAAGACAGCATTCAATACATGTACACTTTGAATGCGGTATTCAGTAATGTGCAGTGCACTCTGAATACAGTACTCAGTACATGTGCACTCTGCATACAGTATTCAATGCATGTGCACTCTGAATAAAAGTATTCAATGCATGCGCACTCTGAATGCGGTGTTCAGTACACGCGCACTCTGAATGAGATATTCAGTACATCTGCACTCTGAATACGGTAATCACTACGTTTACTCTGAATGCGCAAATTCAGTACATATTCACTCTGAATGTGGTATCCAATACATGCTTTCCGTGAAATCACATATTTCATATTTCAATTCATGTTTAGTCTGAATGCAGTAATCAGTACATATGCACTCTGAATGCGGTATTCAGTGCTTGTTTACTTTGTACTCATGCATTCTGAATACGGTATCCAATACAAATGCGCTCTGAGTATGGTATTCAATACATGTGCACTCTGAAAGCGGTATTCAGTACATGTGCACTCTGATCGCGGTATTCAGTACATGTGAACTCTGAATGCGCGTATTCAATACATATACACTCTGAACGTGGTGTTCATTACACGTGCTCTCAGATTTAGGTATTCAATACATGTGCACTTTGAATACGGTATTCAATGCATGTGCACTCTGCACATGGTTTGCGGTATTCAATACATGTGCACTTAGAATTCGATATTCAATACATGTGCACTTAGAATTCGATATTCAATACATGTGCACTTAGAATTCGATATTCAATACATGTGCACTTAGAATTCGATATTCAATGCATGTGCATTCTGAATATGGCGTTCAGTACATGTGCACTCTGAATGCAGTATTCAATACATGTGCACTCTGAATGCAGTATTCAATACATGTGCACTCAGAATTCGGTGTTCAATACATGTGAACTCTGAATGCAGTATTCAGTACATGTGCACTCTGAATGCAGTATTCAATACATGTGCACTCTGATTGCGGTATTCAATACACGTGCACTCTGAATGCAGCACACATGTGCACTCTGATTGCAGTATTCAATACATGTGCACTCTGATTGCAGTATTCAATACATGTGCACTTTGATTGTGGTATTCAATACACGTGCACTCTAAATGCAGTACACATGTGCACTCTGATTGCAGTATTCAATACATGTGCACTTTGATTGTGGTATTCAATACACGTGCACTCTAAATGCAGTACACATGTGCACTCTGATTGCAGTATTCAATACATGTGCGCTTTGATTGTGGTATTCAATGCACGTGCACTCTAAATGCAGTACACATGTGCACTCTGATTGCAGTATTCAATACATGTGCACTTTGATTGTGGTATTCAATACACTTGCACTCTAAATGCAGTACACATGTGCACTCTGAATGCGGTAATCAATACATGTGCACTCTGAATGCGGTATTCAATACATGTGCACTCTGAATGCGGTATTCAATACATGTGCACTCTGAAGACGCTGCACATGTGCACTCTGGATGCGGTTATCAATACATGTGCACTCTGAACGCCGGATTCAGTACATGTGAACTCTGAATGCGGTATTCAGTATGAGTGCACTCTGATTAAAGTACCCTTTAATAGGCTGGAGGACAGAGAGGTGATCTTGAGGTACTGCCATGAGGTTTTCCCTCGTGCGTTATGGCGGTAACATTCTCTGATTGGTTTACAGAAAAATTGACTCTCTCTCTCTCTCTCTCTCTCTCTCTCTCTCCAGCTTCGGTGACTGGCGCGACAAATAATAACGGTAAGCCAACCCGCAACGGCTGGCTTCCCTTTACTTTCCGCTAGGTGTCTGCTTAAAAGTCGGCGCGATTCCCGTGAAAAGGACTCTGTCTAGCTGGCTGGCCATTAGCATGTTGACAAGAGCCCTGATGAACACGCCGGATCATTCATTAAGGGCCCAAGGAGCTCATCATCCCCGCTCTCTCATCAGTGCGGTGCCGGCCCTTCCGGCTGTGTCGATTGTCGCAAAGCATTTTTCCGGCACGTGATATCCGTGAGTTACAACCACAGTGATTACAACACACACACACACACACACACTTGATAGGGCTGGCCCGTGCAGAGAATGTATTATTACTACACAGCTCAAACCAACGGGTGCAGACAGAAGACGTTATCTGTGATGCTGGGGTTTTTAAAAAAAAAAGAGAAAAAGGCGGCAAGTCATTAGGGAGATTGTCTCTCTGAACATTTTCGCTGTTCAAGCCAGCAGCCATCTTGTTTGCACGGAAGATGAAGAGGATTTTAACCAGGAAGAAACTGACAGACACTTTGTTGTCTTAGTTTGAATAATTTTCTTTGTTTTCCATAGTTTGAATAATTCTCTTTGTTTTCCACCCCCCCTCCACGCACACACACACACACACACACACACACACACACACACACACACACACACTTAAAAAAAAAAACAACCTTATTGTAAGTATAGATGTTGGAGAACCTGTTTAGCGAATTCTGTGAACTCCTGTCCACTGGTCACAACCAACAGCTCATTTTAGCCGTAGTACCATCTCTGTAGCTGACATCCTAGGGCAAAATGATTCAACGGCAGTTCACAGGCACTCACAGATGTTTCTTTTCTTATTTTTAATCTCTGCGAAACAGGACCTCACCTCACCTCACCTCACCTCACCTCACCTCACCTCAGCTCAGCTCAGCTCAGGCTCATAACTACAGAAGTAGTACGTTGGGGAAACCTGAGGACCGCAGACGCAATCTCCCTTCTCCATCTGTCTCTGTCAGCAGCCGCTGGCAGCAGGTCACGTGTATGGAGTCTGGTCCATTTTTGATGTTCTCGTGCCAGTTCTTCCGCTGTCTTCCTCTTCTTCTCCCGCCCTCGATGGTGCCTTGCATGATTGTTTTGGACAGACTGGTGTGTCGAGTGTTGTGCCCAAACCATATCAGCTTGCGTCTCTTCACAGTTGAAAGGAGAGGTTCCTGAGGTCCAGCAAGGTTCTCAGTTCTGCTCCGTACATATTATTGGTCCTGTGCTCTATCCAGGAGATTTGAAGGAGCTTGCTCAGGCATTTGCTCTCGAAAGCCTGGATCTTCCTTTCAGTTTCAGCCGTCAGTGTCCATGCCTCGCAACCATACAGTACAATGGAGACCTCCAGGACTTGAATTTTGTGGAGAATCCGGACAGTATCATCTATTTTGTCCTGCTGTCATTTAGAATGAAACTCACTGAACATCTCCACCCAATGACCGCTGTGGACTGGTGGCATGGCACACACCTAATGAACTCACTGTCTCTGCCCAATTCTCACAGGAAGGACATGCGAGAGAACGCAGACCTTGGCCAGGATCAGACGGATTGCGGATCCGCTTTTGGATCGAGATCCACTCCACGGATCTGCACCAAACCGTAGTGGGGTCATTCTCGGGCCATTGTTCAATTTTCTATCAAGTTTTGTGAAAATAGGTGAGATAGTTTGGATGTGATTTCGCTCAACGAATGCAGTGTCTGCACTGGGTTTAGAATCAGTGTCACCCATCCACACCGACATGAATGGAAAGATGGGGCGTCACCCATCTACACCAACATGAATGGAAAGATGGGGCATGACCCATATACACTGACATGAATGGAAAGATAAGGAATGACCCATCCATACCGACATGAATGGAAAGATGGGGCATGACCCATCCGTACCGATGTGAATGGAAAGATAGGGCATGACCCATCCATACTGACATGAATGGAAAGATAGGGCATGACCCATCCATACCGACATGAATGGAAATATGGGGCATCACCCATCCATACCGACATGAATGGAAAGATAGGGCATCACCCATCCATACTGACATGAATGGAAATATGGGGCATGACCCATCCATACTGACATGAATGGAAAGATGGGGTATCACCCATATACACTGACATGAATGGAAAGATGGGGCATGACCCATCCACGCCCGCATGAATGGAAAGATGGGGCATGACCCATCCATACCGACATGAATGGAAAGATGGGGCATCACCCATCCATACCAACATGAATGGAAAGATGGGGTATCACCCATATACACTGACATGAATGGAAAGATGGGGCATGACCCATCCACACCGACATGAATGGAAAGATGGGGCATCACCCATCCATACCGACATGAATGGAAAGATGGGGTATCACCCATATACACTGACATGAATAGAAAGATGGGGGCATGACCCATCCACGCCCACATGAATAGAAAGATGGGGCATGACCCATCCATACTGACATGAATGGAAAGATGGGACATGACCCATCCACACCCACATGAATGGAAAGATGGGGCATGACCCATCCACACTGACATGAATGGAAAGATAGGGTATCACCCATCCACACCCACATGAATGGAAAGATGAGGCATCACCTATGCACGCCCACAGAATGAGAAGATGGGGTTGGGGAATTGAATAACCAAAGTGTCGCAGTCAAAACTGAAAACACACCTGCAGTGAAAAAAAAAAAAATCAAAGCGGTTGTCCATGAAGACATGTTTCAGAACTGCATGGGAGACAGAAAGAGGTTCAGACAGAGCCTTTATATGGAAGGAAATTCCAAACATGGAAGACAGGAAGAGATTCAGACATGAAAGAGAATTCCAAACAAGGGGCACAGAGAGAAAGAAACGTAAACTTCCACGATTGTGAAAAAAAAACCCCAGACATGTCTCAGACCTACATGGGAGACAGGAAAAGAAGTTCAGACAATCTGAGTTGACGTGGAAGAATTCCAAACAGAGAGGGGCAGAGAGAAAGAGAGAAAAAAAACCCCACCTTTCCACAGTGGTGTAATAGAGGCACGTACACAGAACAGCTGAAAGAGTCGGTTGGTCACAAGGGGAGCTAGCAGAGGCCTGTTGAATGATGAATACAGATGAACCAGACCAGACATAAATGGGAAGCAGATCAGACGGCTGTTACTGTCAGTCCGTGCACTCTGATTAGTGACGTGTTCTCTGACTAGAGAAGTCTTTCTGTGTGCTGTTCATGCTACAAACAAAATGACGGACACCACAATGCAACCCGAGGGAGTAGGGGTGGGGGTGCGGTGGGGTGGGGGTGGGGTGGGGGGTGGGATGGGATGGGGTGGGGGGGTGGGGGGTGGGATGGGATGGGGTGGGGGGGTGGGATGGGATGGGGTGGGGGATGGGGGGAGGGGGGTTGATCGATAACGTTGGTAGAGTCCTCTGCTTTCTTTGGGAAGACACAGCTTCAGCAGAGGGAACTTGGTTGATGAAGCGACAGTCACTGCACGCACGTGAACGTCCTTGTGTGCATGTGATTTGCGTGTGGTGCATATGATGTCATGCTACACTAGGCAAAGTACTGCCCATATGTCACCCAAATTGTTACATTTTTCTCCTATTGTGCATCCTGTATGTCACTCAAATCATTGCATTTTACTCTGTTGTGAATCCTGTATGTCACTCAAACCATTACGTTTCCTTTGTGCATCCTGTATATCACTCAAGCCGTTATATTACCCTGTTGTACATCATGTACATTACACAAATAGTTGCATAACCCTGTTATGCAGCTTGTATGTCATTCAAACTGTTACAATACCCTATTGTGCATCCAGTCTTTCATTCAGACCGTTATGTTATCCTGCTGTGGATCCTGTGTTTCATTCAAACCGTTACATTATCCTGCTGTGCATCCTGCTGCATTACCCTGTTGTGCATCCCCTATGTTATTCAAACCATTGCATTTTACCCTACTCTGCATCTTGTATGTCATTCAAACCATTGCATTACCAGTTGTTCATCCTCTATGTCACCGAAACCTTTACTGAAACTGCCACATTACCCCATTGTGAAGACTAACTGTTACCAAAACTGCTACATTACCCCACCATGAAGACTAAATGTTACCGAAACTGCTACATTGCCCCATTGTGTTGACTAACTGTTATCAAAACTGCTACATTACCCCACTGTGAATACTAAATGTTACCCAAACTGCTACATTACCCCAGTGAAGACTAAATGTTATTGAAACTTCTACATTTCCCCACCGCAAAGACTAAATGTTACCAAAACTGCTACATTGCCCCACTGTGTAGACCAAGTGTCACCTGTCGCTACGTCAGGGAGAGAAGGAAGGAGAAGGGGAGTGGCGGAGGGGTCAAGGGGGGGGGGGGGGATTGGCATAGATTTGAATAGATTTGAAATCTGTACTGCCATGTGTGTGAGACAGACACTAGAGAGAGAAATAAAAAAGAGGGGGAGGTTGACGTCTGTGTGTGTACAATTTGTACAAGAGGGTGGGTGTTTGGGGACCGATCGGGTGGAGTTGTCAAGTGACTCGTCACAGCAGGCTTGGGGGTGGGGGGGGGGGGGGGGAGGGGGGAGGCAGAAAAGAATGCATTGTGGGCTGAGACAGTCGTGCTCTGTTCTGCTTGCCATTGCTTGTCTCTGACACATGGTTCACGTGGGTGCCGGGGTACCTAGCAGGAGGAGCTGTCGTCTGTCCCTGTCCCTGTCCCTGTCTGGTACCTAGCAGAAGTCTGTGTAGGAACAGATGATCCGTTGTCTGTTCTGTGACCATCCATAACACGTGATGCTGCTCAGAAACTGGCCGGGGGAGGGGGGGGGAGGGGGGAGGAGGGGGAAGGGGAGGAGGGGGAAGGCGAGGAGGGGGGGGGGGGGGAGTTTTCTGCCATGTCACCTTGTGTTTCCTCTATAGACGACAAGACATGGGGGGGGGGGGGGGGGGATGATATTTGTGTTGGTTGGTTGTTTTTGATGGTGTGTGTGTGTGTGTGTGTGTGTGTGTGTGTGTGTGTGTGTGTGTGTGTGTGTTGTTGTTGTTGTTGTTGTTGTTGTTGTTGTTGTTGTTGTCGTTGTTGTTGTTGCTGTTTTTTAAAGAAATGCCGTCCTTCCCTTTTACCCCATCCCGAACCCTCATCTCATTCGGAAGCGAACGCGCCTTCCAATTAAAAATGTACTTATTTACTTATATGTTCATTTATTTATCTATTTATTGGCTCAGAGAACAGCAGACTTTCCTTGTTGCTGTGTCATTGATGTCTTTTAGGTACCACAGCAAAAGTAGTAGTAGTAGTAGTAGTAGTAGTAGTAGTAGTAGTAGTAGTATCAGCAGCAGAAGCAGCAAGCAACAGTTGTAGTAGTCTCAGTTGTAATAACAATAGCTGTAGAAGTAACAGCAGCAGCAGTAGCAACTGTGGAAATGGAAGTCGAAGTCGTAGTCGGTAGTAGTAGTAGTAGTAGTAGTTAGTAGTAGTAGTATAGTAGTGATAGTAGTATTGGCAGCGGTAGCAGCAGTTGTAGTTCTAGTAGTCGTAGTAATACTAGGAGCAGTAACCGTAGTAGGAACATCATCATCATCATCATCATCATCAGCAGCAGCAGCAGCAGCAGCAGCAGTAGCCGTATTAGTGCAAGTAGTCGTTGTAGCTGTATTAGTAGTCGTTGTAGCTGTGTTAGTAGTCGTTGTAGCTGCATCAGCAGCAGCAGAGCATCATCAGTAGCAACAGAAGCAGTAGACTTTGAGTGAGGGAGCGGCAGCCAATACTGCACCGTTGTAGGTGTAGTGAGTGACAGCAACAAGGGAGTGAGACGTGTTCTGTTCTGCCCAGCCAATCTCCGGCGCCACACCACACCATGATTCCAGCCACACGGCAGCTGCTGCGGCAGCAGCAGCAGCAGTAGTAGTAAAAGTGCTAATGCAATAACTTCAAGGCTTTCTTCCAGCAACTGCA
>CM065720.1:12437148-12439648 GCA_033310375.1 Conus canariensis
CCCACACCCCAAAAAACACACCAAACGCACGCACAAAAAACACACACACACTCAACACCACACACAGACACACAACACACAACACACCACACACACACACAGACACACAACACACACCCCACACACACACACACACACCACACAACACCCACACACCACACACCACAACACACACACACGTACGCCGCCATTTTTTTAAAAAACCAGCACTAGAAAAAGGGGTTGATAATGGGGGTTGTGGGTGGGTGGGAATGTGGGGGGGGGGGGGGGGGGGTTTTTTGGCGGGGGCGGAGTGCGTGATAGTTCGTAGATAGGGTTCAGTTCTTCTCTTTTGTCGGGTTGCCCTGTCTTCTGTTGTCTTTTTTGTCTGTCTGTTGTCCCCCCCCTCTCTTTCCCTCTCCCCCCCTCTTCCCCCCTCTCTTCCTTTAATCCTCTGTTGAACCACACGCCACAATTGGGAGGGCGGGGGCTGTTTACAAAAGGGAGACACTTTTCTTGTGCTGTTTTCGTCAAAAGGGGTTTATCAGGTGCTCGTTGCCTACACAATGGTCAGAGCAGGTCCCAAAAGACTTTCCGAAGTGACCAGCAGCAGTGCATGTCTCCTCTTTGTGGTCCCTCATGGTGGGGGGCCTTTACTGATAGCTCCCTTTTGGATTGCTGGCTGTCGGATTTGTGACAGAACAACTCTGGAGGGTGTGTTTGCAGAAGGCGGCGTGAGGAAAATTTGGCTCTCTGGTGTAGGTAGTTGCAAAGGCGGCATGAGAGAAATTTTGGTTTTCTGGTGAGTTGGTTTGCAAAGGAGCATGAAAATATTTGGCTCCGGGTGGTGTGTTTTTGCAGAAGGCGGCATTAGAGTCAATCTGACGTCCCAAAAAGGGAAAACCCTTTGGAATGGATGATGGGGCCCGCTACTTCACAAAGGGGTGTGAACTTCTGGGGACAAACTAATAACTTTTTTTATCTGAAGACAAAAAAAAAAAAAAAAAAGAAAAAAAGGCAACCAATGTTAGGTAGGCAAAAAGGTTTTGACCACGCATTGGGCAAGCTATCAGACTCTGCCAAATCGAACCACAAGACCCTCTTCCTTCAATTCTCTCTTTTAGATGTTTTTTAATTTTCATTTCAACTATCCCCTTAAAAAATCAGCAAATTGGGCTCAAAAATCTTACGGATGTGGGGGTGGGCGGTATGGGGCTAGTCCGCACGGCATGACGCCCCTTGACGAAAATGAATGAAACTGAAAAGACAAAATTTTAAACATTGTCAAAATGGTAAAAAGACACAATGAAACAAAGTTAGTCTGCTTTAGAAAGAAAGAAAGAAAAAAAAAAAAACTTCGTTTCCAAGGGAAAAAAATCATGAAAAATTTCAACATTAAAACACTCAAAAATTTCAACTTTAACACCACTCATTAATTGCAACATTAACACATCATTTTATTGCAAATTAACACCCAATTTATTGCAACATTAAACCACTCATTCATTGCAACAAAAAACACCTCTTTTATTTCCATTAAAAACATCTCATTCATTGCAACATTAACACACTCATTCATTGCTACATGAACACACTCATTCATTGCAACATTAACACACTCATTCATTGCAACATTAACACACTCATTCATTGCAACATTAACACACTCATTCATTGCTACATAAACACACTCATTCATTGCAACATTAACACACTCATTAATTGCAATTTTAACACACTCATTCATTGCAACATTAACACACTCATTCATTGCAACATGAACACACTCATTCATTGCTACATGAACACACTCGTCAATTGCAACATTAACACACTCATTCATTGCAACATTAACACATTCATCCATTGCAACATGAACACACTCGTCAATTGCAACATTAACACATTCATCCATTGCAACATTAACACACTCATTCATTGCAACATTAACACACTCATTAATTGCAATTTTAACACACTCATTCATTGCAACATTAACACACTCATTCATTGCAACATGAACACACTCATTCATTGCTACATGAACACACTCGTCAATTGCAACATTAACACACTCATTCATTGCAACATGAACACACTCATTCATTGCTACATGAACACACTCGTCAATTGCAACATTAACACATTCATCCATTGCAACATTAACACACTCATTCATTGCAACATGAACACACTCGTCAATTGCAACATTAACACACTCATTCATTGCAACATTAACACACTCATTCACAAGACAATATGGTTTGAACAACCAAGGTGTAAGTGATTGTCCTGAAAGCATCGCGAGAATGTGACGACTCGCTGTGAAACGAACACGTCACAGCAGTCACTTTGCTGGCAGTGACTTGGAAACCACAGTCACATCAGTCTGATCTCCTCCCCCTTCCCACCTCCCCCGCCCTTTCTTTCCTCTCCCCCCCCCCCCGCCCCCTCCCCCTCCCCCCCCCCCAATCTTCTTTCCTTCTCCGCTCAAGTACAAACTCCTAAACCAAACATTTGT
>CM065720.1:12442148-12449648 GCA_033310375.1 Conus canariensis
AACAAACTGTACAGTACTGTTTAAACATAACAATGGTCACAATGTCTGTTATATTCTTTCTTTCGCATTATATGACATGAAGAGGAATATCATGTCTAAAATATGTAGTGTACTTTTAAAAAAGTTTTTAGTGCCTGAAAGAGAAATGCTTTGTAAGCTGATTTAAACGAGCTAATGCTTTTAAAAAAAAAATTTTTTTATCTTTCACGTAATTTGGTAAGGAGTTCCAAAGGACCCCTCCTGAATAGGCGAGGCTTGTTTTAAAAAGATCAATTCTGGGTTTTCTCATTACAATATTATTCGTGTATCTTGACTGATTTCGCGGAAATCGTGTGGTTAGTGTACAAGGAGCAAGTCCGTTCATTATTCGATACATTACAACGGCTTTGTTAAACTGTAGTTTATACGATAATGGAAGAATCTCCAGCGCTAAGTAGTCTTCAGTCGTCAAACTAGTATTTTTTAAAAGTACTAACTTCAGAGAGCGTTTATAGACCCTGTTTAGATATCTTAATGTGTTTGCACTGCATTGATCATAGAGCGTTGACGCATAATCGATAGATGATGAAATAAATGCATGAAAGAATTTCTTTCGAGCTGTAACATCGAGGAAATTCTTAATTTTTGAAAGTTGAAATAACCTTTGGGAAATACGTTTGCATAAACTATCGATATGGGGTGACCAGGAAAGATTATTGTCGATAGTAACACCTAGAACTTTGTGAGTATCAACTTCATGAATGACTGTACTACCTATGTGTATAGTGGGCAGACTGAAGGTTATTTTTTGCCGTTTTTGTCGCGAAGTTATTATCATGTATTTAGTGTTTTGGTCGTTCAAAGACATGTGGTTCAGCTCAGTCCAATCAATTAAGTTACTAACATTGTTCTGCAGAGTTGTGGATAATTGCTTCAAATTAGAGTGGCTCGAATGAATAGACGTATCATCTGCAAACAGTTCACATACGCCTCCTGTGACGTATAAGGGAAGATCATTAATATAGAGAGAAAAAAGTAGAGGACCAAGAACGGATCCTTGGGAACACCAAATTTTTGTGTCTGGAATTTGGATTGTTGGTTACCCAAGAAAACCTTGTGATGACGGTTAGAAAGAAAAGATGTAAGAAGAGAAAGAGTTTGGTCGGAAAGTCTGTATAAGGCTAGCTTACGTAGCAGCAAATTGTGGTCAATGACGTCGAAAGCTTTTGCAAAGTCAACGAACAATACTCCCGTGAATTTGTTATCATTGATGTTAACGACCCAATCCTCGACGAGGTTAGTTAAAGCAGTGTGGCATGAATGGTTTTCCCTAAATCCTGATTGATTAGGATGAAGCAAATTGTTCTCCAAAACATGTGACATTAGATGTTTATAGACGTGTTTTTTCCAAAGGTTTCGACAGGACCGATAATATTGAAATAGGTCTGTAATTTGATGGGTTAGTTTCATCTCCAGATTTATAGATAGGAACAATTTTGGCTTGCTTAAGAATATAAGGAAAATAGCTTTTGTCAATGCAGAGATTGTACAAATAAGTTAAAGAGTCCGTGATGATAGGTGCACATGATTTAAGAATCTTACCATCTAAATTATCAAGGCCACGTGTGCCTGTCTGCTTGAGATGTGTAAGATGAACGTAAACGTCAAACACCGTAATAGGAGGAACGACAGCGTCCGATGTTATATTTTTAGAATAACAAAATTCTTTAAGTAACTCAAGATTATTTAAAGAGGACCTATCATTTGTTATGGTTGAGGAAGATATATTAGAAAAATGGTGATTTAAATCATCGGTTGAAAGCCCTTTAATAGAGGCAGACATCTTATCGACTTTCTTTTTTGTGAGAATGTTAATAGCTTTCCAAATCGACTTAGAATTATTGGAACCTTCCAATACAAGATCTCGGAAGTATTTCTTTTTCGCTGAACGTAACATTGCCGTAACTTTATTTCGTTGTTTTTTGAAATCTTGAAATTGTTTTGCTTTTAACAGCATGTCTCTTTCACGCATCGCATCCTGGATGGCATCAGTCAACCAAGGAGGCTTGGGGGAATGTTTTACTCTTTTAGCTATAAAGGGAGCATGTTTGTCATAGATATAAGTAAATGACTTGTGCCAGAATTGAAATGCTTCATCAGGATCAGTGAACTGATACACGTTTGGTAAAGATGAATGAGCTAAGTCGAAAAGAAATGCGTCTTTATCAAAGTTAGCAAAAGATCTATAGTAATAACTTTGTGTCCAGGCTTGGGAATTTTTGTGCCTTTCCTGAACCAAGTAAGGCAAACAGGTAGGTGATCACTGCAGCCGCAATGTGGAGAACACACTTCAACAATGTTTTGTTGTGTGTTGCTATAAATGTGATCAATCAATGTTTCAGAAAGCGGAGTAATTCTAGTGGGTGTTTCAGTTAATTGATGAAGTCCAAAATTCTCAACTGTTTGGATCCATCGATGATTGGGCTTTAAAAGATCAATGTTAAAATCACCGAGAAGGATGATTTCATTGTCATTGAGTGTTATATCTTCAAGCATATCATTAAATTTGTTGACCCATTCTATATGTTCGGCGGGGTTTCTGTAAATGAATCCAGTGAATAACGGCTTGTTTCTTTTTAGATTGATTTCGACCCATATACATTCTACATTGTGTTTTTCAAACGATATGATACGTTTATACGTAACAGACTGACTGATATATAGGATTAAACCAGTTTGTTTGGGCAGAATGGGATCAAGTCTCACCGTGTTGTAACCTGGAATAGATACATCTACATCAGATATATTCTTCGATAAACGTGATTCAGCACAACAAAATACGTGAAACTGTCGGCCTGAGTTATTATAATGGAAGATAACTGATCTAATTTGTTGAGAACATGGTTGATATTTAAATACCCTACTCGGAGGCCGTCCCTAGAAGGCCACGCATTCACCGTGGGCATTACGACTGATTGGTGATCACAGCCAAATGATACAGGTTGCAGCTTCAAGGACAACTAGTATCTGGTTCAGCCAGCGTAAATGGAAACACGTGCAATGTATGCAACTAACCTGAGAATCTTGATAGGAATGCACAAAAAGGAAGATAGCAACGTAACGCAAAAACTGGGTAGCACAGTTGCAAGACACAATTAGACTCACAGACAAAAGAAGATGAAGAAAAAAGAAATAATCCAATAACAAAAAAAAACCTCAAATGAAAATCAGATAGCAATCCCACTAATTACCACAAAGCAAGCAATCATGTATAAAGCACGTAAACAGATCAAGAAAATAAGGAATGATGCAAAGTATGCTATCAAATATTCTGCAAATATCTACAAATCTAAACCCACGTGTTTAGGTATACACAGAGATCAAAATAGCCGCCTTCAAGTTACAGTTGCAAATGTAATGCATTATGTCAGCGAGTACGGCAAATCTGCAGCATAAACACACTAATGTTCTCACTCATACATATCCACGCTTATATACCAACATGCAAACATAGACGTATGTGTTCTGACATAAAGGTTTAGAAGCCTGAATTATGCATGATTTTATCTTTGAATGTTCTGCTGCAGATTTAACATGTGAGAAGTCATCATGTTTAATAAGTAAAGGTATTGATTAATACTATTTTGAGGAGTAACTGTCCGTGTATTCAGTACTGGGTTTGATTCTGGGGGTAAACAGGAAAGCACTGGGTTTTCTTTGACACAATGCGGGCAACTGGATTCCCCCTCCAGGTTGGGATAAACTGATCTCTCGTGAAGAGGTTGGGTGGATAAGAGGGTGGTATGTCAGAGTGCTGAGTACGGGGATTGATCAAGGGAGGATAGTGGTCCATGGACCGCAGAGAGGGAGGAAAGGGTCCATAATCAGGACCACGACCGGAGCTGTGTTGTCGCTGAGTGAAGGGAATACTCTGTGTTGGCGCCCTGTACACCGTACCGCTGTACTGAGCAGGTGCTTGCCTGAAATTGTGTTGCCAGCCAGCATCATTATCAAAATGGGGGTCATAGGAATTACGGATACTGGGATTGTGTGCGTTCGTATTTCGGGGATCATAGCCACCTGATTCAACCCGAGTTGTAGGCACACCATAAACAGACTCTGCGCTGCCATGATCGGGTCTATAGGCACCTGACGTTTGCCAGTCTGTACCCATGGTACGACCGTTCACGTTGCCACCCAGCTGCAGACCACTGGTTACAACATGTTCTGCTTTTTGGAAGTTTTTCTGGGGTGGGAAGGTGTCTACGAGCCAGTTAATGAAAGTGCGTAAGAGAGAGAGAGAGTAAGTGAGTGAGAGGGAGAGAGAATGAGAGAGAGAGAGTGAGTGAGTGAGAGAAGAATAGAAGAAGCAAAAGAAGAGAGAGAGAGAGAGAGAGAGAGAGAGAGAGAGAGAGAGAGAGAGAGAGAGAGAGAGTACGTCAGGCAGACGAACAGACGGGCAGATGTTCATGATTTAACCTCAACTTCCATACAGCAGGGGCCACGTGTGGTGCTCCATGTGCACACTACACAGCAATGACCTCGAGTTGGACTATGTCACCATCTGGTGGTGTGTGTGTGTTTTTTTCCCCACACAAAACAGTTTCTGTTTGTCGCTCCATCTGTCTGTGTGCTACTCTGTTTGTATTTCTGTGTTGCTCTGTTTATGTTTGTACCACTCTGTGTTTTTGTGTTTCCCGGTGTTTCTTTGTGACTCTTTTTCTGTGTGTTGCTCTGTTTGTATCTCTGTGTTGCTCTGTGCATGTTTGCATGGCTTTGTGTTTTTGTGTTTCCTAGTGTTTCGTTGTTACTCTTTCTCTGTGTTGTTGTTGCTCTGTCTGTGTCTCTGTGTTACTCTGTGTCTGTTGCTCTCTGACTGT
Organism: Conus canariensis; assembly: GCA_033310375.1. NCBI lineage: Eukaryota > Metazoa > Mollusca > Gastropoda > Neogastropoda > Conidae > Conus > Conus canariensis. Next base: position 12,447,008 of record CM065720.1, read on the forward strand.
CTCTGTGCGTTGTTCTGCCTATGGCTGTGTGTCGCTTTCTATATCTGTGTGATGTATGTGTGGTGCATGTGTACTTGTATTATGTCTGTTTTTTTTTTTTTGTTGTTAGTCTGCATGTTGTGTGACTGTGTCACTTTATGTCCGCGTATTGCTCTGTCTCCACCCGCTCAACACACACACACACACACACACACACACACACACACACACACACACACACACACACACACACACTCACTCACTCACTCACTGACTCACTCACACACACACACACACACACACACACACACACACACACACACACACACACACACACTTTGTTTGGCGTGGGCAGGGCAAGAGCTGCAGCACAAAACACGACAAACCTGCCTGTTGTAAGCTGACCCAGTGAGACAACTTGACATCAGTGAATCTGAAAAATGTGGTTGTCATCAGTTTCAACGTGAGGCTGGACGGGGAGGAGGAAGGGGGGACAGGGATTGGGGGGGGGGGGGGGGGGGGAGAGATGAGAGGACGGGGGGGGGGGGGGGGGGGGGAGGATGGTGGAGCGGTGGTTGGAGAGGGAGTGGAGAGTGGGGAGTGAGGGGGAGGGGGGAGGAAGAGGGCGAGTTGTTGGATGTTGGTTCTGTGAGGTTGTCAGTTCTCTTGTCAATTTCCCGCCCATACTACACTGTCTTACGCTGTCTGTCTGTCTGTCTGTCTCTGTGTTTCTTTGTCTGTTTCTGTCTCTGTGTTTGACAACGTTGCTTGTTTCTTTTCGCGCGCGCGCGCGCGCGCGCGCCGGGTGTGTGTGTGTGTGTGTGTGTGTGTTTTGGTCATCTGTCAGACTGGTAGTTCCATCCTCTTAAAACTGTCTGTGTGTGTTTTTATGTTTTCTCTCTTTTCTGTAGTGATCCATAGTGATCATTGGATTTTCTCTGAGCAATGCGTTTTTCACGTTGTTTGTTTTCTTCAGCTGCGTGTTTTGTCATGATATGTTTTTTTTTCTTCAACACTCTATCTCTATCTGTCTGTCCGTCTGGCCGTATGTCTGTTTGTCTGTCTGTCCGTCTCTCTGTCTGTCTGTTTGTCTGTCTCTCTGTCTGTCTGTCTGTCTCTCTCTCTCTGTATGTTTTGCTTTACGACCGGTCTTAAACAGGAGAGAGACCGATTACAGTTCAAAGTTAACTTGAAAACACACAAACAAATAAACATACAAACAAACAAACAAATGGCCTTTTCGCAGAAGAGAGATGGGGCGGGGGGTGGGGGGGGTGGGGGTGGGGGGTCATCGTTCTAGGCACAAAAAATGGGGGCACAGTTACTCAGGAGTGTGATTGACAAATAGTTATATATTTAGTTCGGACTGAAATTCGCGACCAAACTCTACCTTCAAACAGGGTTGGCAGACATGTGTAGACAAGGAAAGGCAAGGGACATTGACATTCTGAAATCGTTAACAGAGCTGAACTGTACTGAGTCATCAAAATAGTTTGGAAACTTTGGAGACTCAGATTTCACCCATACTAACATACCGAGGGTTGACTGCCAAAACCTGGTATCTCGATATTTTGGTGATTTTGATATTTTGGTATCAAAAGATCCAGGACATAATGCTCTTTCATATCAATGCAATTCTTTTGAAATACGATCAATATTTATCTAGTTATGGATTAGAACCGTAAACAAGTTCAGATGAACAACAAGGAACAGTGACTGCCGAAACCAAGTATCTCTTATGCTATTATTCGTTTTTCAAGAATCTGCCATTCTCACTAAAATGCTGACAGCCGAAACCAAGTATCTCAAGAAGCGATGAAGCCACGGTCTGTAAGTCAGGCACAGCAACTGTTTACATGACAGCAGATCTCCAGTCAAGATACTTGGTTTCGGCTGCCCACTTCTTCTTTTTTCGCCTTGTCTTGCTACTAGCAAAACAGATTAACTTGCGATCCCTTTTCTCTGCTGCCGACTCACAGGATATGTGTGGCTGTCAAAAATGTCGTATCCGCATGTATGCTCATATTTTACAAAATAAAATGAAGAAAACAAACTTTTTAGATATCAATACTGACTACACACACTTGAGATTACTATACGAAGTGTAGAGCATTTTTTTTTAAAAGAAAACTTCAGTTCCAACGTTATGACAAGCCTTTAAAACTTTCAAAAGCGTTTATCTGTGAAAGAGTGAAAACACGAGATTCTAGGTTTTGGCAGTCAACCCTCAATACGCAGCAGAGAAGTGTGGGGCGATTCTGGCAAGAATCAAACCGAAAATGTCCAAACATTTGCAAGAAAACATATACTAAAATGTTCTATTACCATTCGTCTCTCACAATGCCGTACGCCAAAACGGGAAGATATCCTTTATGCAGAAACACCTAAGTCAACTGTTTTTAATGTCAGCTGAAACTTAAAATACCTTCTACAAGACTGTGTTTTAGTAGGCATACTAAATGTTTTCTACGATAGCGCGGAAGTGGTTTGTTTAGCTGAATGTCCATTGTGGAGAGACTATGGACAAAAAAACCCCATGGATTTGCTGTTGTATAGGCCAGGCAACAAACGCGTACGATCAATAAGCTGTTCACATCTGAATTTAAAGAGAGACTGATTTGTACGCGCCATAGACCTGGCATTCTCATATGGAAGGAAAGGG
>CM065720.1:12454648-12457148 GCA_033310375.1 Conus canariensis
TCGTGTAGGGGGTGCGATTTGCACTAAGGGGGAGAAAGGGGGAGAGGGGGGTTGAGAGGGGGGAGTGGGTATAGATTTGAAATCTTTTTTTTTTTTGTTTGGGATTTTAGTGGGACCGATTGGATGGTTTTGTCAAGCGTTTCATCACATAGGCCCCCCCAAAAAAGATTCTCTCTCGAGAGAAGCTCCTGCTTGACAATTCATATCTGATCGTGGTCCATTAAGCTTTTGGCACTAGCTCTGGAGTCACCAAGACACCGATGGAGCCTCGGAATACATTATTGGGCTCCAGTTGGCCTGTGTCTGGATTGCCCGGCTGGCCTGGGGACGAATCGCCCTCCTTGGCTGGATGACCAGTGTTGGCACAGGGGGCAGGAATCGACATGTTTCTTTATGTCCTCTGTCATCCCTGGCCTAATAGTACTGCTTCAACACCTATTGCACTGTCTGCCCTACATTGATATGTCCTGGCGAACAGAGTGTATGTCCCACTTCCATTACTCGGGTCCGGTGTGGCTGCCGGGACCACAAGTTGTGAATGATCTTTATTAAGCCTACGATACAAAAGACCGTTCCGCCTAAAGAATTCACCTTTGTGAGTGGGGTGACGGGTGTGGCGCTGCCTCTGGAAGCATGCAGCTAATGTTGGGTCAGCTTGCTGAGCTGCTTTCATCTCCTTTTTAGGAGGTTTGAATTGCTTTGGGGTCTTCACCTGCAGTGTGGATACAATGACAGGTTCGGACGGGTTCCCGAGAGTGACATAATGGCCTCCAAGTAGGAGATCATGGATTGGATTGTCCATGACGGCTGCCTTGATCTGTCCCTTGACGTACCGACTGTCAACCATAATTGTGGCAACAGGTAGGGTAGCGGTGGCAAAGTCAGGTCAGCCCCTTGTAAAGGCACTGTCTCCTCGGTAATAGCAGCTGGCTCCACTAGGGAAGCTCTTACAACTGCCTCGTATGACAATCCTGTGTCATACAAACATGTGGCAGATTTGTATTTACTAACACCTGCTCACTGATGGGTGGTGCAGTGATGTTGGGTACCATAGATGGTGTGTCACCGCTTTTGGGTGTAGACACTACCTGGTACGCAGCAATTGTTTGGAGTCTTGGTCCAAAGAATTTTCTGCACTCTGCAGTGTTGTGAGATGTCATTTTACAGTGCGCGCAGAAACGCTTCAGTGCACTGTTCTGACTCACAAGGACTGAGTTACCACTGTGTGGTTTACCAGTTTGTGATTTCCCACTTTGGGGTGGTTTCCCACTTGGTGGTGGGTTTTGGTTTTGAGATTGCTGTGACGGTGGGGGGTTCGAATCCCGGTTTGGTTTGTCACGCATCTTTTTGTGTGCATTTGCTTCGTTTACAGGGATCTAAAGAAAACGGCCTGGCTGAAGGTTGGAGGGGAGGCTGAGAATTTTGGCTGGCCAACTCTGATTAGCTATCAGTCTCGGCTGATTTTTCAATCTGTTGGGGAGCCAGCTCATGTTCTCTGGCTTTATCGCACTTGGCTGCTTCATGTTCTAACTCATTTGTTTTGCTTCTCTCTTCCACTTCATGTGCATTTTTGTGTGCACGAGCTTCTCGGTATTTTGTTCGCACTGCCTGTTCCATCTCTTTAAATTTCCTGGCCCTTTCTTCAGCCCATTTGGTTTCTTTTTCAAATTGTGTAGTCACGAAGGTGTCTAACTCTTGACCAGAGAGGCCCATGGATTCTCCCCACTCCTTGATCTCCACTGATTCAGCCATGATAATGAACTGTTATACACTTCTTAGCAATCAAATATCCACTAAGTACAACAAAAGCAAATAATCACACAATGTAAATATCAAAATGAATTGATTATAACATCAACCACACACACTCTTATTATTTGCTATGTAAGATAAGCATTCACACAACAAACATAAAAGTTTCCTCCTGAACTCAACTCAATCAGCCTATTTGCTCTGAATTCTGCTCTTTGTCCAAATTTTTGGACAAGCCAAAGGAAATAAAATTGAGTGAATTGTATTTTACACTCCTGGACGAGCCCCCACTTCGATATGTAACGAGATGAGTAAGTGTTAGGTAGGTCCTCTAGGGGAAGGACTAGGGATAATTTCTCAATGAGAATTACCTTAACATTTCACCTACACCCTCTCTTACTAGTGGTGGAAGGAGCAACTTTCCGGTACTAGTCATCGAAGAAATTTTTATTTTATACCGGACTGGGTAAAATACTGAACAGTGGCTCTGAGATAGTTTTCCTTAGGCCTGTACTCTTATTAGTACTTGTAGCTCCGAGAGACAGAATTGAAGAGAGAAGTTCAAACATTCAACATTTGATTGAACAACAGAGAACTGACACAAGTTAAGTGCACTTTCACACATCAACTTTTATTGTTTACACATAGGTAAGTATTGGCGGGTCAGTTCTATAGGCTTGGGTATAATTCTCATTGGACTACCACAATGAGGGGCCCTTCCTCACTCCTACTTTACTCGCTTGCACTC
>CM065720.1:12472148-12474648 GCA_033310375.1 Conus canariensis
GTAACATTTTTAAGGCTTGCCTTGCTCACGGTAACATTACTAAGGGTGACTTACTCACGGTAACATTACTAAGAGTTGACTTACTCACGGTAACATTACTAAGGGTTGACTTACTCACGGGAAGACTACTAAGGGTTAACTTACTCACGGTAACATTACTAAGGGTGACTTACTCACGGGAAGACTACTAAGGGTTAAGTTACTCACGGCAACATTACTAAGGGTTGCTTACTAATGGTAACATTGCTAAGGGTTGCCTTACTCACGGAAACATTACTAAGGGTTGACTTACTCACGGGAAGACTACCAAGGGTTGACTTACTCACGGTGACATTGCTAAGGGTGACTTACTCACGGTGACATTGCTAAGGGTTACATTATTCACGGTGACATTGCTAAGGGTTACATTATTCACGGTAATATTGCTAAGGGTTGACTTACTCACCGTAACATTACTAAGGGTTGCCTTACTCACGGTAACATTACTACGGTTGCCTTCCTCGTGGTAACATTGCTAAGGGTGCCTTACTCACCGTAACATTGCTAAGGGTGCCTTACTCACCGTAGCATTGCTAAGGGTTGCCTTCCTCATGGTAACATTGCTAAGGGTTGCCTTACTCATGGTAACATTGCTAAGGGTTGCCTTCCTCATGGTAACATTGCTAAGGGTTGCCTTACTCATGGTAACAGTGTTAAGGGTTGCCTTACTTATGGTAACAGTGCTAAGGGTTGCCTTACTCACCGTAACATTGCTAAGTGTTGCCTTCCTCATGGTAACATTGCTAAGGGTTGTCTTACTCATGGTAATATTGCTAAGGGTTGCCTTCCTCATGGTAACATTGCTAAGGGTTGCCTTCCTCATGGTAACATTGCTAAGGGTTGCCTTCCTCATGGTAACATTGTAAGGTGCCTTCTCATGGAACATGAAGGTCGCCTTACTCATGGTAACATTGCTAAGGGTTGCCTTACTCACCGTAACATTGCTAAGGGTTTCCTTACTCACCGTAACATTGCTAAGGGTTTCCTTACTCACGGTAACATTGCTAAGGGTTGCTTTACTCACGGTAACATTGCTAAGGGATGCCTTACTTATGGTAACATTGCTAAGGGTTTCCTTACTCACGGTAACAGTGCTAAGGGTTGCCTTACTCATGGTAACATTGCTAAGGGTTGCCTTACTCATGGTAACATTGCTAAGGGTTGCCTTCCTCATGGTAACATTGCTAAGGTTGCCTCTCATACATTGCTAAGGTCCTTACTCATGGAACATTGCTAAGGGTTGCCTTACTCATGGTAACATTGCTAAGGGTGCCTTACTCATGGTAACATTGCTAAGGGTTGCCTTACTCACGTAACATTGCTAAGGGTTTCCTTACTCACCGTAACATTGCTAAGGGTTCCTTACTCAGGTAACATTGCTAAGGGTTGCCTTACTCACGGTAACAGTGCTAAGGGTTGCCTTACTTCATGGTAACATTGCTAAGGGTTTTCCTTACTCATGGTAACAGTGCTAAGGTTGCCTTCCTCATGGTAACATTGCTAAGGGTTGCCTTACTCATGGTAACATTGCTAAGGATTGCCTTATCTATGGTAACAGTGCTAAGGCTTGCCTTACTCATCGTAACATTGCTAAGGTTACCTTACTCATGGTAACATTGCTAAGGTTGCCTTACTCATGGTAACAGTGCTAAGGTTGCCTTACTCATGGTAACATGCTAAGGGTTGCCTTACTCATGGTAACAGTGCTAAGATTGCCTTTACTATGGTAACAGTGCTAAGGGTTGCCTTATCACGGTAACATTGCTAAGGGTTGCCTTACTCATGGAACATTGCTAAGGGTTGCTTACTTCATGGTAACATTGCTAAGGGTTGCCTTACTCGAGGTAACAGTGCTAAGGGTTGCCTTACCCATGGTACAGTGCTAAGGGTTGCCTTCCTCATGGTAACAGTCTAATGGTTGCCTTACTCATGGTGACAATGCTAAGGTTGCCTTCCTCATGGTGACAGTTCTAAGGATTGCCTTCCTCATGGTGACAGTGCTAAGGTTGCCTTACTCATGGTAACATTGCTAAGGGTTGTCCTTAGTCATGGTAACAGTGCTAAGGGTTGCCTTCCTCATGGTAACAGTGCTAAAGGTTGCCTTACTCATGGTAACATTGCTAAGGGTTGTCTTACTCATGGTAACAGTGCTAAGGGTTGCCTTACTCATGGTAACAGTGCTAAGGGTTGTCTTACTCATGGTAACAGTGCTAAGGGTTGCCTTCCACATGGTAACAGTGTTAAGGGTTGCCTTAATCATGGCAACATTGCTAAGGGTTGTCTTACTCATGGTAACATTGCTAAGGGTTTTCTTACTCATGGTAACATTGCTAAGGGTTGCCTTACTCACCATAACATTGCTAAGGGATGTCTTACTCACCGTAACATTGCTAAGGATCGCCTTCCTCATGGCAACATTGCTAAGGGTTGCCTTACTCACCGTAACATTGCTATGTTTCAG
>CM065720.1:12497148-12499648 GCA_033310375.1 Conus canariensis
ATCACGACAGAAATCTTTCCTTTGATTTTCTATGATCACAACAAACAGACGAGAAAATTTTTCTGAAAATTATTTCAAGGCACTCACGTGTGTTTATTCATTTATAAATTTGTTTATTTATTTATTTTACCTGAAGAATCATAGCACTGATTTTCCAGTTCTGGTACCGTATACAGCAAGACGTTGATGGCAGTAACCAACAATGGCAACAGCAACGGCAGCAGCAACAACAGCAACAGCAGCAAACAGCAGCAGCAGCAGCAGCAGCAGCAGCAGCAGCAGCAGTAGTGAGTAGTAGTAGTAGTAGTAGTAGTAGTAGTAGTAGTAGTAGTAGTAGTAGTTGTTGTTGTTGTTATTGCTGTTGTTTCTTTTATGTCCATGATCAGTGTTCTGTCCTCTTCTGTTGCAGGGATGCTGGCTTAGACAGTGAACACACACTCCGCCTCGGGTGAACGCAGATGAACGGACATTGATCAGTGAGGTGAACACAAAGAAACGCCTATTGTACACTGAGGTGAACACAAAGAAACGCACACTGTACACTGAGGTGAACACAGAGAAACGCACATTGTACACTGAGGTGAACACAAAGAAACGCACATTGTACACTGAGATGAACACAGAGAAACGCACATTGTACACTGAGGTGAACGAACACAGAGAAACGCACATTGTTCACTGAGGTGAACACAGAGGAACGCACATTGTACACTGAGGTGAACAAGACGAACGGATATTGTGCCCAGATGTGAACGGAGAGGAACGCACATTGTACTCTGAGGTGAACACAGACGATTGCACATTGCACCCTGTTTTAAACACAGCGGAACGCACATTGTACCTTGTGGTGAACACAAAACAACACACATTGAACCCTTTCGTGAACACAAAGGAGCACACTTTGTAACATGAGGTGATCACAGCGGAACGCACATTGTACCCTGAAGTGACTAAAGAGAAACGTACATTGTACCCTGAGGTGAACATATACATACATACAGAGATTCTTCAGAGAAGTGAAAAAGCACATGATCTGCAGCAAGCTAACAGGGCTCTTCCTGATTACCAGCTTCATGCCACAAGAACGAGAACATCGACTTCCTCAACGACGGCCACCACCACAACAAGACGAATAAGAACAAGATCAACAACGACAACAACAACAGCAACAACAGCAGCAACAACAGCAACAACAACAGCAACAACAGCAGCAGTAACAACAACAACAACAGCCCCATCAGTACAAATAATAAAAACGGTTCGGGAGCATTTCTGGAAGCACCAAGGAGTTCAGACCCTGCGGGCCGAAGAGTCAGATCCTCCTGAAGGTGGTGGTGGGGATCGACCACGCTGCTGGTCACCATGATGGGGGGAGAGGCCAACCACGGCGACAGCCTGTCCACCTGCAAGGAACAGAGCCGGCGGTGGCTGAGCTGCAACAACCTGATGCACGTGTGCTGCCTGGTGCTGTACTGCATTGTCTTCTGGACCGTCAGCCACATCTTCGGCATCTTCTCCACCATCCACCTCACGGAGCCTGAGCCCTGGCCCGTGGACCGTTACGGGCACGTGCTGACGGTGGTGCTGTACTTCCTGAGGTACCTGGTGGTGACGCCGCTCCTCTTCAGCATCTTCAACTGCCTGGGCATCGTCTGCTTCAGCGTCTTCCCGCCTAAACCCCGCCTGCAGAGGTCGCCGCTCCTCGGCCCCTTCCTCTGCTTCCGCGTGGTGACCCGCGGCCTCTTCCCCCAGCTGGTGCGCGAGAACATCGAGCACAACCTGGCCGTGTGCAACAACGTCGACCTGCAGAACTTCCTCTTCGAGGTGGTCACCGACTTCCCCATCCACCTGCCCAAGACCAGCCGGGTGCGGGAGGTGGTGGTGCCCTCGGAGTACCACACGTGCAGGGGCACCCTGTTCAAGGCGCGCGCCTTGCAGTACAGCCTGGAGCCGGAGGTGGACATCCTGTCGGACGACGACTGGATCATCCACCTGGACGAGGAGACGCTGCTCACGGAGGACGCCGTGGTGGGCATCATCAACTTCGTGGCGGAAGGACGTCACCACTTCGGGCAGGGCGTCATCACCTACAGTAAAGGTCAGGTGGTGAACTGGCTCACCACCCTGGCTGACAGTGTCCGCGTGGGCGTGGACTACGGCTCTCTCCGCTTCACCCTCAAGGTGCTGCACAAGCCTTTCTTCAGCTGGAAGGGGTCTTTCATCGTCGCCAACGCCGCCGCTGAAAAATCCGTGTCGTTTGACCATGGACCGGAGGCCTCTATAGCCGAGGATTGCTTCTTCGCCGTGGTGGCCTTCAAGCAAGGCTACAGCTTCGGGTTCGTGGAGGGCGAGATGCACGAGAAGAGCACGTTCACCCTGAAGGACTTCGTGCAGCAGAGGAGGAGGTGGATGCGGGGCATCTACCTGACGGCCTGGAGCGGCCGGCTGCCGCTGCGCTACAAACTGGGCCCCGTCTTCATGACGCTGAGTGCCTTCTTCC